>OW240912.1:202124806-202157306 GCA_933207985.1 Pelobates cultripes | reverse complement strand
ACTGCAAGTATGTTAGTTTCGCAACTGGGGGGGGGAACCAAGAGGCCCCGGCTGGGTCGCCCGGCCCTGAACACCCAGCCCTGTATAGCCATCGGTTCCCGCGTGATTGTCTGTCCAAGGTGTGTGCCTGCAGTCCCATTTTTGGCTACGCTGTCCCCCCCCAGATATATAATGGGTACCATGTCAAAGCGCATTTGTCTGAGCGTACCCGGAGGGAGGCAATCATCTGCATGTCATAGGTCTTCAAACTTTGTCCACCTATTGCCTGACGGTAGGCGCGGCCAGGTGTTTCCAGTGTAAGGGAATGAGGGCCTTAGCTGCGGAGAGTAGGTGTATGGTGAGGGATTTTTTTTTTGTATGTATGCAAAATAAACAGGAGTGAATTCCTATGTAGGTCAGAATATACACAACTCAGTCTCCAAAATGAGAAAAAGTCAGTTGGCAAAAAATTATCTAGTTTCCAATATATTTCTATGCTCATTAGTCTGTAGATAATTCAACATTAGTGAGGTCACGGACTCATCATTGAGTAAACTTTGACCCTGTACCTCACAGTCAGCAGACACATTCCAGCCAATCAGCAGCAGACCCTCCCTCCCAGACAGCTCACTAAGAATGCAGCTTCACAATGAATGTAAAATGGATGCTGTCCAGGAGGTGGGAGGGTCTGGGAGGGTCTGCTGCTGATTGGCTGGAATGTGTCTGCTGACTGTGAGGTACAGGGTCAAAGTTTACTCAATGATGAGTCTGCGGCGAACCGTTCGGGACATCACTATTCAACATATGTACAAAACATCTGCCCCAATGCTTTCAACTACATGTATTTACTAAAATCACCAGAAGAATGTTAGTCTACAGTCCCCTAAAGATGTGATTCCGCGCAGACGTAAAACTCCTAGAAGCCTTGACATTGCTTCTTCATGATGTCAAAGAAAAAAATCTCAACCATTTAATAGAGACAAGCACAGCCATAGAAATGGCAAAGTTCTCAAAATTAGTCCTATCTCCAAAACTGCAAGTGCAAAACGCACAGGACTTAGAAGTCCTACACAGTCAAATATGTTTGAAATTTTACTTGATAGAACATTAAAATACAGTTTTATATAAAACATTGGGGGTCTAAGACCAAGTCATAAAATAAGCAATGCAGAGGTTGTGTTAGACAAGAAGCAACAGTCCATTGCTTTCCTTCATAATAGCACCATTTTTAATACCAAGCATCTTTATTGTTTATTGTAGCCAGTGTAACAAACCTTTGCAATAAATAGTAGTGGTGGTTTTGTTTGTTTGTTTTGAAACTGCAATATCCTCATCTTCTCACCTCTGTTAGTCCACTGCTCATGCATTATCTGTATATTTACCCATGAGTTACTCTTTATATTAAAGCAATATTTTGTCAATGCTGATTGTGGGGAAGTGGCAGGATTTTAAAGTACCACTAGAGTGCCAGGAAAACACACTCGTTTTCCTGGCACTATAGTGCCCTGAGGGTGCCCCCACCCTCAGGGTCCCCCTCCCGCCTGGCTCTGGAAGGGGGAAATGGGTTTAAACGTACCTTTTTCCAGCGCTGGGCGGGGAGCTCTCTGCCTCCTCTCCTCCTCCTGGGCTGAATGCGCACGCGCGGCAAGCGCATTCAGCCGGTCGCATAGGAAAGCATTTACAATGCTTTCCTATGGACGCTGGTGTGCTCTCACTGTGAAAATCACAGTGAGAAGCACGCAAGCGCCTCTAGTGGCTGTCAATGAGACAGCCGCTAGAGGCTTTGGGGGAAGGCTTAACCCATTAATAAACATAGCAGTTTCTCTGAAACTGCTATGTTTATTAAAAAATGGGTTAACCCTAGAAGGACCTGGCACCCAGACCACTTCATTAAGCTGAAGTGGCCTGGGTGCCTAGAGTGGTCCTTTAACTACAGCTACTGAACATATATTAGGTGATCAAACCATTAAACAGCTTGATTGATTTCTATGTTAGACACAGCCATGTCTGTGGTCCCATTATCACTCAATAGATTAAACTTTGGCTAAGTGCAACAATTGAATAAAGTTTAGAGTTAATGGCAAAAAAAAGACATGAAAAGTTTGAACTAATGCAGATGAACATTTACAGCCATTATCGTTTAAAAGGAATACTCCAAATACCATGACCACTATGCCAAAATGGAATGTTTCATTTTAAAATGAACACTCAAATCACCATAAACACTACAGCCCACTATAGTGGTTATGGAGTCAGGATTTCCCTCTCATGGTAAGAAGTCAAATTGAGAATTTTATTTGACAATTTACCTAGGATCATTTGCTTCCTCATGTGAGGTCAGAAGTTCCTGCAAGCAGCTTCTGCTATTTCCACCAAGCTAAACCCTGCATTACCAAAACTGTTTAATCCCTCTGCTACCAGAAGCATAATTAGGGCATCAGTAGCTGCCTGGAACAAGAGTAAATTCTGTGAAACTTTGGCAACTTCCAAGCAACATCAGCACACCAGAGGCCAGCGGGTACCAGGTAAGGGGGGGGGTTACAAACTGTTAAACAGTTTGCCACATTACTGGGGTGTGGTACTCTGCAGTGGTTATGATGCTTACAGCAACCCTTCTTTAAAGAACAGATTACTATGATGACAGACCAGTGGTAGTCAACCTTCAGTATTCCAGATGTTGGACTAGATTTCCCATAATGTTCTTACAGGAATAACGCTAGCAAAGCAGATATAGTCAATTACAATTATTAATATAGCACTAACATATTCCACAACGCTATACAATAGGTAAACACTAAAAAAACAAAACAAAAAAAAAAACAAAAAAAAAAAAAAAATTAGAAACATGATTGACATGTGAAGAGGGCCCAAACAGATGTAATTTACCTTAAAGGACCACTATAGGCACCCAGACCACTTCAGCTTAATTAAGTGGTCTGGGTGCCTGGTCCAGCTAGAGAAACTGCTATGTTTACACTGAGGGTTAATCCAGCCTCTAGTGGCTGTCTCATTGACAGCCGCTAGAGGCGCTTGTGTGCTTCTCACTGTGAAAAGTCACAGTGAGAAGATGCCAGCGTCCATAGGAATGCATTCTAAATGCTTTCCTATGAACTGACTGAACATGCGTGCGGCTCCTGCCGCGATGCGCATTCAGCCGATGACGTCGCTAGGAAGGAGGAGAGGAGGAAAGCTCCCCACCCGGCGCTGGAGAAAGGTAAGATTTTAACCCCTTCCTCTCTCCAGAGCCCGGCAGGAGGGGGACTTTTTTCTGATGTTTTCCTGGCACTATAGTGGTCCTTTAAATAAATTGTATCTCAATCTCTAAATTGAACTTTAAAATCACATACAGGAGGCTCTTGGAGAGTCTAGCAAGCTATTAACATAGCAGGGGATAAAAAAAAAAAATAAATAAAAAAAAAATCTTAAACAGAACTTGCAATAAAGAAAGCCTAAATAGGGCTCTCTTTACAGGAAGTGTTTATGCAAGGCTCTGCAAGTCACATGCAGGGAGGTGTGACTAGGGTTCATAAACAAAAGGGATTTAACTCCTAAATGGCAGAGGATTGAACAGTGAGGCTGCAGGGGCATGTTCTATACACTAAAACTGCTTCATTAAGCTAAAGTTGTTCAGGTGACTGAAGTGTCCCTTTAAAGTACAGTGGAACCTTGGAACTAGAACTTAAGTTCCCGAAGGCTGTTCGAGAACCGAATTAACATTCCCATAAGAATTAATATCCAGTCAAGACCCCCAAAAATTACAGCATTTTACATACTTTTTCCACCCAAAAGCAGACAGGTGTTTATTAGAATCCAAATGTGAGTCCATAAACATCGCCTTAAATACTTCAAAACTGAAATATACATAGGAGTAGGATCACCTTTCTTCAATTTAGTTGAAGGTTTTTAACTCCCTACCGTGCTCCAGACCTGTGACACAATAGATTGGTCTTACAAATGCACCCTTTTCTGACTTGAAAATGAGACATGGCTCTTTGCTGTATGTTCGGGTACCGAGACATTTTTTTACTCAAAATTTTCGTTTGACTTCTGAATTGTTAGAGAATGGGACCGTTCGAGTTCCGAGGTTCCACAGTAATGTGATTTTAGGCTTTTTTTTTTTTTTTTTAAAGGCTTGTGGAAGAACATTCCATAAGAAGGAGCAAAATTAGATAAGAGGGAAAGAGTCGGATGCAGAAACTGGATAGTATAACGTCGAAGGCAGAGTGAATAGGCTAGACTGGAGCAGATCTACTGATGAGTGTGGATGTGTAAGCAGGGGCATGGTTACAGAGAGCTTTGTAAGCAAGGACGAATATTCTGAACCATATCCTAACGGAGCAGGAAGACAGTGCAGAGACTGACCAACCTTGCTGGGCGTAAGGTAGAGAAGTCTGGCAGAGGTGTTCATTACAGACTGCAGAGGGTCAATCTGGGCACTTTTCAGTCCGATAAGCAGAGTGTTACAGTAGTCAAGACGGGAAATAACGAGAGATTAAAAGGGTCAATGCAAGCACAAATGCTTTCCATAGAAATTGCAGTGTTTAACTTGCATTTCCAAGTCTGCCCATAGTTGCAGTCTACCAGACAGCCACTAGATGGCTTCCTGGATTGAAACAGACCTTTGGTCTGGTATCCAACGTTGGATGTCCTCTTGCCCTGCATGAGGACACCCAGCGTTAGATTTCTTTCCACATAGAAAAGCACTAGTTCAATGCTTTCCTATGGGGAGATCTAATGTGCACGCATTTGCCATACCTGCGCATTAGTGCCAGCACGTCAGAGGATTCAGAGCATCTTCCCACCGCCGAGAGACATCGGAGCTGGAATGAGACAAGTCAAGGGTTTTAACCCTTTATTTTCCCCGGTGGTGGGGTGGAGCAAGGGAGGGGAGTGACAGAGGGTGCTTTAGTGCCTGGAATACAGCTTTTTATTCCTGGCACTTACAGTATCCCTTTAACAGTGTCCTGAGTAAGAAAAGGGCGAATGTGAGAAGTGTTTTTACAGTAAAAGCAAAATTGATAGATTTATGCAGTGTGCCTTCGGGATACAGGTCATGATAGCTCCATTGACCTTACGATAAATAGACACAGTCATAGCTTTAGGAGGAGAAAAGTTCAAAACATCTTTATAATGGTCTTTCTATAAAAATAAATAAAATAAAAAACACACACACACACACACACACACACACACACACACACACACACACACACACGTGTGTCCCTCTGCATCCCCAGCAATAAAAGGTTAAAAATCTGATAATTAGATTCCAGCACAGAGGTCATTCAGAATTGAATTGTGTACCTCCTGCAATATAGCACGGCGATCACATTGGCGCCATATATGCTTTAGACCTACCCCATTGTAAAGAATTGAATCAATGCTTTTCTACAAGTATTTATTTTTATTGATGCTAGCCATCCTCATGCAAGATGTGAGTATGCCCAGCGTTAACAGAATTACATCGTAGGATTAAGGGGACTGAACATTGCAGCCGGGCCACTTCAATGAGATGAAGTAGTCGGGTGGCTATAGTGTCCCTTTAAAGTGTTTACACTTAAATGTTAAGAAAAGTAGTAGACAACCAGGTCTAGAAAAACATTGGGAAGGTGTACAATAAAAAAAAAAAAAAAAGGGAGGGGAAATGGGGTAAACACATTCTCCATCCACAATCAAATATACATATGTATGGGAACATAGAATACAGCAAATATGAAATATAGTTAAAAAAACAAAACAGTAAATATACACACTGTCTAAAAACATCCCTTGTGTTCCATCATAAAAACATTGGCCTTGTATCTAAATTAAAATCCAAATATAACAATATATAAAATAGTAAGGTATAGGCCCTATGCTTTAAAGAACCAAAATGTATCCCATACAGAATAAAAATGAAAACATTCATAAGGAAACAAAATATTAAAAATAGAAATTCATGTTTATTTCAACATATTCCACTCAACTTGAATGGACATATACAACTGTATAAAAATAGGGAGTCAGTAAAATCTGACTTTTTATATAAAAAGGAACTATGTAACTATGAAGGCAGTCAGCCAACCTGCAACAGAATGTGACCAAACAAGAACAAGTTTAGTTGGAAGACACACTCAAGTGCAACAAAGCAAAGAACTAAAACTGTCACCACAGTAATTTAAAATCACTTCCCCAAATTACCAAACATGCATGACTAGGCCACAAACGGAAGCAGCATTTCCTAAATGTGTTAAAATAACACTCAATTTTACACTGATAAAGCAAGCTACAGAAAAAATATTTCCAGAGAAACTAGTTTCTGTAAGGTTTTGCATAACAAACCCAGTCCCATGTGAAATTGCAACAACTAGTATCCATTACCAATGAGAAAGTCCAGTACTCAACAAGAACAGATCAGGCAGCGGTCACAAATGAATAAAACCGGCATTCTACAAAATCAAAATAACAGATTATCAATGTATCCATCGAGATTCTATGGACATGATATCTGAAAAGTCATTTAAAATGAACACATTATATATGGATTCAGATGTATACGAGATATAGATATTAATGTGCAGCATATCCAGCTCAGTCTCCCAGCAGCATGCGATTACACGTCAGGAGCCTTGTGCTCTTAGTGACAGGATAGTGTGGGAGGGAGAGTGAGTAAACACATGGTCAATGTCATCTTGATATTGATTTTAGGCAGCAGAGAAGACAACTGACTATGGTTGTGACATTTCAAGTCATTGCATAAGGTCATACTGTTCTCAGGTAGGTACTGAGTCACCAAGAAAGACAAGCTCAGCCTACAAGAAGGGAGGGAGCAGCTGTGCTTTTAGGTGGAAGATAACAGTATAATCATTGTACAAGCTGCCAGATTATATAAATCAACAGTTGGTTACTCGGTGGATTGAGAATTAAATTTTTTACACAATTAACAGGGTAAGCTTGTTTTAGGACTAATGGCTTAACAGCATTATTGACATCAACAAAATGCTGGTAGTTTTTCTATCGTTGGATGGATTCATAATGTAAACTGCAGCATGGGAATAGCACCCCCAAAACTTCAAAAATGTATATCATAGAGCACATAGGCGCAGTCTTTAAATGTTTGGGGCTAAACAATTTGCCAAGCCACTTAAGGAAAGACATAACCCTGGACTTCTTGGCACACCAGTTGGAAGGGACACAACTCTAAACTAGGGACAGGGGCATTATAGTATTAGAAATACAGGTTTTTATTCCTAATGCTATAGTGTTCCTAAAAACTTAGACTTCATTTAAAATTTGAAGACATGGTACCTAAACATATAGTGAACAGGACACTACTTTTTCAAACCAGAAAATAAAGTGCATACATCTACAACTTGTGCTATAAACACAAGTTAATACATCAAAACCCTTTTTTCGAACTTGTGGTTTTCATTAAACATGTATTTTAGAGATTTACTTTTAACAATTTCTTCACCAAAGCAAAATTCAATGATTTATGGAAATTAAACCATCAACAAAAAGACTGTTCAGGCCTTCCCGATAGCAAAAAATAAAGCCTTTTCAACAAGAGTAGGAACTGCATGGCAAAGTTTATGGTGCTTAAAGTAATGTAGTGGTGCTAGAGTGTCAGCACTTGCTATCAAACTGCAGATTTCTAATATAAAAACCAGAGCATAATTATGATTTGCTACACAATTGAAAATATAGTTTTTGGTAAGTAATAGAGCCTCTAATGATATTGACACTTAAAAAAAAAAAAAAAAACCTGCTAATTTAACATTCTGTGGGTACTTTTGAGTGGCTTAATATATTCTGAAGTGCACATCTATTCTTATGTGAAATACTAACTCTTAAAGGTAACTAGGCACCACAATCACTTCATCTTACATCTTATCCTAGTTGGCAACATCAACTGTATTTAATGGTTGTATCTGGTGTCAGGCATAGCGTGCCAATCTTAGATAAATTACACACAGGGTTTCAAAACTAATGCTCCCAAGCACTTTCACTCACTTATTCTTTGACAAAGAAAAAACAAAATGTGATGTGTTTTTTCTTCTAGTTTTTCTTTGTAAATCAAGGAGGAAGCCACAAAAAAAATAAAAAAAAAAACCTACAAACTACTCTGTTGATATTGTATGTCACATCGAATTGAGGGATATACCTGGTCTGCCCTTGCTGGACTACAGCTCCCATCATGGTCAGTGAAATTCTATATGTTGCTTGTGGGAGTGAAAATACACATGTAATAAGATACTAAAGCAACCATTTGCTAAACACAATTTGTGGAGCACTAACCCAATAAACCCCATCCAGTGGTTGATTAGTCTAATTTTACAGAAGTGTTTTTGTGTCACTGTTGACTATCAAACCCTCCCTAAAAGGAAATAAACTGGGCAATGAAGGGGTGGACATGCTCCACAGATCAGTTCTGCAGCCAATGCAAGATACCACGTGATTCAAGGGCTTGTAAACTATTTGTGCCTATTTCACTAATATTTAACTACACGCATTAAAATATAAACATAAGATTCTCCCTTGGCTGCAAAGTGATCACAGGTGGGTCTTGTATCAGTTATTTCACATGTAACATTGTATCATTCATAATGACACTAAACAAATACACAGAAACCCACAGGAAATACACCATCAATGTAGGCTCTGCTTCCTGAAGAAGAAAATATGCATGCCTTAAAACAAGACATGAGACAAATAGGTGTAATAATCTAACCATAGTAATAATGCCAGTCCACTGCTGCTGTCTGACTGACTATGAGATGGTAATTTAGAGCGGACAGACAGCCTCCCATGCCGTGCAGGGTAACTAACACAGGCCGGCTATCCAATGCCAGTCAGTCAGACACAGCCGGTATCCACCCAGAGCAGGGCCTGCTATGCCACCATGACTACCGGGGAGGCCCAGGCTCTCCCCATGGCCCACCCAGGCTAGCGGGGCTGCCGGCAGTGTGCGCACACAGAGCCTGCGGTCACCCAGCCCTCACCCAGCGCGAGCCCTCCTGCCTCACACATGGACTCGCACGAGGTCAGTGGCCACATGCCAGGTTGGGTAGCCCGGCCAGCCAGCCCGCTGTGAGAGGGCCCTGCACCCGGCATGTCTCCCACCGTGTGTTCACCCCCTCCCCCCAGCTCCCCTCCCCCCCGGGCTGTGAGGCTTACAGTCACGGGCGAGCTGTTCATTGAAGTCGGGCGGTTGGTGGGCAGACGGTTCGGTGCTCGCTCTCCCCCTCTCTCTTCCTCTGACGGTTCCGGTCGCTCTGACACAACTCCTGGCCCGGGCCCTCCCGCTCCCCGATGCGGCCAATCACAGTGACGCTACGAAGAGGGAGGGGGGAGCACCACGTGATTGGCTGGCGCGAGTCGTGGGCCGGACCGGATGCGTCTCCTCCCCTGGACGCGGTCCAATCAGCGGCGTGGGATGTCTATCTGCTGTCGTAGCGCGAGATGGAAGTCGACGGAACGTCAGAGGTTTCCGTCAGAGACCAGCCAGAGAGCCTCGCCGCTCGCAGGCCAGGTGTACCGCCCGGTGCGCGCGCAGGCCGTTAGTGGTTGACCAATCAGATCGCAAGGTATGCGTAACGCTGCCAGTAATGGGCGTGGTCTGCAAGTTTCAGGTATTTGACGTCACAGTCTACGCCCTAGTGCGATGGTTTTTGTGGCCAGAGAGCTGAGGATATGGCTTTGTGAGGATATGGCTGTCTGTGCAGAGCCGGGGGCCACACAGTGACCTCTAACTGGTCCTTAATGGGCGCAGCCCTGACAGGGAATATACAGACATCCCAACATGCAAAAACTAATTACAGAGAGGCAGCTTCACCAGTAACTGCACTGCCCATCCACACGCTCTCTCACACACACACAATATTTTATTATGACAGAACACATCTATTTACACAGACACTGACACACAGATACACTCACTGACACTCAGGGCATGACACGGTTGTCATGGGCCTGGAGGGCCGGGCTGCTCAGGGGGTCCCGGGCCCCACATTGCCTATGTACGCTTATATAGCGATCATCACTATATACATGTGTACCTGCGGGCCCCTGGCTTCCTGTATACTGTGGGGGGCCCAGCACAGTCCATCCTCACTTCTCTCTCTAAGTCTCGCAAGCCGCGCTGTTGTCAGAGCGTTGCTACCGGTTACCATGGCAATGCTCCGCATGGCTCGCAAGGCTTGGAGAGAGAAGAGCAGTTGGGAAGTGAGGATGGACTGTGCTGGGCCCCCTGCAGTATACGGAAAGCCAGGGGCCCGCAGCATGCCACCAGGGAATCTGCCCTCCCCTCTTCCTGGCCACAGGTAAGATGCAGGGAGAAGGGAATAAAATAACATTTACTAGATGTGGCAAACCCTGCCACTAAGATACTAACTGTTCTTTGCGAATGAACGCTGGAGTTCTAATAGTCGAATGTGTGCAAAGGCAGAGACTCAGTTCACGAACGGACTATACGATCATCCATGTGAATGCTCTGAAACTACCGAATGAGGGACCACCCCGGTGTGGTCGTGTGTCTCCTATTAATAAAAGATACAGTGTTGCAAAGTGTGTTAAGTGCTAGTGTGTGTGGCCGCCATTTCGCCTACCAAACACGTGGCGGCGGCCATCTTACGCACGAACAGCGGTACTTGGTCGTCAAACGCCTGGAACCCAAACCGGGCATACGACTAACCAAGTACCGCTAAGACCTCCAGCACGCTAAAAAGGCACGAATCAAACACACGAACACCTCAGCATTCGGTATGTGGAATCCCACGAACGAGGGGATTCATTCGAACGGTAAAGGAAGCCTGGATGCCATAGCCTTTCGGGACTTTTGATTCACCAGAAGAGACCAACCATGGAATTCATGGAACCGTTTTCGGCTACTGTGCCCGTGCGGTCGGTCAAATCTTTCACCTGCTGTAACTCCCGAACCCCAGGTCCGATCTGGGTGAATTTTGAGTATGTTGCTCACCCAGATCAGGGCTACCAGGGGACCCCTTATTCAACCCTGTACCCCCTGTATTTAGGGGACATCTACAAATTGGGGAAAACTGTGTACATATTAATCTTGTTAATTGTTAAGCTAAGGGGAGGAGAAGTAGGGGAGGTGGCCACTGTGTGATTGGTTACTGTAGTAATTATGAAAGTTACCTCCCTTGCATGGGAAAAATGCATAAAAGCAGACCTGTGAATAAAGACATCAGTTGACTCCCAGACTATGTGTCGTCTAGACCTTGGGGAGGTGGATTATGCTGTGTTCCTGTGATTTATATTATATATTTTTTTAAATGCACCCCCACTACATTTTACACAACATTTACACACACTTCATCCTTACACAAACCCACATTCTGCAGTCACTATACACACACTACACAAACACACAATCACTGCATACATTTCATAAACATACAATCTGCATCCACTTTACACACTGCATCTATGACACACACACACCTCATCCTCTATACACATGACACAATGATGCACACTCAAATATACACTGACATTCAGATACACTCACTGGCACATACGCACACTTGGATATATACAGATACATACTGGCACATACACACTCAGATACACACACACATTCAGATACACACACAGATTTACACAATCTTACATACATAGCCACATGGTATACTTATTTGATCCGCAGCCAACCTAAATTTACCTTGGGTTACATAGTTACATAGCTGAAAAGAGACTTGCGTCCATCAAGTTCAGCCTTCCTCACATTTTTTTTTTGCTGTCGATCAAAAAGAAGGCAAAAAAAAACAGTTTGAAGCACAATTTTGCAACAAGCTAGGAAAAAAATTCCTTCTTGACCCCAGAATGGCAGTCAGATTTATCCTTGGATCAAGCAGTTATTACCCTACATTGAAAGATTATATCCTTGAATATTCTGTTTTGCTGGCTGAGGCTGATGGGAGTGAGCATGTAGCTGCTCACTCCAGTCACTTCACTGCCTCCTTGCTGCATGTGTGCTCCAGCCTCCTCCCTCCCACGCAGCTGTCTTTTTAGCTGGGAGGAAGTGACACGGTGTGTATCACTTCCTCTCATCCGGCAAATACTGCAGGAGCCCGGTCAGGCTCTTAAAAGGCCGGGGCACCCGACCGGGCCCCTGTTCACAAAAAATATTTATCAGGTTGGTAATCATAATGAATGCTAAATGCCCTTAATTTACTAAGAACATTTAGCATATATAATAGCCTGGAAATCACTTACACACAATCTAATATATATATATAGTGTGTGTGATTTCCGGGATAGTATATGAGACTTGAGGGTGTCAGGGAGTCTCACTACAAATGTGGGGGTCTGCCGGACCTACCGGGAAACTTGGGATGTCTGTACGTGTCTTATCACAGCTCTGACAGGGAATACATTGCTTATCACAGCTCTACCTACACTGGGGGCATTCAATAACCAGACACAGATATTCACTAACAATTCACAATTCCCAACAATTCACAATTTTGTGAAAGTTTACTAACTTAAATATAATCTATAGTTTACAGAGATGTTATAATTATTTGTACACTGAGCACAATGCACCATTTTCACAGTGGAGTCTTATTGAAAGGAAACATTAGGCAGCACCCAAACAAACCTGTATTCCTAACGTTATAGTCTTTTAGTCTATAGTTAATTCTGACCCCTCGCCCGACCCACCATTACTGGCATCTAACGGCAGAAGCCGCTCTCAGTACAATTGTCCAATCCAATGCTCTTCACAGAGAACATTGAGAACTGATGCGCATGCATGGCGAATGTGCATACACCCAAACACTTCTCATAGGAAAGTATTGAATTAATGTTTTCCTATGAACTGACCATGTTTTACTTGTTTGTTGTAGCAGAAGTGGCTTTAGTGTCTGCCAGGAAGACATTCTCTATAGGTGTGATTAACCATGTAAACATTACAGCTTGTACAAAACTGCAGTATTTTACATTGCAGGATTAAAATGACAGGACCACTTCTCCCAGACCACACCATTGAGATTACATGGTCCTTTAAACATAAATCTTTAAAAGATAACTGTATTAGGAAAAACAAAAAATTCCTGTCCATATCCTTGGCAGCCCTACAGTGGGTATAACTCCCACCACATTAAAACTGGACACTAACACCTCCTAATTAAATAATAAATGGAACTCCCATCACACATGCCTCCAGTCTTTTCATTTTCCTATCTGCTCCCATTTTACCTAGGAATTGTTTTGAACCTCCTCTTTTTTGTGGCCTGTTTTGGTCTTTTTTACCCCCTTCTAAGTGATGAGTAAGAGATACATCTTGGTGTAAGAGACACAAATAGGGCGTAAGATACACTAAGTAGAGATAACATATTTAAAAGGATAGATTATAAACACAAGGGGAAAAAAGTGACAAATGAAGGGGTAAGAGATCACAAAAAGGTGGATGAAGGTCGCAAAATCAGGAATAAAAATAACACAATGGGGATACAATAGATAAAAGGTGGTAAGACACAAAAATGCTGTAAGATACACAAATGGAGCACAAGAAAATTGTCTCACTCACAACAGTAGGTAAAATGCTAATTAATTCAGTTTCTCACAGCAAACTAAATAATGTTTTGACCTAGTGGTACGTCTCAATCAAGTTCCAAGTGCCCCATAATACTGTCCCTATCCCTGCACAATACTGCCCCATAATACTGTCCCTATACCCGCACAATACTGCCCCATAGTACCGTCCCTATCCCCCCACAATACTGCCCCATAGTACCGTCCCTATCCCCCCATAGTACTGCCCCTAACCCCCAAAATACTGCCCCATAGTACTGTCCCTACCCCCCACAATAATGCACCTGCCCCATAATACTGTCCCTATCCCCCCACAATACTGCCCCATAATACTGTCCCTACCCCCCCACAATATTGCCCCATAATACCGTCCCTATCCCTGCACAATACTGCCCCACAATACTGTGCCTATCCCCCCACAATACTGCCCACGCCCCATAATACTGTTCCCATTTTCCCCATAATACTGTCTCTTTTCCTCCACAATACTGCCCCAGCCCCATAATACTGTCCCTATCCCCCACAATACTGCCCCATAATACTGTCCCTATCCTCCACAATACTGCCCCATAATACTGTCCCTATCTGCCCACAACACTGCTCCATAATACTGTCCCTATCCCCCCACAATACTGCCTCATAATACTGTTTCTATCCTCCCACAATACTGCCCATGACCACAAATACTGTCCCTACCCCCCCACAATACTGCCCCTGCCCAATAATATTGTTCCTGACCCCCAATACTGTCCTTAACCACCACCATACTTCCCCTGTCCTCCAACACTGTCCCTATCCCCCACACAATGCTGCCCTAACCACCCACAAAACTTTCCCTGTCCCCCAATACTGTCCCTATCCCCCCTCATAATGTTCCACAAATCTACAGCAATCCTTGCCCCTAAACTGTTTGTATCCCCCACCATAGCCCCAGTCCCCCACATTACTGTTCCTATCCAGCCACCACCACAGCCCCAGTCTCCTGCAATACTGCCTCTACCCCCCATTAGGCCCCAATCCCCAACAATACTGCTCCCATCTCCTTACTAATGCCCCAATCCCCTGAAATACTGCCCCAGTCCTACCACACTAAAGAATCAATCCGCCACAAAACAGCCCTTGTCCCCACACTAAAAAATCAATCCCCACAATATAGCCCCTGTCCCCATCAGAATAAATCCCCAATCCCCCACAACACTGCCCCTAGTATTAATGTTCTATTTATTTTGTGCAAGTGTTAAATAATCGTATTTATACAAGATCTTTTGTTTTGTTAAAATCAGGCAATAGTGCATTACTTAAAGTATTATTACCAGTGGTATTAAGTGGAATAACTGAAATATATGCAAAACTTTTGGTTAATTTCTGTGACCTAATAAATAAAGAACTGTTCCTTTTGCATATTTTTGTGTTGTGAGAAATTTCACACACACACTTAAAATATAACGTTATAAACAACTCCCAGTTTACTGAATAAGAATATACCTGGCGAGTAAAAATGCTATCCTCCCCCCAGATTTGTGGTCTCCACTATCTTTTTTTATAGTCTGTGCCTAAATATTAGGACATGTGCTTATGGATATGGCTCCCAATGGGGAATTCTAGCCTCTGTTACTATTAATATCCTTTCCTTACCATAGTGTTTATTACTTTTCTAAGTCTACTCTAAATGGATTAAATTCTACATTTGTGTTAAAAGTAATTGGTATAGTAATGTTATACAGACTTTTACAATGAGCTAGAATTTACTTATGGTATATTCACTTGTTTTGAGCAGATTAGTTTTTAATATATTTCACAGTATTTACTGTTGTTGGTGTTTGAGTCAGTTTTATGTTCTTTTTATGTGTCATGTTTTATGTTCTCTTTATGTGTTAACAAAACAAACAAAAAAATGCACCTTGACCAAAAGCTGAAAAGCAGAGATGGCGAAGGACATAAGGAAAGGCTAAATTCAGTCTGATTTTAGCGTTTTTTCTGCGCCCTCATCATCTCGTTTTCAGATTTTGTTCAAGATGCACCTTTTTCTTTGTTTTAAGTATTGAACACAGTATGAGAAAAGACAAGAATAAACAGAGAGAGGCCAAGGTCATGGAGTACAGAGGTGCATATAAAGAGAGACAAAGCCAAGGTCAGGGATTCCAGAAAACAAAACAGTCAAAATACAGAGCCAAGTAAAAAAATACACAGTATCACAAAAATGCACTCTCGGGCTGCAAAGACCACAACAGGGCAAAAGAGGAATGGTCAGAATTATTTTACATAGAGGCGGAGCTCACGGCCGGACTGGCCCACTGGGATACCGGGAAATTTCTCGGTGGGCCATCGGCACCAGGGGCCGGGCTGGCAGCTGGCTCACCTGCGGCCGCAGAGGGAGCTCTTCTGGCGGCCACAGGGGAGCTGGCTGTTCTGGCGGCCGAAGGGGGAGCTGGCTGTTCTGTCTCTGCTCCCCCTCCCCAGCGCGCCACTTAATGAGAATGGGGCCGGAATATGACGTCATATTCCGGCCCTGGTCTCTTTGTAGTGCGCTGGGGAGGGGGAGCAGAGACAGAACAGCCAGCTCCCCCTTCGGCTGCCAGAACAGCCAACTCCCCTGCGGCCGCCAGAAGAGCTCCCCATGCCAGCACACAGGTAGCAATTGTGTGTGTCTGTGTCATGGGGTGTGTGTGTATCATGGTGTGTGTGTCTGTGTCATTGTGTGTGTCTGTCTGTGTCATGCAATGTGTGTCTGTGTCATTGTGTGTGTCTGTCATGTAATGTGTGTCTGTCTGTGTCAATGTGTGTCTGTCTGTGTCACGGTCTGTCTGTGTCATGGGGTGTGTGTGTGTGTCTGTATGTCATGGGGTGTGTCTGTCTGTGTCATGTAATGTGTGTCTGTGTCATGGTGTGTGTCTGTCTGGGTCACAGTCTCTCTGTGTCGTGGTGTGTGTGTGTCTGTGTGTCATGGTGTGTGTGTCTGTCTGTGTCATGTAATGTGTGTCTGTGTCATGGTGTGTGTGTGTCTGTGTCACGGTCTGTGTTATGGTGTGTGTGTGTCTCTTTTTTAAAGGACCACTATAGGCACCCAGACCAGATTAACCCTTTTTTTTATAAACATAGCAGTTTCAGAGAAACTGAGGAGGAGGAGAGCTCCCTGCCCGGCACTGGAGAAAGGTAAGATTTTAACCCCTTCCTCTCCCCAGAGCCCGGCGGGAGGGGGACCCTGAGGGTGGGGGCACCCTCAGGGCACTATAGTGCCAGGAAAACGAGTCTGTCATGGTATGTGTGTGTCTCTGTCATGGTGTGTGTGTGTCTGTCTGTCATGGTGTGTGTGTTTCTGTCTGTGTCACGGTGTGTGTGTGTTTCTGTCTGTGTCACGGTGTGTGTGTGTACGTGTCACGGTGTGTGTCTGTCATGGTATGTGTGTGTGTATGTGTGTTTTTACACACCTTCCCCCTGCCCCCCCACGTCGTGCTGGTCTCCCCTTGACTGGCCCTGCCTCTACGGCTGAGATCATCAAGCTTGATGATCTCAGCCAATCCGCACTGACACAGGAAGCACCTCTAGTGACCGTCTGAGTGTCTGTCACTAGGAAGCAATGTAAACACTGCCTTTTCTCTAAAAAGTCAGTGTTTACATTGAAAAGCCTGCAGGGACAGGCTATAGACACCAGAGCCACTACATTAAGCTATGTGTGTGTGCGCGCCTGCTAGTGAGTGGGCTTGCTTGTGTGTGTGTGTGTGTGTGTACGCCTGCTACTGAGTGAGCTTGTGTTTTTATGTCAATGACCTTATGTATTTCAGTGAGATTGTTTGTCTGTGAGGCTGTGTATCAATCAGCTTGTGTCAGTGAGATTGTCTGTGTCTGCATGTGAGTATGCTTACTGTATAATTAAAAATTTTACTCTGAAAGGACCAATATTTTATATTGGAAAAAGCAATATATATATATATCAATCATCTAGGGTAACAAGACATAGCCTTACATATTACATGCAACAATATATGGCGCAATGACTTATGGGGCTGGCATAGATTTTTTTTCCAGGGCTGCTTTGGAATCCCTAGTCCGGCCCTGGCGGAGCTTGAACACTGAAACGGACGCAAGCTAAGGGAGCTCCGAGCCTTAAACAGAGAAAAATGCATGAAATACCCCCCCTTAATATCCCAATTGACAGACAAACACCCCAAGACCTAATGGGGAGAAAGGGGAAGAAAACGATACCACACAAGCCCACTTCGGGATTTATGATAGGGGAGATGTGGAGGCAGGCACGTGGAGCCTCCGAAACAAACATGGCGGCTCAGCACGGTGGGTGCTCGGACTTCTCCGAGGACATATCCAATGAGGAAGAGGGGGACTCTTACAGCCCCCTAACCCACCACAAAAGGCACAACAATGCGGTAAAGGGTCAGACACAGAACCGATCACCATAGCGGTCCTGAAGGCATTATTGGCGGACCTGAAACGCAGCTTCCATGAGGATGTCACAGCGCTCCGCGCAGACTTGAAAGGCCTGACAGGCCGCATCTCCAAACTGGAGGGCTCCTCACAATCCCAGGCCCAGGACGTTGCTGCACTGCAACACATTGTACAAACCCTGGAACAGCAGACCCAGCAATATGAACATCGCCTCGCGGCACTCAAGGACGCCAGGCGGGCTTCCAACATTAAAATCAGGGGAGTCCGAGAGGACATTACAGAGGCCGAACTGCCTAAACTAATGGAGCGCATGTTACTAGAACTACTGCCACGAAGACAGAATTCAACAATCACCCCAGAAAGGGTCTTCAGAGTCCCTAAACCAACAAATGCACCAACCACAGCCACGAGAGATGTCATTCTGACCCTCCGCAATAGCGGACATAAGGTGGTGATCCTGTCTGCCCTCCAAGGCAGGAGCCCCTTCCGCTTCGAAAACATGGACCTCTCACTCTACACAGACTTGTCCAGCGGCACCCTGGCCTGGCGTAGGTGGCTACGGCCACTCACCTTAATTCTTCGTGCCAGCAAGATTGATTACCGCTGGCGGTTCCCCAGGGCATTGACGGTCCAGCGAGGATCAAACATGGATAACATTCAGGACATTCGGGACGCCCCGGCCTTCCTCCGGCTCCTGGACTTACCTCAAGAATTGCTGTCCCCGGCGAGACTGGCCACCAAGGATAACAACAGCTCCCCTAACTGCACCCATACCTGGGACCCAGATCGTATCGCCCCATTCATCCCCCAAAGCTCCACGCCGGACGCATATTCAGCAATCACGACGTAGAGGCACAGAGATACTCACCGGTCAGAGTCTTGGATCCGCCGTCTGGCTTCGGTAAGGACACAGTGCACAACCTGCGACCCACTGACACCCTGACAGCTGCCGAACTGCCTCGAACAAGGACTGGCACAGCCGGACGGGACACCGGAGACCTGATAGCACAGACCAAGGACCCCAAACACCAACGAAGACCCCCCCGCTCCCGGGCAACCCTGTGTCCCTGCCCCAACTATGCTAGGTGGACAGACTCAGGCCTGCCAGGCATATCTTGACCCTTAACAAAAGAAAGAATATAAGTAGTTATAATTACATGATTTTGCTATTGCATGATGAAAAGTCATGATTTTAATAAAGACACGGAGGTGAGTATTTGCATATCCCTTTCTTTACTGTCCACTCCATAGCAGCAAAGAACATTAACAGAATTGAAAGAAAAGGTAGTACATGTCTCACACACAGGCCACGCCCCTTTATGTCCAGTATATTACCCTGGTCCGTCTTCCTATTTCCCTCTTTCTGAAGGTGCTACACGGAAAAAAACAAAAACGTAAGAACATAACATGTAGGTAACTGTCAACAAAACTGCGGGCTTTCTGTAACCCGCATAACTGTGAGTCCCATGGAAGCAAGTTCATAAATAGGTGATGAGCCGTTTCCACTGGATGAGAAGGGTCGTTTCATCCGGGCGTGGCAGCGTGTCTCCGGCTGACTCGTGCAGGTCCAGGTCAGGCTGTGAAAACATAAGCGACAGAAACCCAAAGGTTAAATCGGCTCTGTGTACCTATATCAAGGCCGGAAGAGGCCGAATATCCATAATCTCACCTGAGCGTCATGCTAGTGCAATTGCATCTATACGACCAAGAACTACATACCTAAGTGCAAGAAAATGTCCCACTTACCACTTGTCCGTAGTCGTCCGTCTGCAGACGATGTGGGTGGGAAAATTTGCGGAATAAGATCCTCACATACTTACGCAAGTTGGGTGGGACAATACTCGCCTCCGTGTCTTTATTAAAATCATGACTTTTCGTCATGCAATAGCAAAATCATGTAATTTTATTACAAGACACGTATTTGCAAGTTTAAAGCTGGTCCACCACTGCCGTAAACAGGTGAGTAGTCGGGCGAAAGTAATATTCTCGGAATGTCGACTCTCTAGACCAATCAGCCATCCTCATAAGATCCTCCAGGCGTGCCCCAGATGTGATAACTGCGGATGCCGAGGCGCTCCTTACTGAATGAGCCCCGAAGATGGAGGTATCGATACCTGCTGAGCCGAGTAGCCACTTCAACCAACGGGATAGGGTAGTGCTTACCACCAGTTTAAAAGGTGGGCGGAGTGAGAGGAAGAGCTGGGAAGTAGTCGCCACCCGGTTAGTACGAGTGCGATCCTCGTATTCTCTTAAACACGCCACCGGGCACAGTGCTGGTGTAGATGGGAAAGCCGGGTATGAAACCGATCTAATGGATGTTTTGGTTCGTCTGTTGATGGTGAACGTTACCCCGTCAGGGGTGTATGATCTAGCGTCGAGGTCCAAGGCCCGGACGTCCGATACTCTCTTGCAAGATATAAGGCAAAGGAGACAAAGTAATTTGGCCGATAATTGGCGTAGGGAGATATCCGGATTCGGAGGCCAGACGAGGAGGAAGGACAAAACAGTGGAAACATCCCAAGTGGAGGAGTAGCGGGGCCTGTGTGGTCAGGAAAGTCTGGAGCCCCTTAGGAGTCTGCACACTAGTGGGTGTTGACCGGCTGGGTTTCCGTCCAGGCCTTGGTGTGTCGAGGAAATAGCCGATCTGAATAAATTGATAGTTCGGTATGCCTTCCCTTCCTCGAAGAGGGATGTGAGGAAATCCAGAATGAGTGTCACAGGGGCTGAAACGGGATCCACGTTCCTAGCCATGCACCAGCTAGCCCAATTTCTCCAGGCTGACCCATATGCTCGTCGAGTGCCCGGAGCCCATGCATCCGCCAAGAGTCGTCGAGTAGAGTCCGAAACACCTCGGATTTCCCAGGGTCCCCTGAAATGCACCAGGCCAGTAGGCTGAGAGAGGTGTTCACCAGGAGGGGGTGACAATCCCCAGACGGGTTCCTGAGAAGGTCCTGGAAGGTTGGCAGCAATCTGGGGAGATCCACCGCCATCTCCAATAGCTGCGTCCCCCAGAAAGGGGTGACGAGGACTAGTTCGGCCCGCTGGCGGCGGGTCTGGATGAGGGTGTGGGGGATCATCGAGAATGGGGGAAACGCATATAGTGGGGTTTCTTGCCAGTTCTGCAGGTAGGCGTCCACGCCTTCTGCCACTGGGTCTGGTCTCCAGCTGAAGAAACGCGGGAGCTGGGCATTGAGTCGAGATGCGAAGAGATCTATAGCAAAAGGACCCCACAGAGATGATATAGTGGAGAACACCTCCACGTCCAATTTCCAGTCGCTGACGTCCGAGAGATAGCGAGAACTCCAGTCCGCCTGGACATTGTGTAACCCTGGCAAATATTCTCCTTGAACCATCAGGATCCGTTCCAGACAGAACTCCCAGAAGTCCTTCGCTAATCCGGCTAGGAGCGCCGAATGGGTACCGCCCATGTGATTGATGTACCGCACTGCCAAGACATTGTCCATGCGGAGGCGGATACATCCATGTGCCTGATCTTTCGCAAAGCTGTGGACCGCGAAGGAGCCCGCCAGGAGTTCCAAGGCATTGATGTGTAACCGGGCTTCGGTTTCCAACCAGCGGCCTCCCGTAGACACGCCTGCGCAGTGAGCGCCCCATCCCTGTATGCTCGCATCTGATTCTATGGTGAATTCCGGGAGGGAGCCGAAGATCGCCTTGCCATTCCAAGCGGACAGGTTGAGAATCCACCAGTGGATTTCGTCTTTTGTCTCTCTGTCCAGAGTCACCAGGTCCGCGTAGGACGCGCCGTCCCATAGGTGCGCAATCTTGAGTCGTTGTAGGGCTCTGTAATGTAGAGGGGCGGGGAATACCACCTGAATGGAGGATGTTAAGAGGCCGATCAAGTGAGCTAATTGTCGCAACGTGAGTTGCGGTCGGAGGAGTGCCCTGCGCAGCTCCTTGCGGATCGCACGAACCTTGCTCATGGGCAGGCTCAAGGATTCTTGAAGTGAGTCCACCATAAATCCTAGGAATTCTATCCGTGTCGTAGGGGTCAGACAGGATTTCTCCCAGTTGATGATGAACCCTAGATGGGAAAGGAGATCTATTGCCAGTTTGATGTGTCGTAAGAGGACCTGGTGAGCTTGAGCCATGAGTAGGATGTCGTCTAGATAGACGATAAGTCTTATCCCTCGACTGCGTAGCCGTGCCATCGCCGGGCGGAGGAGCTTGGTGAAGCACCAAGGGGCCGATGAGAGGCCAAAGGGGAGGCAGGTAAAATGCCAGGTCTTGTTGCGCCAAAGGAAGCTTAAGAGGTCCCGAGATGTTTCTGCCACCGGGACTGTAAGGTAGGCATCCTTGAGATCTAGTTTCGCCAACAAATCTCCGTGCTGGAGTAGGTCTCTCAGGAGGTGTATACCCTCCATCTTGAAATGACGATACTTTACCAAGTTGTTGAGGGGGCGCAGGTTTATAACCGGGCGCATAAGGCCCCCTTTTTTCTCCACGAGAAATACATTGCTCAGGACCCCAGCGCTGCCTATGGGTGCCTGTTCTATCGCCCTCTTGTCTAGGAGGTTGAGTAGTTCCTCGTTGATCAACATGCGATCGTGCCGAGAGAGGTAAAGTGGTCTGGGGGAGGGGATACTTACCGGATCCCCCACTAGCTCTATGTGAAACCCCCGTATTGTGTTGAGCACCCAGGTGTCGGACGTCAGGTCCGACCATGTTGGGAAAAAATGTTGGAGTCTGCCCCCTACACAAACATGAGAAAAACATAGGTGTGTGCACAGAGTGTGAGAATTGTAAAGACTCATCGTAAGGTCGTCTTGAGCCGGTGTATCCACGGAAACCTCTTGAGCGCCATTGCCGGCCGCCGGACAGGAAGAATGGAGACCGGCCACTTGTGTCGTGATAGGTGGGGCGTTGAGTAATGGAGCCTTGTCCTGTACTTCGGGACTGGAAATAATTCCAGCTGGCCAGACGGCTCCTAGATCTGCCGGCCCTGGTAGAGACCCGTCCCTGGAAAACCTCTCATAGAGGTTTGTGCTTTATCAAGGGCAGTGAACGTGCCCACGTAACGCCCCAAGTCTTTGATAAATGAGTCTCCAAACAGAAGGCCCTGGGCATCTTTGCCGGCTTCCATGAGGGCCAAGTTGGCTAATTTGGGGTCAATTTTAAAAAGTATGGCTTTACGCCGTTCAATTGATAGGGAGGTGTTCACACTCCCGGCAATGCATATTGCTCTTTGGACCCAGCCACGAAGGTCATCGGGGTCAACCATGCGGTGTTCCGCTTTGGCGTCTTCCGCCAGGTCAAACAGTTTGGCCAAGGGGCCAAATATGTCTAAGTGCTTGTCTTGGCAGGCACGCAGGGCTGAGTCTAAACCCTTGCGTGGGTTCCAGCCCAGTTTGGTTAGGTACTGGGTCATTTTTGGGTCCACTTCTGGGGTGTCACACACTTTATTGGGGACTATTGGTCTGGGGCATTCTGCCCTAAGCTTGTTTCTTGCAGCCTTACTGAGTGGGCGCCGTACCCAGGCTTCTAGGTAGCCTGCAACGTGGTCCGCTGGGAGCCATTCCGCGGACCTTGGGTGGTGAAGCTCGTCCGGGTCAAATAATGGCTCTCCCAGCGGATCCACTAGGACGGACCCCGCGGCCGCGGGGGTTGCCATCCCTAATTCACCTCCATGCGTCTCCGCTTGTGTGGAGGAAAAGGGGTCTGTGCCCCACTCAGGTCTCTCTGTATCTGAGTCGGTCTCTGACTCGATCTTGGCCTCCTCCTCTGACCCGATTTCCGAGTCGGAGTCGCTCTCAATTTGTGCTCTCGCACATTTCCAAAGCCGCGCCCGTTCTGCCTGGTGCGGAAAGGCTCGTTTGCGTGCTTGGGTCACGCTTTCAGGGGCGACCAATGGTGCGCCAGTCTTGGTGTTTCTGGAGGCAGGGAGAGAAATATGTTTGGCTTTGTGCGTAGCCTTTCTATGTGCCTGGTCACCAGGCTGTCCGATAGGGCGCGTGAGGGTTGCGCCTAAATCACTGGGATCTGCATCCATAGGCCATGCCAAAAGGGCTTGGGCAATGGACTGAGAGAGTGCTGATGACATAGATCCCATTGCTGCCATAATGGCGTCGGACATAGAGCCCTGAAGCGCCGTGAATTGGGGTCCCTCTGAAATATGGGGGTTATCACCCGAAGAGAGCGGGTTTGACATGGTGGCTGAGGTCTCCCCTAATGGGGTGGTGTTGTCCCCATCCGTATGGGATGGGGAGACAGGCATATTTAGGCATAGTAAAAACAATGCTAGGGATAAAGTCAGTGAGAGTAATTCACCCAAGCTGACTGTTAAAGTAATAGTAGAATTGCAATATTCAAAACAAGATAGGAGAAAAGTATTTAAAAATGCTGACAGACAGAAGACAGAGACTCTCACCAGGGCCCAGACCGTTGGTAGAAGGAGGGCAGGTCCCAAAAAGGGGGAAGGAGAAACAGGAGGGTCACTGAGTTGACCAGAAAAGAGCGGGAAAAGAAAAAAATGAATTAATGCAGTGAATAGATAGAAGGGTTTAAGTAAAGTGAATAAAAAAGGTGAACAGTTGTTCGTCTAAAAAATTAGAATGAAAAATTCGAATGAAAAATTCATCTAAAATGAGGGAAAACAGCCGAACGGCCTATGTGGTAATGAGTGAATGCGGAGACAGAAGTACCCAGGGAGAAAATGGCGGTAAAGCGTTGAACAGAGACCAGAAAACAGGTATAAGGTTTAGTGAGAGAAGGAGGTCAGGAATTTCTCACAAGGAATAAAGGTGGGGTACCCTTAGTGAGTATGAGGGCACCCCACACGGTCTGGGAACCTGGGAGTACAACGAAGAATTAATATTCAGTCATATAAAATACATCAAACAGGATGTAAGGAAAAGATTAATAAAATTATAAACATATAGTAATGAGAAAATTAAGTATTATCAGAGTATAATAAAAAGGTACTTATCTGGCGTGGTAGCAGCAAAGAAAGAGGGAAATGGGAAGGCGGACCAGGGTAATATACTGGACATAAAGGGGCGTGGCCTGTGTGTGAGACATGTACTACCTTTTCTTTCAATTCTGTTAATGATCTTTGCTGCTATGGAGTGGACAGTAAAGAAAGGGATATGCAAATACGAGCCTCGGTGTCTTGTAATAAAATTTTAGATTATGCTAAGTGTGTACCTATAATCTTAATTTTAATAATGACAAGTGTATACCCCCACCTAGAAAAGGGTTGTTTGTCACGGGGATCATTGGACTGGGTTTTGGTGAGATGTGAGGAGCCCCCCGTACTGTGTCCCAAATTTTCAGAGTTTGGGCTGCCAGGAATGTCTGAAGTGTTCTATACTGATGTAATTTTTTGGTATTCCACATAGATGCTTTTAGGGAGTGTACTATGCTGTCTTTATCCAATGTTATACAAAGTGTTTTTTTTTGGAGCTGTGTGCCATTCCAGCGTTCTTTGGAGTGCCACGTCTTGATGATATCTGCGTAAATCTGGAAGTGCTAAGCCGCCCCTCTGTCTCGGGAGGCAGAGTAGCTTGTGTCGGATTCAGGGTTTTCCATTTCGCTATAAATACTTTAGTATTGAAGTGCGGAGGGAGGTAACAACTATTATAAATTTTATATACATTACCATCTACACTAAGTGTATGTACTTTTTCTTTTACATATATCCTATATATATATATATACATCCCTCCTATACTATTTTAATAAGGGTAAGAAAAGCTCTCCACTTTGTACCATTTAAATCACAATTGCATTTTATTTGAGTGTGGGCATAGGGGTTTTCCCACACAAGAGTGTTTTGAGCTGCTATATATGTAAGCTCAAAGTCAAAGACCAGGTCGCACAAAAGCACAGAAGATAGTTTATAGAATTTTGTCCATCAATTAAACTCAAATGATTGTGGCATTGTTTTTTTTCAATTTGACAATTTTTACTTTGTCACGTAAAAATGGGGGTACAGAAAAGAAAAGGGTATGGGAGTTCAGATTTAACGCATCTAGCACAGTGTGTCCATACAAAGAGTACATATTTTGTTCATTCGGAACAGGCAATACAGAATTTACAACGTATGCAGGAAACGAACACTGTAACTGGCCGCACGGAGGAAATGTGTATGTGTGACTGTCTGCCTGTGACTGTGTGTGACTGTCTGCCTGTAACTGAGTGTGTGACTGTCTGTCTGTAACTGAGTGTGTGACTGTCTGCCTGTAAATGTGTGTGTGGGGCTGCAGGGATTTTGTAGAAGGGGGCGGGGTTTTTGTATTGGGACAGGAGTCTTTATAAGGGGGGATAAGCAGGGGATTTGTGGAAGGGGGTTGCGGGGGTTTTGTAGATGGGGCAGTACAGGATTTGTAGAAGGGGCAGGACAGAGGTTTTGTAGGAGGGGCAGGGCAGGACAAGGGTTTTGTAGGAGGGGCTGACAGCGGTTTTGCAAAGTTTACAAATTGTAGAAATAAAACCTTTAACATTTTTTACAGGTTTTTTTTTTTTTTTTTGGGTGGGGGGGGTACCAAGCACAGGATCCGCCCGGGTGCCAAATGCTCTAGGTACGCCCCTGCAGTCGTAGCACACATACGATTTGCAAAATGTACTGTGCAAACTCACTTTGTGTGTCAAAAAGGCAGAAAAAACGCTTATTACCACTACACTTGGTACAAGCTAGCGTGAAAATTATCCCACGCTAAGGTTCAAAATATGCCTTTTGAAATACTCTGGGATGTGTTCTTTAAGAAATGGTATGCCTTTATGGTGTAGTTGTAATATGTAGCCTGCTCAAGTGCTCCAAAGTGGGACATGGACGCATCAGAACCCTCCATGAAAATTCACACTTAAAAACCTGAACTTGTCACATCTCTTTTACAGCACTGTAACTTCACAAAATAGTGTAAGAAATACTCAGCAACAATGCAACATATACGTAAAAATGCAACCCCCCCACCTCAAACATTGACAGAAAATGGTGACAAGTTAAGGCACAATATACACCATATAAGATACCCTGGGGTGTCTGCTTTATCAAATGAAAGCCCTTTGTGGGGTTATTTGAACAGTCACACTGCTAGAATACCCTAAAATGAGACGTAGGCTGGTCAAATCTATCTACGAAAATTCCAACTATAGAAACTGAAATAGCCTTGTCACATATATGGCATTGTAACTTCACAGAATAGTGCCAAAGGCATACAATGGGGGTATCATTATACTCAGCAGATGTAGCTGAACACAATATGGGGTTCTGTGCAGGAATAGCACACACCAGCTTTACAAAATACACATTAAAAAAACCTTGTTATATGTGTATATGCCAAAATAACGAAAAAACACAATTTTACTCCAATATTTAGCAGAGATTGGCGATTAAATGGCTACATAAAAAGTGTCAAACTAACCTTGGGTAATAAAGCCTTTGATGTCTACTTTATATAAATATATACTTTTGTGTGGCAATTTTGTTTTCTTTAATGGCTATTAAGCTTACAAGACAAACATACCAAATTCTAAAATCGCTCCACATTAAAAGTTTATTTTACTCCTTGTGCTTTGTGACCTGTAACTACCAAAAAAAACTTAAAATCCCAGACATATTATATATTCTGTAAATCGGAACAACTAAATGTATTTATTTTTAATTACTTTCCTTAACCTGCACTAATTATGCACTCATTATTATTGCAAAAACTGTAAAAAACACTTTTTTTTTTGCATTTTTCTGTATTTTTTTTTATAATAAATAAGCATTTATATATATATATATATGTTACATCAAATTAAAGCCCTTTCTGTCCTTTAAAAAACGATATATTATATGTGTCGGTGCAATAAATTAGTAAAATGCAAATTGCAGTTGAACACAAACAACAAAAAATTCAATAATTGCTTGTGTCATTAAGCATAAGACAAGCTTCTGAAGCTGTGTCCTTAAGGGGTTAACTAGATAAAATTAAAAACAAATCAAATAAACCCAAAAATAGCACTATTATAAATAAAAGTCCATACAGTTTGTGCCAAAACGTGTTTCGCTTGAATGTGCTTCCTCAGTCTCCTGAAATCATGTTCCAGAAGTTGTCCATATTTAAATGCTGGTGCTGGGTTTCCATTTCCCGGTCATGTGGTTCTGTTTTGGCCAGTCACACTCCTTGTTCAAAAGTTCCCACCTTCTCCTCCGGTGTAATCTTTTTCCTCTAATTAGGGGTATCCACCCATTTCATTACATCTCCCAGTGATGTTCATTCACTGTGCTGAGCCTTAGTTAGTACCTAAATTAATGGGGGGTCCAGCTTGAGAAACCCGGAGGTGATCTTGTGTCACTCGTGATAATTTACTTCCGGTTTTCTGATCGCACCCACCTGCAGTCTCACATCCACCCAGCCTTCCATCAACGTATACGTCCTCCTCCTGATATCAGGCAGATGTGCCCAGAGGCGTTGGATTCCATATTACTCGTGGGCATCAGCAATAGACTCACTAATATAATGCAGGAGTGAAGTCAGTATGTGAGCATCAACATCCAGAAGATGCTGGAGATAGGACGATGCTGTACAACAAGCATTTCAAACATGCGGCCCACAATGTATATATATGCGGCCGACCTACCCTGTCTGATTCTTGTCTTCCCTCCCACAGCCACAAGAGTGCAGAGTGACTGTCTGTTTGCAGAGCAGGCCAGCCACTCCCGTTCCCCTCCTGCTTGCATTGCCAGAGGAGCCTCTGGCTTGCTTGAGTAGAGAAGAGGAGGGCTGGAACTGGAGGATGGGGAGCTCATCTTAAGGTAGATGAGGGGCTTGGGGGACCTTCCTGTGCAGTGTGTTAAATTGGAGAGGGGAGGTAGTGTATTAATTTGGGGGAGAGTGGGGGCCAGTGTATTAATTTGGAGGAGTGAGCGAGGCAGTGTTTTAGAGTTGTGCGAGGGGGGTGCAGTGTGTGAAATTGGGGAGAGGGAAGTGTGTTAATTTGGGGACGGAGGGGGCATTGTATTAAATTGGGAAGACGGGACCAGTGTATTAAATTGGGGGGGGGGCAGTATATTAATATGAGGGAGGGAGGGGACAATGTATTAATTTGGGGGAGAGAGTGGGGCAGTGTATTAGAGTGGTGAGAGGGGGAACAGTGTTAAATTGAGGGGAGGGCAGTGTATTCAATTGGGGAGACGGGGTAGTGTGTTAAATCTGGAGATGGTGGGCATTGTGTTAAACTGGGGGAGGGAGGGCAGTGTAATAAATTAGAGTGGTGGGTGTATGGACAGTGCATTCAATTAGAGTAGAGGGAGGAGGGACAGTGTATTAAATTAAGGGGCAGTGTATTAGATTAGGTCAAAGGGGCAGCGTATTAGAGTGGAGGGGGGGACAGTGTTTTGTATTTTGGGGCAATGTATTGGATTTTTGGGCAGTGTATTAGAATGTGGGGAGGGGGCAGTGTATTAGATTCAAGGCAGTTGGACTGAAACATTGGAGATATGTAAATGCATGTCTCCTGAAAATAAATTAGCTCTTTTGTATACTTTGAAGCCCTACTAGCGTGAGGACATGTCAGTTAGGCAACTTTTTTTTTTTTTTTTTATAATTCTTTATTTTAGCATTGTCATAACATACAGCTGGTATTCAATACTTAGGCTTGTGCAAAAGCCGGGTTGCATAATGTACATTGAGATTGTATGGGTACAAAAAGAAGATGGTTATTTGGTTAAATGTACATTCGATTCTTGGTGTGTCCGTTGTCGTGATTGCTTATGTTTTTCATGTATCTGTTGTCTGTCAATGGTTTTTGTTATATGATTGTCTATCTTCGTCGTTATGTGGTCGTGTGATCCTGATCTGAGAGACGACTTGTAGGGTGGTACCCCTAATAGTCAGGGTGGTCCTGGGTCACTCTTATCTTGTCAAGTGGATTGTGGATTGTGGTCTAGAATGTGTGTTAGTGATGGACGATCATCTCGTCCCTTCAGTGGTAGCTTGGTGTCTGTGTAGCGTTGATGGATAACATCTCTTGGTCATAAGGGGCTTGGTATTATGGGGTGGTGTCGTTGCGTTTGGTTTATAGCTGTTGACCCTTGCTCGGTGTGTTGGGGGTATGTGGTGTCTCTGCTTTTGTCCCCTTATGTCGTGGGGGCTTCTTCGCCTACTGTTGCTAGTTTTGACTTGCGTTCTAAGGGGTGGGTTTGTCAAAGGGTAGGGGTGGTGGTGGGGGAAATGTTTTTTCTAGGCGTTCCTGTGTCGTTGTTGCAGTTCGCCTCCTCAGAGTCAGCTGTCCGCCTTCGTTTTGCTGTCAAGATATACTGGAGGTAGGGTAAGTGTGGGGCGGTGGTGAGGTATCTGGGATGGGGGGTTGGGAGAGAGGGGGGTGGCGCACTGCGGTGTTGTGTCAAACCTGTGTGGTGGGTTCTGCAAGCCATGGATCCCATATTTTGTCACAATGCGTTGTGGTTTCGTGGATGAGGGCCGACATTCTATCCATTGTCCTGGCTTCGTTCATTTTGCGTTTTATGTCAGTTAGCGATGGGATCGTGGCTACTCCCCAGTGGGCAGCTATAGCTCGTCTGGTGGCTAGGGCTAGTTTGGCTAGGAGTTTGTTGTGGGCACGGGGTGTGTTTGGTAGGGGCTTAGATAGGAGCCAAAGCCAAGGGTCTATAGGGATGGTGTCGTGTAGGACTAGTGATGCGAGCGTTGCTATGTTCTTCCAAATTGTTGTTATGAGAGGGCATTCCCACCAGAGGTGGTAGTATGTCCCCTGTTGGCCGCATCCCTTCCAGCATCTGTCTGCGGTGGATAGTCCCATCTGTTTGAGTCTTAGCGGTGTAATGTACCATCGCATGAGGGTCTTGTAGGCCTGCTCTTTGTGTGTGACGCATATAGTTATGGTCGCTGTGGCCTCCCAGATGGCTGCCCAATCTGAGGGGTCAGCGGGGGGGCCCAGGTCTCGTTCCCATGCTGTGATGTAGTTGAGTGGCTGTTTTTTTGTCGCTGTGAGTATCCACGTGTATGTGGTGGAAATTTGGCTCTTCCGTATTGGAGTGTGAATGCAGGATTTTTCAAAAGGGGTGAGGGGGGTATGTCCTGCTTGTTTGTACGTGGTTGTCTCGAGGAAGTTTTTTATCTGGATGTATCTGAAGTAGTCGTGTGTGGTAAATGGTACTGTTTGGGGCAGGTCCGTAAAAGGGATTATTTGTTGGTCCTTATAGAACCGGTACACCCTGTGGAGGTTGTTGTCCTCGTAGTGGGCAAAGTCTCGCGGGGTCATTCCCGGTATGAAGTGTTCATTTCTGAGAATGGGTGTCAGGGGCGATGGGTCTGAGGTGAGTGCGCATTGCAGGGAGAGTTTATTCCATATCGCTATGGAGGTGGTGAGCGCTGGGGTGGTCTGCGGGACCTTCGGGCGTGCTTGCCGAGGTAGCCATATGTATAGAGAGGGGAAGTCCCTGCCGAAGAGGTCATGTTCCAGATCTACCCACCGCTTAAGTCCTATGGGGGCATGTAGTGTCTGAATCTGGGCTAGTTGGGCTGCGTGGAAGTAGTGTAGGAAATGGGGTAAGCCTAGTCCCCCCGCCCTTGTCGGGAGGTAGAGGATATCTCGCCTGATTCTGGCGCGTTTGTTCGCCCAGATGAAGCGGTCTATTCGTGTTTGTAGGTTTTTGAAGTCTTTGTTCGAGACTTGGACTGGTAGTGTTTGATATAGGTACAGGAATCTCGGTAGGAGATTCATTTTTATGCAGGCCACTCTCCCCAGCCAGGAAATGGAGTAAGCTTCCCATGTCTTGAGATCTGCAGCCGCTTTTTGTAGTAGGGGGGTGTAGTTTAGGTGATAGGTTTGGGTGACATCAGCCGGAAGGTTGACACCGAGGTAGTGTATATGTGATGGGGTAAAGTGGAAGGGGTAGCTCGCCTGCAGGTGGGCCAGTTCGTTTGCTTGGATCTGGACTGGCAGGGCCTCTGTTTTGTCTAAGTTGAGGCGGTACCCTGAGACTTTAGAGTATTCGTCCAGGGCATGGAGTAGCGGTGGGAGAGAATGTGTCGGGTCGGTGAGGGTTAAGAGGAGGTCGTCAGCGTATCCCGCTACTTTGTATTCCTCTCCTCTAACCTGAATGCCCGTGATTGCGGGGTCAAGCCGAAGGGCTTGGAGGAGGGGTTCCAGCGAGAGGGCGAACAGTAGTGGGGAGAGGGGGCATCCCTGCCTGGTTCCGTTGTAGATGCGGAAGGCGGGTGGTTGTGTGTTGGGGATTAGGAGGTTTGCCTCTGGTGAGGAATATAACGTTTGTAGCGCGTTTAGGATCGTTTGAGGTACCTGGAATTTGTGGAGAGTAGCAAATAGGAAAGGCCAGAGGAGTCGGTCAAAGGCCTTTTCGGCGTCTAGGGAGAGGAAGAGGGCGGGGATGTGTCGGTGTGTAGCGGTCCAAAGGAGGTCAAACGTCCGTCGTGTGTTGTCGTATGCTTGTCTGTGGGGTATGAAGCCAACCTGGTCGGGATGGATGAGTTTGTGTATGTATGGGTTTAGTCTGTCTGCGAGTATTTTCGTGAGTAGTTTAACGTCGACGTTCAGTAGGGAGATTGGTCTGTAGTGGCTTGGGTCCGTGTGAGGTTTGCCCGGTTTTGGAAGTAGGCAT
>OW240912.1:202044233-202124706 GCA_933207985.1 Pelobates cultripes | reverse complement strand
TGGGGGGTTGGGAGAGAGGGGGGTGGCGCACTGCGGTGTTGTGTCAAACCTGTGTGGTGGGTTCTGCAAGCCATGGATCCCATATTTTGTCACAATGCGTTGTGGTTTCGTGGATGAGGGCCGACATTCTATCCATTGTCCTGGCTTCGTTCATTTTGCGTTTTATGTCAGTTAGCGATGGGATCGTGGCTACTCCCCAGTGGGCAGCTATAGCCCGTCTGGTGGCTAGGGCTAGTTTGGCTAGGAGTTTGTTGTGGGCACGGGGTGTGTTTGGTAGGGGCTTAGATAGGAGCCAAAGCCAAGGGTCTATAGGGATGGTGTCGTGTAGGACTAGTGATGCGAGCGTTGCTATGTTCTTCCAAATTGTTGTTATGAGAGGGCATTCCCACCAGAGGTGGTAGTATGTCCCCTGTTGGCCGCATCCCTTCCAGCATCTGTCTGCGGTGGATAGTCCCATCTGTTTGAGTCTTAGCGGTGTAATGTACCATCGCATGAGGGTCTTGTAGGCCTGCTCTTTGTGTGTGACGCATATAGTTATGGTCGCTGTGGCCTCCCAGATGGCTGCCCAATCTGAAGGGTCAGCGGGGGGGCCCAGGTCTCGTTCCCATGCTGTGATGTAGTTGAGTGGCTGTTTTTTTGTCGCTGTGAGTATCCACGTGTATGTGGTGGAAATTTGGCTCTTCCGTATTGGAGTGTGAATGCAGGATTTTTCAAAAGGGGTGAGGGGGGTATGTCCTGCTTGTTTGTACGTGGTTGTCTCGAGGAAGTTTGTTATCTGGATGTATCTGAAGTAGTCGCGTGTGGTAAATGGTACTGTTTGGGGCAGGTCCGTAAAAAGGATTATTTGTTGGTCCTTATAGAACCGGTACACCCTGTGGAGGTTGTTGTCCTCGTAGTGGGCAAAGTCTCGCGGGGTCATTCCCGGTATGAAGTGTTCATTTCTGAGAATGGGTGTCAGGGGCGATGGGTCTTAGGTGAGTGCGCATTGCAGGGAGAGTTTATTCCATATCGCTATGGAGGTGGTGAGCGCTGGGGTGGTCTGCGGGACCTTCGGGCGTGCTTGCCGAGGTAGCCATATGTATAGAGAGGGGAAGTCCCTGCCGAAGAGGTCATGTTCCAGATCTACCCACCGCTTAAGTCCTATGGGGGCATGTAGTGTCTGAATCTGGGCTAGTTGGGCTGCGTGGAAGTAGTGTAGGAAATGGGGTAAGCCTAGTCCCCCGGCCCTTGTCGGGAGGTAGAGGATATCTCGCCTGATTCTGGCGCGTTTGTTCGCCCAGATGAAGCGGTCTATTTGTGTTTGTAGGTTTTTGAAGTCTTTGTTCGAGACTTGGACTGGTAGTGTTTGATATAGGTACAGGAATCTCGGTAGGAGATTCATTTTTATGCAGGCCACTCTCCCCAGCCAGGAAATAGAGTAAGCTTCCCATGTCTTGAGATCTGCAGCAGCTTTTTGTAGTAGGGGGGTGTAGTTTAGGTGATAGGTTTGGGTGACATCAGCCGGAAGGTTGACACTGAGGTAGTGTATATGTGATGGGGTAAAGTGGAAGGGGTAACTCGCCTTCAGGTGGGCCAGCTCGTTTGCTTGGATCTGGACTGGCAGGGCCTCTGTTTTGTCTAAGTTGAGGCGGTACCCTGAGACTTTAGAGTATTCGTCCAGGGCATGGAGTAGCGGTGGGAGAGAATGCGTCGGGTCAGTGAGGGTTAAGAGGAGGTCGTCGGTGTATCCCGCTACTTTGTATTCCTCTCCTCTAACCTGAATGCCCGTGATTGCGGGGTCAAGCCGAAGGGCTTGGAGGAGGGGTTCTAGTGAGAGGGCGAACAGTAGTGGGGAGAGGGGGCATCCCTGCCTGGTTCCGTTGAAGATGCGGAAGGCGGGGGGTTGTGTGTTGGGGATTAGGAGGTTTGCCTCTGGTGAGGAATATAACGTTTGTAGCACGTTTAGGATCGTTTGAGGTACCTGGAATTTGTGGAGAGTAGCAAATAGGAAAGGCCAGAGGAGTCGATCAAAGGCCTTTTCGGCGTCTAGGGAGAGGAAGAGGGCGGGGATGTGTCGGTGTGTAGCGGTCCAGAGGAGGTCAAACGTCCGTCGTGTGTTGTCGTATGCTTGTCTGTGGGGTATGAAGCCAACCTGGTCGGGATGGATGAGTTTGTGTATGTATGGGTTTAGTCTGTCTGCGAGTATTTTCGTGAGTAGTTTAACGTCTACGTTCAGTAGGGAGATTGGTCTGTAGTGGCTTGGGTCCGTGTGAGGTTTGCCCGGTTTTGGAAGTAGGCATATGTTCGCTCGGAGCATGTCTGGTGGCAGTGGGTTCCCCTGTAGCACGGAATTAAAGAGAGAACATAGGTGCGGGATGAGTGTGGTAGGGAAGGTTTTATAGTAAAGGCCCGAGAAGCCATCTGGTCCGGGGCTTTTGTTAGGTTTTGTGTTTTTGATGGCCTTGGCCACTTCTTCTATGGTGACAGGTTCGTTTAATGTGGCTATTGCTTCTGGTTTTAGTGCTGGTAGTGGTATTTTTTGTAGGTAGGCGTTTATGGACCCTATTGTTGTGTCCGGGTGTTGTCTCGTTGCAGGGCTGTGGTCGTATAGCGCTGCGAAATACGTTTGAAAGACCTCTCCTATTTTCGATGGGAGGGAGTGAGTGGTTCCGTCTGGGGTTTGTATTTTGTCTATTTTCTTTTGTTCTGCCCTGTGTTTAAGTTTTCTGGCTAGTAAGGTATCTGCTTTGTTAGATTTTTCGTAGTACTTTTGTTTCGACCATTGCAGTGCTTTGGCTGAGTCTCTGGCCATGAAATCTTTAATTTTGTTGCGGCAGTCTGTCAGTTTGGTGAGGATGTCAGGGGTGGGAGTCTTTTTATGTTGGGTTTCTAGGGTCCTGAGTGCTTCAAGGGAGTTTGCTAGGTCCGCCAGTTGGGTTTTCTTGTGTGCTGATGCTAGGCTGATTAGTTTTCCCCTAATGACTGCTTTATGGGCCGCCCACAGTGTTCCCGGTGAGGGCGTTGATGGTGTGTTAATTGTGAAGTAGTCTGTGAGGTCCTTTTGGATGGTGTCTCTCAGAGGGGGGTTATGGAGCAGGGTCGGGTTGAGTCTCCAGGTCCAGGGGCGTGCTACATTTGGAATGTTAATTGCTAACGTGATTTCTGCGTGGTCTGACCATGATATGTTGCCTATGGTGGCTGTGTGTACCGTGTGTAGGAGGGAGGGGGAGATCAAAAAAAGGTCGATGCGTGAGTAAGAGTTGTGTGGGTGTGAGAAAAATGTGAAGTCGCGTTTGGTCGGGTGTAGTGTCCGCCATACGTCTATTAGTTGTAGCTGGAGGGCGAAGGATTGTAGCATTTTGTCCAATTTGGTTGTGGGGGTTGGGTTTTGTCTGTCTCGGCGTGTGCTGTGCCTGTCCACTGCTGTCGACATAGTGGCATTGCAGTCGCCACCTATGATTTTATGGTGCCCCGGGGTCAGGGTCAGGTGTGCCTGTAGTGTGTCCCAAAATGATGCATCCGGAGTGTTTGGAGCATATATTGTTGTGATGGCATATTTGTTTGGGCCGGCCTGACCCGTGAGTGTCAGGAACCGACCCTGGGGGTCTTTTATAACTTGTCTCACATTTAGAGGGCAAGTCTTGCGTAGTAGTATGGCCACTCCATTCTGTTTGGTGGTGGGGGAGTTAGCGGTGTAGCACTCTCTGTAGTGCCGGCTAGTAAGGGGGAAGGGTTTGGTCTGGGTGAAATGTGTTTCTTGTAACAGTAGTATGTCCGCTCCCGTACGGTTCGCCCATCTCATGAGTTGATGTCTTTTTACTGGGTTGTTAAGGCCTTTGCAATTGATTGAGATACAGGTGAGTTTGGAGGTCATTGTGACCGCAGGGACCCTCCAGAGGTGGTTGTGTCCGGGGAGTGTGACGGTCGGACTGGTGCGGTGCGCCTGGTTGTGGGGTGGGGTACTGTGGGGGGGGGGTGCGTTGAGGGGGGAGGGGTGGTCCTATGTGCGTGCTGTTTGCGAAGCCTGATGTCTAGGGCGTGGTGCCCCGGTAGGGTAATGTGCCTAGGTGGGTGGAGGTTGGGAGGGGTGTGCCTGGTCTGATACCGAGGTTGCCAGGAGTATTAGGGGCGGAGATGGGGGGGGGTTTGGTTACCTGTACCTGGTACAGGTCCTAACCTTTTCCCTCCGTGCCACCGCGTGTGGAGCGGTGGGAGCTGAGGGGTGTGTTGGTTGGTAAGTAGTGGTGATGAGGTAGTGTGGGTTAAGTGACAAGTGTCGAGAGGGGTATCACTTTTCGCCGCCCGTCACTTCAGAGTGTTGTGTTGTTTACCTTCCATGTGATCTGTTTGTCAGGCTGTCCCTATTCGTCAGGGGGGGGTTCGAGTGGAATCGCCTCGCAGTGTAGCAGAGTTATTGTTTTCCTGTAATGATACCAATGATATTAATCAGTGCTAGTCCTTGATTCCCTTGCCAGGTCGGATTGTGCTGGGTACCTCTACTCCTGTTAGCCTGGTGCGGCTGGGGTTAGCGTAGGGCCAGTGTCCTTGTTATGTAGTGCGAGTTGCGGGTCTAGCGGTTGATTGAGTGTGAGTGTCATGTGGCTTGACTCTTACGTGTCTGTCGTGCACTGTTTTCCTTTTGAGTGTGCCTCATGTTCAGGGTGGGACTCCGTCTCCTCCCTGAGGTTCGTTATAGTTTGGTTTGTTGGTCCTTAGAGCCTAGAACCTCCCTGTGGTGGTGGCTTCATGGGTTCCGAAGGGCTCTGATGTTTAGTGTCTGTGCTGGTGTTTTGAGGTTTTGGTGTTTTTCTGTCTGTGGTCATCATGCATGCTGATAGGCATATTAATGAACAACCTTCATATGCTCTGGCTAACAGTACATTATAAGTAGTCAGTACATTATAGGTATACATTTCAGCTCAGACCTTGCTTAGTCTCCCCGGGGCTGGCTATAGATATTTGAGGAGGTATGTATTGGGGAACCTAGGGGGTGGGTCTTGTCAAGGAGGTGGTCCCAAGCGGATCTGGGTGTTTAGTTGCGTGGTGAAGCTTAATAACCCTGATGAGGTAAGCTGAGTGCCCAGGGAGTATACTTGATAAGTAGGCTGGATGCTCTGGGTTTCATGTTAAGGCGCTCGTGTTGCGTCACCCAGGTAGTGCCGTGGGGTTGGTACTGGGCTATAGGAGGTTCTTGTATACGCCGTTGTCCCCGGGGACGTGGGTCAGTAGTCAGGGACTGCCAGCGTGGCAGTGTATGCCACCGTTAATGGTAGCAAGGGGGTCCCTGTGCACCATGGGTGCCTGCTTGTGGTCCCGTTCCCTCGCCCCTCGGCTATCGCTGTTGTTGACCGCACATTGGTCCCTGAGAGCTCGTGAAATGGTGCTCTAGTGGCTCCTTGGTGTGGAGGGGAGAGGGAGTATCGTACCCGGCACTCTTATACTAATGGTGGGAGCCGCCATCTCTTGGTGCTTTGTGTCTGCCCCCCAAGTGGGGAGAGGGGCTGTAAAGTGGTTGCGTTAATATGGGTGTTATGGTTAGTTATAGTTTAATTATGTGTCTGCTGTGTCTTGTGTGCCTGTCTGTTTCTGTTCGTGGCCCCAGTTGCATTAATACACTTGTGACAATACAGTTAATACTGATATAAGAGAGAGAACAAATTGTCAAACATAACATATTGCGGCATGCAGTAGTTCAGGGGTTAACATATAGAACCTGTCCAGGTGGCCAGCATCTTTTCCCTTCTGGGGGGCCTCGTGTGAGCAGGTGTAATGTTCATCGTGGGGTGGCTGCCTCTGCCTGTGGAGGGGGCCGTTTCTTGGCTGGGTCCCTAGGTGGTTGTGCTGCGGTGAGGGCTTCTTTCGGTGCTATGTTGCTCCGGTCAGCTGTCGGCCTGGTGAGGAGTTGGAGGCCCATTGCTGCGGCGAAGTCCTCCATTTCCGCGGGGTGATGCAGGACGCGGTCTTGGTCTCCGATTCGTACCTGCAGCTTAAAGGGGTGGCCCCATCTATACTTAATTCCTTTCTTGGTGAGAGCTGTTGTTAGGGGCTTGAGATCCCTCCGTTTCTTGAGGGTAGATGGCGCCAAGTCTTGGAAGAAGGCCAGTGTATAGGCCCCTAGTTTTGGCGGTGAGGCCCTGGTGGCGGCCATTATCTTTTCCTTTGTGGCAAAGTGTGACATACGGACTATGATGTCCCTGGGTGAGGTGGGGTTGAGTGCCAGCGGCCGCAGCGCCCTGTGGGCCCGGTCTATTTCGCGCTCCCGTTCTGTGGAGTCAGGGAGTATGACACGGAAGAGGTCGCAGAGTGTGGGCAAGATGGCGTCGGCCGCTATTGTTTCCGGCAGGCCTCTGATCCTGATATTATTTCTGCGGGAGCGGTTATTGAGATCTTCCAAATTATCTTCCAGGTATTGGATCTTATCGCTTAGGTAGTATATGTCTTGTCCGTGTTGGGAGGAGGCTGTTTGGAGTTGTGTGATGTCCGTTTCAGCCTGCGTTGTGCGGGTGTTGAGGGCCTCCAAATCTTCTTTGATGCCCGAGATGTGCCGTTCTAATTCTGCTGCTGTGTGGGCCTTGATGTCCGCCGTGGCCTCTTGCAGCATGCTGCGGAGGTCCGCCTTTGTAAGGGGTGCCTGCCTGTTTGTTGTTGCTTCGGGTTCCGAATCCGAGCCCGAGTCGTGGGTACATGGTGTGCTCTGGCTTAAAGATGGCCGCGGGAGGTCTTTGGCCGCGCGGAACATTGAGGCCACTGAGGTTGGTTGTTCTTTTCGTTTTTTAGTGCCTCCCATGGGCATTTTGATCGGGTGGCTGTGTAACTAACGGGTAGCCTGTTTGTAGGGCTGGATGCCTGGGGAAAGTTGCTGATGTTAGCAGATGGTCACTCTTGGACGGGGGAGCTTCAGGTTTACACGTCCTGCTCCATTGGTCAGGCAACTTTTTTAATACTGTATTTTTCTAAAGTTTTTGGGTTTTTTGCGGCCCACAAGGACCATCTTTGTGGCCCCGCGAGCCGCGAGTACATGCTGGTGTTATAGCAGAGTAGGCACCTGCTTTCCCCACATTGCAGGTGCCTACTCTGCTAACACTTACCTGGCTGGGGAGGAGGGCCAGCAAGGGAGCTCAGTGTTCCTGCTCCTCACTGCTCCTTTGCGCGCGCCGACTGAAGTGAAGCCGGGCAACAGAATATGACCTCATATTCCGGCAAACGGCATCACTAAAGTGCGCAAGGGAGCAGGGAGATGCCCCACATTGGCTCCAAAAGGTAGAGAGCAATAAAGAAAAGTATGTGTGTGCAAGAATGTGTAAGTGTGCCAGTGTGTGTCTGTCAGTGTGTCAGTGTGTATGTCTGTCAGTGAGTATGTGTGTGTCTGTCAGTGTGTGTCTGTCAGCAAGTATGTGTGTGTCTGTCAGTGAGTATGTGTGTGTGTGTGTCTGTATGTGTGTGTCTGTCTGTCAGTGAGTATGTGTGTGTGTCTGTCTGTGAGTATGTGTGTGTGTGTCTGTCAGTGTGTGTGTGCCTGTATGTGTGTGTGTGTCTGTCTGTCTGTCAGTGAGTATGTGTGTGTCTGTCTGTCTGTGTGTGTCTGTGTGTGTGTCAGCTAGTATGTGTGTGTCTGTCAGTGAGTATGTGTCTGTCTGTCAGTGTGTGTGTGTCTGTCTGTGAGTATGTGTGTGTGTGTCTGTATCAGTGATACATGTGTGTGTGTGTCTGTCTGTGAGGGTGTGTGTGGTATACTGTCAGTGGTATGTGTGTGTGTGTGGGTGTGTCTGTCAGTGTGTGTGTGTCTGTCTGTGAGTATGTGTGTGTGTCTGTCTGTCTGTGAGTATGTGTGTGTGTGTGTGTGTCTGTCTGTCTGTCAGCAAGTATGTGTGTGTCTGTCAGTGAGTATGTGTGTGTGTCTGTCAGTGAGTATGTGTGTGTGTGTGTGTGTGTGTGCGGCCCACATAAACTTAAACCTTGTTTACGTGGCCCGTGCCAGACTTTGAGTTTGACATGCTTGATGTACAGGATAAGTACCAACCTTGGGACTATCCAGCAATGGAGTTTTTTAAATTGTACTATAGATCTCAGATTTTACAAGAAAGCGACTTTCTTTGTTAAATGCTAGCATTGGGGTTTCTGGAATTCCTGAATAATAGAGCATTCTTAGAAATCAGCCAGTGTGTCTTCAAAATATTTTCTTGACTATGCCTCCAGATCTGAGTACTTTTAAAAAATATTATTTAGGTATTTTTGCCACATTTTTACGCTCTTACTTAAGTTAGCTGTCTTCTAACCACTTCCTGCAGATTATATCTGCAGTGTACCTAGGACTCCAGTTCAACACTGTGAAGTATCTGGTTAGTTAATTATGAGAGAGCATGGAGAGGTTGCAAGGTGCCAGGTAACCCATATGTAGCTGTAGTACATACCATCACGTCAGTATGACCACATATTATTCTGGCATAATTTTTTACACTGGATGCTCTGAACCCACATCATTCTCTAAGGTTACTAGCCTGTGTCAAAATAGCAACGCAGAACATCATGCATCTCTCATGATTCGGTTTATTCTCAGTCTGGTGCAGTACCTCACAGTGCCACTACGTGTCTGTGGGGCTATTGCAGGCTGCTGCACCCAGTCTGAGATCTCTTTCTGTTTGCCAGTTCATTAATGTTAACAAGGTTGTTGGTCTGGTGCTTTTGCCCTGGATACTGAGCTAGCTGCCTGCCTATCATGTGTTCCTGTGCTAGCTGTTTCCTTGTGTTCTTGAGCTGGCTGCTTCCCTATATTCAGAGTGTCATGACAAGGGTGCATAATTCATTATTATTGTCCTTTAATGTAATTTGTGTAGTGCATAGATTACTTGCCTGCCTGGTAGAGGTGGTATTGTCAATGTCAAAAGGGGTTAATTTGATTGTATGGAAGGTCAAAAGGTTTATAGCCTTAATTCCTCTTTGAAGCTTGGACCCCCACAGAGGTCAGATGACAGAAGGGGTAATGTAAATTGCATACGAATGTAAAAAGGGTCAGATGCATTACCATATGGATGAATACTGTGATTAATCAAAGGCTCTGCAAGGTGTGAGATTCTACACTTGAAAAACCTGAATGTCTGGCTTCAGCCATATGACCTGTACCTCTTAGTTGATAAGTCAATCTCTTTGATATGCTAATGGACATTAACCTTGTTCCAGTATCATATCCAAAAGAAAAAACATTAATATTTACCCACAGAATAATAATGAAGCCTAATTTTTGTTATATTTGGACTATGACAAGCGACATCTTCTAAACAAGCCCAAATATGATTGACATAACTTAACCATAGGGGAAGGGATTGTGATGTCCGCTATATTGGGTCGCAAGTAAGGGTTGTGACATATCTATGGAATGGAAAAAGTATAACAAATTCGTAGATGCAATTATTTCTGTGGCAAGTACATAAGAGACGATAGAACCAAATGTTTCCATTTGAATTGATGTGGGTCTGGGACACAAGGGGGTGGTCACTTATTGTCTCTATAGATACGCCTTAACTCCACCTCTAGGCCAGGCATGGTAATCCACAGGGTATATATGCAATGATACTGAAATGTCATTTACTTGCTTGAGGAGCCAGAGTCTAATTCTAAGTGAGTCACCATCCTTCCTACCAGAGACCCCCTGGGGCAGAAGTTTTACTTTTAAAAGATGAGTAAGTTATTAGGACTTCAGACAGGGACTGGGGGATACAGAGACAGAGACACTGGGAGACATGGGGACACTGGAAGACTGGGGGACACTGAGACTCTAGGGGAGACATGGGGACACTGAGAAACTAGGGGACACTGGGAGACATGAGGACACTAAGAGAGACATGGGGACACTGAAACACTAGGGGAGACATGGGGAAAATAGGGGACCTGAGACACTGAGACACTAGGGGAGACGTGGGGAACCTACGGGAGACATGGGGACACTGAAACCCTGAGACATGGCTACACTAGTGGACACTGGAAATCATGGGGACACTGACACACTAGGGAAGACTGAGAGACATGTGAAAACTAGGAGACACTAAGACACTAGGGGATACTGAGAGACATGGGGACACTGGGAGACATGGAGACACCACTGAGACATGGGGACACTGAGACAGCTGGGGACACTGGGAGACATGGGGATACTATGAGACATCGGGACACTGAGACACCCCTGCATTAAAACCTATGAGGGTCACTATGGCCCCCATATTAATAAAAGGGAGGTTAAATCCTCCGGCATACCCCTACTCGCGATATGCTGCGAGTAGGGGCATGTCACCTAAACCAATTCAAAACTACTAGTGCTGCCCAGTCATTAGTGCAATAAGGGGGGACCTAGCACAGGTTAAATCCTACCGCATGCCCCTACCTGTGCCAGGTCCCCCCGTGTAGAAGGGGCATTTCACCTAACAAATTTAAAACTACTAGTGACTGGGCAGCTATTGCTGCCCAGTCACTAGTGCAATAAGGGGGGACCTGGCACAGGTTAAATCCTACCGCATGCCCCTACCTGTGCCAGGTCCCCCCGTGTAGTAGGGGCATTTCACATAAACAGCCAATGGCTGATCGCTGTCATTTAAAACGGGATATAAAAATCAGTATCTTATATAGACGTGATAGAGAGCTACGGTAAGAGTACATGTAACCAAAAGGTTAAGCAAGAACTATAACAATGTTGCAATATGAAAAAGTAGCTATTTAGAACTAAATAGCTATTTTTTACACATACTCTTACCATAGCTCTAACACTTCTATACAGGATACATTTATATCCAGTTTTAAATGACAGCGAGCAGCCAGTGACATCTTGCTGTCTTTTAACACTACATATATATATATCAGTATGGGGGTCACTATAAAAGGGAGGTTAATTCCTCCCGCATGCCCCTACTCGCCTAAACAAATTTAAAAGTACTAGTGACTAGCTTTTGCTGCCCAGTCACTAGTGCAATAAGGAGGGCCTGGCACAGGTCCCCAGTCCCCCATGGTAGGGAACACAAATACTTAAAATGGGGGTACATAGTGCCCCACCCATGACCTACTAATATATAACGGGGGGACCTTAATTAATTAAATAAATAATGGCGCTCGGGGGACCTAATGTCCCCCCCTGAGCAGCAGGTGGGGACCCTAAATAAATAAATAATGCAGGGGACCTAATGTCCCCACCCATGAGCAGCAGGTCGGGACCCTAATTAATTAAAGGAGGGACCTAACAAGCCCTACTCAATGCCCCTGTCTTGGCTGCCCCAGTCCCTAACAAGCGTTTTATTGTACACACATTTATCTATTTTTTCCTTTCTATTTTTTCCTTTTTATATATTTTTCCTTTTCTATTTTTTCCTTTTTATATATATGCATTAGTCTTTCTGTGTCTAGAAATTAATTAAATCTGATTTGGCTTAATGGAGCTAATTGATGTTAATGGGTATATATATATATATATATTTTATATATACCTATATGGACTAAGTTTAGGTTATGCCTCTGATGAAATAGGGCAGTACCCTATGAAACGCGTAAGGCTGCAGAAAACCACAGACGGGCTAGAGAGCACACACTTCTGTTAATCACTGACGGAGTTGCCTGCAATACAGCACTATTCTGGATGTCTACCTCCTGATGTGAGGTCAAAGAGGTAGTTCCGAGAACGCGGACGCCGTCCTCACCGGCTCTGCAGAATCAACTTGGAAGGAGACTACAACAATCCTGAGCCATCCAGACGAACTGTGCAGGTTATATGAAATTTTTATTTTCTCTCATATATACAAGCCCGTGTGGAATCTTTTCTATTGAGTATTTTAAAGTTTTTTGGATTATTTAATATTATCAATTTTGATGTGAATAAAGTCTATATTTTTAATACATCAACTTCTATAAGCATCTTTCTGATACATGTTGGACATTTGTTAAAGTATCAATTAGATACTAAAATACAACATTCAGGAGACATCTGTGTTAAGACACCTCCCGTGTCTTTAAGCCAAACCGCCGTTTAGTAAACCTTCCCCGGCTGCAGTACAGTCTCTGTTCGCTTACTCTGTAACCCACGAACCAAATGCAGGGGAAGCGGCAATCTCCCGATCGAAATCCACGAACGGCTCCAAACTCCCGAACGGCAATATACGAACTGCTAGGAACCGTCGAACAATAATATCCCCAAAGCGACTTTCGTTCCATCCAGCAGTCTCTAAACGTGAAGAAGAAATCCCCCCAATAACGAGACAGAAGCTCCGCATTGAGGGTCAAATAAGATCTGGGTTTACTGTGGGCTACCTGCCCGTATTTATGCAGGTCTCCCACCTGGTGGACACTCCCCTAGGGGACCAAATGGAAGACTTAAAGTACAGACAGATAGCAGGACATTTCTGACACACAGTCACATATTTTACCCACAGTACATTCTGATTCCCTCCCCTCTGTCCTGGAGTTAATTACCAAGTAACTCAATTAACTCCAGGACAAGGACAGTCGCCATCTTAAACATGAAATAATAAAAGACACAAAAATGCATAACTACATGAAAACTGAACATTTCCCATTCGTATTACATGTCCCCAGATAGCCTGGATCTGAGTGCATATTATTGGCGAATAGCGCTCAGATCCCACACACATAGTTCAATCGCCATGGAGTCAAAGTTCTTACAGTCCTTCGGTACACGAATGACTCCATGGGTGAGCTATCTGGGTTAAGTCTTTTGTGTGTTCTCAATCTCCCGAACGGCCGATGTTCGCATGCTTTCGTGGAGGCAGCCAGGCGTTCCCTTGTTTCAGCGGTGTTCGACAGAAAAAGTGTCCGTTTTCCGTTCCATAGAAATAGAGCCAAACACCGCTGGAGCGTTCGCATGATTTAAAATGGCCGCTGCCTCGTGGTCGACATACGAACGACGACCACCCTGAGTTCGGTTTAATTGAGAAGTGTCTGCGGTTAACCACAACGTTATAATGGTGATCACTTCGTTAACCTGCAGCACACTCCTCACTTGGGTGGCCGTTCGTTCGGCGGTTTTGTTCGGGAAAAAGAGTCATTCGAATGGCTGGGCTATAGAAACCAGCCATTCATACGAACGGGGGACAAACAGACGAACGGGCAAAAATCCAGCAGACAGATGGTTCTGTCACACGGCTCCCTCCTTGTGGGACACTCCGGCAGACCCGGCTTGACCCTGTGGCGGGTCAACTTGGGGATGACCGGACTACGAGGTGAGGGAAACGTCTGTTTGTCGTGACAACCCATCTGCATTCCCATTCAGCTTACCGGGTCTGTGGCTGATGGTAAAATTGTAGGGCTGTAGTGCCAAGCTCCATCTCAGCAGTCTCCCATTGTCTCCTGAGACCCGGTTAAGCCAAACGAGTGGGTTGTGATCAGTCACAAGGGAAAATTCTTGCCCATACAAATAGGGGCTTAACTTTTTCAATGCCCACACCAGAGCCAAACATTCCTTCTCCACTGCCGCATAACTCACTTCTCTGGGTAACAACTTTCTGCTGAGATATGCGACAGGGTGCTCTCCTCCATCTTCCCCGACTTGGCTCAGCACAGCCCCCAGTCCATACATGGAAGCATCTGTATGGACGAGAAAGCGTTTGTTAGGGACTGGGGCAGCCAAGACAGGGGCATTCACAAGAGCCTGCTTCAGTGCCTGGAATGCAGCTTCACAAGCCGGAGACCACAGGACCTGCTTAGGCAAGTTCTTCTTCGTCAGGTCTGTCAGGGGCTTAGCGATAGCGCTGTAGTCAGGGACAAAACGTCTGTAGTACCCTGCCGTCCCCAAGAAGGCCAATACCTGGGTCTTAGTAGTAGGTGTGGGCCAGTTAGCCACTGCCTCTACCTTGGCTGGCTCTGGTCTCTGGCTCCCACACCCCACTCTGTGACCCAGGTACTGCACTTCAGCCATACCTAGATGACACTTTTCTGGCTTCAACGTCAGGCCAGCGGCCCTAATCTTATCCAGCACTACCCCTACATGTACCAGGTGTTCCTCCCAGGACCCACTGTAGATCGCAATGTCGTCCAAGTATGCGCAGGCAAATTCTTGGAAGCCATCCAGGAGTCTATCCACCATCCGTTGGAAAGTAGCCGGTGCATTTTTCATCCCAAAAGGCATGACCTTAAATTGGTACAGGCCAAATGGGGTGACAAATGCCGACTTGGGGATAGCATCCTCGGCCAGGGGGATCTGCCAGTAGCCCTTACACAGGTCTATGGTGGTCAGATATCGCCCCCTGGCAATACGATCTAGTAATTCGTCTACCCGGGGCATTGGGTAGGCGTCAGTGGTGGTCCGCTCGTTGAGTCGCCTGTAGTCCACACAGAACCGGGTGGTCCCATCTTTCTTTGGCACCAGGACTACAGGCGAGGCCCAAGGGCTGTCGGAGTGCTCGATAACCCCAAGTTGGGTCATCTCCTGTATCTCCTTCCGCATTCCTTCACGGACTGCTTCAGGGATACGATAGGGGGGCTGTCGTAACGGGGTCTGTCCAGGGGTCTCTACCTTATGCACAGCTAGGGTGGTATAACCTGGTTCCTGGGAGAACGTCGCCTGCTTCTCCCATAACAACTGCTGCGCCTGTACCCTTTCTGTGGGGTTCAACCGGTCCCCTAGCTGTACCAAGGTAGTAAGGTCAGTCTGGGAATCCCTTTCTAATAGATCTGGAAGGGGTAAATTCTCAGAATCATCTGCAGCTGGGGCACACACTGCTGCAATATTCTCAGGTCTCTCCTGGTACTCTTTCAGCATGTTCACATGAAAGGACCGCTGGATCCTCTCATCTGCACAGCTGGCTATCAAGTAAGTAGTGTCGCAGATCTGCGCCACTACCTTGTACGGGCCCTGCCAAGATGCTTGCATCTTGTTGGCCTTCACAGGTTTAAGCACCAATACCTTTTGCCCAACCTGGAAGACCCGCTGTCGGGCACCCTGATCGTACCATCTCTTCTGTCTCCCCTGGGCTGCCTGGAGATTCTCCCTTACCATCAGGGACAGTTTCTCCATGCGGTCCCGGAGTTCCAGAACATATGGCACTATGGGGGTCCCTTCCTGCTCCGTCTCCCCCTCCCAGTGGCCTCTAATGAGATCTAGGGGTCCACCCTTCTCCCATACAGCAGCTCAAAGGGGGAGAACCCAGTAGATTCCTGGGGCACCTCTCTATAAGAAAATAATAGATGAGGCAGGAATCTCTCCCAGTCTCTGCAAGTGTCTGTAAAGGTCCTCAGCATCTGTTTGAGGGTACCGTTAAAGCGCTCGCAGAGACCGTTAGTCTGTGGGTGGTAGGGTGAGCTAAGTAACGGCTTAATGCCGCACACCTTCCACAGTTGCTGGGTGAGCACAGCGGTGAATTGGGTTCCCTGGTCGGAGAGGATCTCCTTAGGGAACCCGACCCTAGTAAAAAATTCTAACCAGGGCATCAGCAACCGTCTCTGCCTCTATGTTAGACAGCGCTACTGCCTCTGGATAGCGGGTGGCATAGTCTACCACGGTAAGAACATACTTCTTACCGGATGGACTAGCCCTGGCCAGTGGACCCACAATGTCAACGGCTATGCGGGCAAAGGGCTCCCCTATAATAGGCATCGATAATAGCCTAGCCTTAGGGTGGTCCCCCCGCTTTCCTACCCGTTGACATGTGTCACACGTGCTGCAGTACATCCGCACAGCCTGGTTAAAGTTTGGCCAAAAGAAGTTCTGTGAAATCCTATAGGCTGTGCGGCGGGACCCTAGATGTCCAGCTAAAGGAACATCATGCCCTATCCGCAGAATCTCCTGCCGGTACTTTGCAGGTACCACTAACTGGCGATTCGGCGGAGAGGCAACACTCTTCTGGGAAGGTTTAGGGATCCTATATAACCTGTCCCCCACCCACTCATACCGTTCCCCATCTATTCCTTCCTCCCCAGCCTCTGCCCTGTCCTTGTATCTTTGGAGGGTCGGATCCGCCCGGGTTTCCCTCCCAAACTCCTCTGGGGAATCCCAGCTTAAGGGGACCTGATCTGGGGTATCAGTCGGGGAAGGAGATCTTACCTGGGTCTCGTCAGCAAGTGGGCTGGTTCCGGCAGCACGGGTCTGGGCACGGGTGGTCACTGGGTTCACGTCTGCAGGACCCATCGGAGCATAGGCTGAAACCAAAGGGGCCAAATCGTTTCCCAAAAGAACATCTGCGGGCAAGTCCTTCATCACCCCCACATCCACATGCCTAGCGCCCACTCCCCAATCCAAATGTACTCGGGCAACAGGTAAGCGAAACACGGCACCCCCTGCTACCCTTACTGCCACAGTGTCTCCAGTGTGTTGATGCTCTGAGACCAAGTTCTTTTGGAGCAGTGTCATCGTGGCTCCTGTGTCTCTCAGCCCATTCACCACTCTGCCATTTAGCTTCACAGTTTGCCGATGTTGCTGGCGATTATCCTGGTGAGCTGCTTGCACTGGGTCTGCCTCGTGTAGAATGCCCCAAAATTCCTCCTGCTCTAGGCAGTGAGCAGCAGGCTGAGGTGGGCGCTGGTTTCCGTTAACTGGTCTCCTCCAGGACTGAGCCTGGTTGGCACTGTTCAGGGGGCACTCAGGACGCTTGTGCCCCAACTGCTTGCACCCATAGCACCGGATGGGTTGGGAGTACTCCCGGGCATTAAATCGGGCTGGTTGCATATAATTGTTAGCTGGTGGTGCAGCTGGGGTACGGTGTACTGGGGGTTGGTAGACTGCAGGAGCGGGTGTTACTGCTGGTCGATATTCCAGTCTGGCAGGGGCTTTAGCAGCTGTACCATCCAACTTGCGGGCATCCGTGTATTCGTCTGCCAGACGGGCAGCCTCGGGTAGGGTAGAGGGTTTTCTGTCTCTGACCCATTCCCGGACCCCAGCAGGTAGTCTATCAAAGCAGTGCTCCAGCAGGAACACTTGTAACACCTCCTCCCCAGTTACCGCTTGGCATCCAGCCATCCAGTGGGCTGCGGTACGATGGACTCTGCAGGCCCATTCCACATAAGAGTCCCCAACCAGCTTGTTGGTTTCTCTAAACCTCCGCCTGTACGCCTCTGGGGTTACTGCATACCTGGCTAGGAGCGCCTCTTTCACAGCCCGATAGCTGGTGATCTCCTCCTCTGGGATGGCCCGAAAAGCTTCACTAGCCCGGCCAGATAATTTCCCAGAGAGGATGGTGACCCATTCATCTGCAGGTACCTGATGTAGCGCACACTGCCTCTCAAAGTCTGCCAAAATCCATCAATCTCTCCCTCTGTTTCCACAAAATTTTTAAACGCAGCAAAAGGTACCTTTTTTCTAGCAACCACATTATTGTCATACGGTACCTCTGCTGCTGCAGCTCCTCTTTCCCGGGCTGCCTGTTGTGTTGCAACTGCTGCCTGCACACGAACCACGATGTCAGCTGAGGGGTTGGGGCCAAAATGTGCCAGCCTTATTTGTACTGCCCGGTTGAATTGTATTTCCTCGGGTGTTAAATCCAAGGTACTGGGCACGTTGACTCTTTCCATTCCCGTTGCTGCATCCATCTCCATTAGTAAAGCAATAATCTCCCGTTTCTTTAAATTGCTTGCTGACCTTCCTCGGCGTTCCAATATGTCCTTAAGTGTAGCACGCCTTAATTCCTCGTACTGCATGTCTTGTAGCTGACCTCCAGTGCTGTAGGATTCATCCCGTCGCTTGCCACCAATTGTTAAGACACCTCCCGTGTCTTTAAGCCAAACCGCCGTTTAGTAAACCTTCCCCGGCTGCAGTACAGTCTCTGTTCGCTTACTCTGTAACCCACGAACCAAATGCAGGGGAAGCGGCAATCTCCCGATCGAAATCCACGAACGGCTCCAAACTCCCGAACGGCAATATACGAACTGCTAGGAACCGTCGAACAATAATATCCCCAAAGCGGCTTTCGTTCCATCCAGCAGTCTCTAACCGTGAAGAAGAAATCCCCCCAATAACGAGACAGAAGCTCCGCATTGAGGGTCAAATAAGATCTGGGTTTACTGTGGGCTACCTGCCCGTATTTATGCAGGTCTCCCACCTGGTGGACACTCCCCTAGGGGACCAAATGGAAGACTTAAAGTACAGACAGATAGCAGGACATTTCTGACACACAGTCACATATTTTACCCACAGTACATTCTGATTCCCTCCCCTCTGTCCTGGAGTTAATTACCAAGTAACTCAATTAACTCCAGGACAAGGACAGTCGCCATCTTAAACATGAAATAATAAAAGACACAAAAATGCATAACTACATGAAAACTGAACATTTCCCATTCGTATTACATGTCCCCAGATAGCCTGGATCTGAGTGCATATTATTGGCGAATAGCGCTCAGATCCCACACACATAGTTCAATCGCCATGGAGTCAAAGTTCTTACAGTCCTTCGGTACACGAATGACTCCATGGGTGGGCTATCTGGGTTAAGTCTTTTGTGTGTTCTCAATCTCCCGAACGGCCGATGTTCGCATGCTTTCGTGGAGGCAGCCAGGCGTTCCCTTGTTTCAGCGGTGTTCGACAGAAAAAGTGTCCGTTTTCCGTTCCATAGAAATAGAGCCAAACACCGCTGAGCGTTCGCATGATTTAAAATGGCCGCTGCCTCGTGGTCGACATACGAACGACGACCACCCTGAGTTCGGTTTAATTGAGAAGTGTCTGCGGTTAACCACAACGTTATAATGGTGATCACTTCGTTAACCTGCAGCACACTCCTCACTTGGGTGGCCGTTCGTTCGGCGGTTTTGTTCGGGAAAAAGAGTCATTCGAATGGCTGGGCTATAGAAACCAGCCATTCATACGAACGGGGACAAACAGACGAACGGGCAAAAATCCAGCAGACAGATGGTTCTGTCACAATCTGCAATCTCTGGTTGTTACAATTTTTCTCTTTTGGCAGCTATCCAAGTTGACTGCCTTGGACTATATATCAGGGTGTTAGTTTGCTATACTAACAAGCCTATTATTAAAGCCATTGTTTTTTGCATATATATTTCTTTTTGTTATCCCTTTTTTGTTATTTTTGCTTTCATGACCTTCTTATATGAATGTAAATTATATTCATATCAACCTCGTTTAATCTTGCAAAGGTCATTTTAGCAAGTTAGAGGTTTTTATGATACATTGAATTTTTAGCTTATAATTATCATTTGGACTTCCTAATGACATTTATTATTCTGCTCTTTATATTTTTTCAATTGCATTTATACAATATATGTGCTAATATTACTGTTGATATAAGCTCCTGGATATTCTTTGTTATTTGATTTATCTATGTGTGTCTGTGTGTCAGTCAGTGTGTCTGTGTGCCAGTGAATGTGTATGTGTGTCAGTGAGTGTGTGTGTCTGTCAATGAGTGTGTGTGTGTGTCTGAGTAATAGTGTGTGTCTGTCAGAGTGTGTGAGATCTGTGAGTGTGTGTGTCGGTCAATGAGTGCGCATGTCTGTCATTGAGTGCGCGTGTCTGTCAATAAGTGTGTGCGTCTGTCAATGAGTGTGTGTGAGTCAGTCAGCATGTTTCTGAGTAATAGTGTGTGTCTGTTAGAGTGTGTCAAATCAGTGAGCGTGTATGTTTGCCAATGAGCGCATAAGTCTGTCAATGAGTGTGTGTAAGTCAGTCAGCATGTATCTGCGAAATAGTGTGTGTCTGTCGTAGTGTGTCAAATCAGTGAGTGTATGTGTCTGTCAATGAGTGTGTGCATCTGTCAGTGTGTGTCTGTCTGTTTTCAAATCACTGAGTGTGTGTGCATGTCATTGTATGTCAGTATATCTGAGACTGTGTTCCTGTCAGTGAGTATGTGTGTCGGTGAAAGTGTGTGTTGGTTAAACAGTGTGTGTGCCAATTACTGTATTTTTCAGTGAGTGTATGTCAGTGCATGCATCAGTGAAAAAGTGTCTGTCAGTTAAAGTGCATGTGGCCTTGACAGGAAGGGGTGGGGCAAATTTAAATTTGGGCGGAGGGGAAGTGCCCGAGTTTCGTCCTGTGTACGGCAGCACAAATCCAAAATACACCACTGGGTATAGTACCATGACCCAAGGAAGGATCCTTTGATTCCTGCCTGCCACATACATTTTATTAAAGTAGTTTAATCTTCTCAGGAGCCTATGTTCCACCATAAGTCCCACAAGATGCATTTCATCCTAGGTTACATCTTTTGACCTTTACCTCTCATTTTCCCACTTCTGAAAATGATTTGGGGATAGTTAATGGATATTCTGTCAGTCCTTTTCTGTCTGTGCCTCTCTATTAATCTTCTTGTTTAATCAGGATTCTCATTGGGATGAAAGAAAGGCCAGGCATCCTCTTCTCCCATTAATGGAACTCTGGATTGTAATAGCAAGCTCCAGAGTATATCAAGCTTTGCAAGTTCCAGTTCTCTTGGGACTTTGAGCACATTCAACCAGATCAGTGGCTTCATCTCAGGCACCTGCAGCTCATGTGTAATTAGACCAGATTTCAGCACTGAGCTGAGTCACTTAAAATACTTTTGGCAAACATGATCATCTAGATCTGTGGTAGGCAACCTTCAGCACACCAGATGTTGTGGACTTCATCTCCCATAATGCTTTTATAGCCATAATGCTGGCAAAATATCAGGGCAGATGTTGTGCACAATATCTGGAGTGCTGAAGGTTTCCTACCCTTAAACTAGATTGTATCATATCTCCCAATTTGGTAGAGGAGTTCTTTCATGCCCTCTTTAAAATTATTATTTTGTTTGGCTCTCCCTCCATGGTTTTGTAAGCTTGAGTATCCCCCATTGTAGTACTACCATGGATATCGCCAGGAAAATATAAAATAAATCCATATTTACCATTATTTTGCTTTATTAGCTATGTGCCATGGCAACATAAGGCACCCGCCCTTTTTCCTCTTCTTAAAATGGTTTTGACACGAGACTCGGTGATAGAGAAAGTTCCTTTTATTTTTAATTAGGATGTTTTCCTGTCTAGTTTGTATTGGAAGGTGTTATATCCATTGTAGTGCTGCATGGCAAATAGACAGGAAAAGAAAATGGCAGTGAGTATGGATTATTTTTCTATTTTATATCTGCTCTGAACGAATAATCACAGTTCTGCGATTTGTACTTCCTCTTGATTTTGGACTATGTGGATGAGATTTTGAAAGCAATTTGGATAATTTGTGAAAAATACCCAGTTTAAGTGTAGACCTTAGATATGCTTAGTAATGTTACTCTTTCACCTTAATTGTGGAAGTATGAGCCTGCCATCACAGAAGAGCAGCATGCATATTGCCTTTTTTTCTAGGGATTTTGCAGCATTACTAACTGGAATTTGAAAAGCTCAGTATGTGAGTAAATGTTATTTTTTTAAGGTATGGTTGTGCCTGGCATGTGTAGGGTTAAAGATTAGAATCAATTGCTTTTTTTTAACATGGTAGCGTTCCTTTATATCACTCTCGTCCAGTATTTTTGGGGTGAATTGTGTGATGTGTTTGCCAGAAGAATAATCACAATAGTGACAGTGCACTCGCTGTGTAGATGTGATGGAGAGTCTGTGGGATCCTGTAGCACTCCAGTGCACTCCAGTGCAAATAACTGATTGACAGGTTAAGGAACAGCTAATCATTTTGTATTTTAGACCCCATGCATCTATAGGAACATCTGACAGACTTACACTGTGGATCATGAAGACTGAACACCTGATCAGAGCTAAAAAAACAAACTTAACAATATTTGTAAGTATTTACATGGTGGCGCTCCTTAGAAACAGTTACTGAATACTGAATAGTAAACTTATTAAGCCGTTTATTTGCTCTCCATTTTACCAGGCAATAAATGATTTTTTTTAGTATCATTAGGTTAGTGTATATTAGTGGTTATTGAATAGCAAAAAATACAATAAATACAGTATTATCCAGTGGGACACTTACATAAAAGAATAAACCAAAAGATACTCAAAACACCTTGGTGAGTACCCTTCACCCTCACATCAAATTTAAATATACATACAATGTAAGGTGGAATGTCTTCTGGTTACAGATAATAACAGGTAAATCCTAAAAGTAGAACAGATAATAACACTTGATAGTGCAATATTGTCTGAATAGTAAGTGAAATGAGGATAAAGTATATAGTGATACACTCACAAAATTAGAGCCTGTAAAACAAGGCTCAATTATCCAGCGCTGTGGGATTAAGGATCACCACTTCCTTCTTTTTGCTTGCCAGGGGGTGGAAAAAATCCAATGTCCTCTCACATATAAGTATAAATAGTAAAAGTGCTTTAATAGTAAAGTGCACAAATAGAAATAAAAAAAAACAACACCTTACAGTTTAAGGTAATCTTGTTAGAGTAGTCTCTAGCTGCAATACGCGTTTCGCCTCATCTGGAGGCTTCCTCAGTTGCTCTGATTGATTGTAGTTAATAATCTGTATTTATATACAATCTTTTGCGCCCTTTTTTGCTCTCCTCTCCCTGTTCGCGGCATTTCCGCTTCCGCGTTCCATCAGTGGAACGCATCAATCGAGTCACTTCCGGTTTCGGCTTTTGCGTTCCACAGGTGGAACGCATGCGTTGTTCCTCCGGTTTTCGTGTATTTAGGTGTAAATAAATTATGGGGAATAGTCCATATGGGTATAGAGGGGCATTAGTAGTATAAATCTCATAGCTAATGGATATAAAGGACATAAGTATTGAATAGGCATTCCAAACATACAGATAAAGGACATAAGTATTGAATGAACATTCCAAACATACAAATCTAATTAATATCTTAATTAAAAATGGCAAACTTCAAAGTCTAAATTTAACCCGTGGGTTAAATTTAGACTTTGAAGTTTGCCATTTTTAATTAAGATATTAATATTCTTTTAAGGTACTAATACTAAAACCATCTAGTTTTTATGCGGTATTAATAGGTTTTTTCTTATATTCTTTTATATGGTTATGCCTATTATTATATTTTATATTATATTTTATTATCTACATTTTATTTAGCACTTGCCTACTTTCCTATTTTTAAGGTTGATTTATATTAGGGTCTCTTTCTTTTCCAGACAGTTATTTGTTAGATTTGTATGTTTGGAATGTTCATTCAATACTTATGTCCTTTATCTGTATGTTTGGAATGCCTATTCAATACTTATGTCCTTTATATCCATTAGCTATGAGATTTATACTACTAATGCCCCTCTATACCCATATGGACTATTCCCCATAATTTATTTACACCTAAATACACGAAAACCGGAGGAACAACGCATGCGTTCCACCTGTGGAACGCAAAAGCCGATACCTGTTATTATCTGTAACCAGAAGACATTCCACCTTACATTGAATAGCAAAAGACTGCTATTTAAGCCACAGTGACAATTATTTTTTTTCTCAGCCAGATTGCTTAGAATAAAGCCCAGTGTATGGAAAAGAAGATACGCACTGCTGGTTTTAATTGCTTGGGTTTGGATATAACTAGAAACATCTGATCCCAGTGGTACAAGGGGGAGTTAGGAGGGCCTCTAGGGATGCTCTCGCGAATATTTTTTTTAAATGTAATTTTCATAACACTCCTGTTGCTCTCCTTTTGATGCTTAACCTCTTCACAACAAGGGCTATTTTATACCGTAAATGAACACTATAGGGTCAGGAATACAAACATGTACAGTTGTAATCGAAATTATTCAACCCCCATTGAAAATCAGGTTTATTGTCAAAATTTCAGCAGTTTGCAATGAACAAATCAAACAAAAGCAATTGAAATAGCTGAACACAACAAATGCTTCAAATGGCCTCCCCAAATTCATCTGAAAATGCAACTTATAATGACTTCTCCAGTCTCAAAATTATTCAACCCCCTGAATAGAATCCCTCACAACAGCACACATAAACAAATCAGGTGTTGTCTCAAGCACACCTGATGCAACTAATCAAGGGCTTCATTAGTTGCACAAAGTGTGCTTGAGCTGGAACACTTGAAATACTTGAACTGGCTGGGGGTTTGTTGAGTATCACGTTTGACTGCATGTTAGAAATACAGCTAAGTCAAAAGAATAAAAGGTAAGAGAAGAGATCATCGCCCCTCACAATTAAGGAGCAGTATACAAAAAGATAGCAAAGGCACTGAATGCTCCTAGAAACACAGTTGAAAGCATTGTTTGCAAGTTCAAAGTTAAAGGAAAAGTGGTTACATGGATTGGGCAGAAAAAGGAAGCTATCAATCAGAGAAGGCAGTTTCTGAGTCACCCTCCAGGAACTGAAAGAAGCATAGGCTGAAAAAAATCACTCTGGCTACAGTTAAGCACAGTGGTTGCTTGATAATGCCCTGGGGATCCTTTGCATCTTCTGGCACTGGAAACCTGCAGGGTGTGGAAGGCAAGATGAATTCATTTAAGTATCAGGAAATCCTAGGAAAAGACATCATACTGTCTAAGAGGAAGATGATGCCTGGGCGTCATTGGACCTTCCAACAAAACAATGATCTGAAGTGTACCTTAAATTCCACCATGGCTTGGTTGCAAAAGAAGTCCTGGAAAATTCAAGAGTTGCCATCACAGTCACTGACTTAAACCCCCTAGAAAATCTCTGGTGGGATTTAAAGAAGGCTGTTGTAACACTCAAACCCAAGAATATTACTGAACTGGAGGTCATTGCTCATGAGCAATAGGCTAAGATTCCTCAGGAACACTGCCAGCAACTGGTGTCTAGCTATGCATCTCGTTTGCTGCAAGTCATAACAGCAAAAGGGTCCTCTACTAAGTACTAAATATGCTTGCCATGAATGGGTTGAATAATTTTGAGACTAGGGGGCCTGATAGCCAACCAAGATGGTCGCAGAAGACTGGAGCACCTCTTAGAAATCCTTTTATTAGGCTTAATCCTGGACATTAACACTATAATCTTTTAGCATCAACCTTATTGCCACTGAGGAGCATTATGTCTCATGTTCAACCTGCTTTGGCTCAGCTTTGGTGGGCACAGCCCATTAAAGATGCCTTTGCAGCCTGCAGACATACTTGAGACATGGGCGGCAGCCGATCCTCTGCCCGGGTTTGTAAATCACCCACATGAGCCATGTTCCCCCCTTCTGGACCGGTGGGCGTTATATCGGTCTCCACTGGCACCCTTGCATGGCATATCATCAGTGGCTTTTTAACCCAAGCGATTCAGTAGGTTATGGCCTACTGCTTAAACCGGCCGTCGTGCCGCAGCCTGCTGCCACACAGACCTTCCCACAGCCATCTGACTATGATGACCCGTTTCTTCAGGCCTTTGACAGGCTGTGTGCCCAGTTCTGGGCAAAGCTGAGTGCTCACCTACCTGCCACTCCTCTTGTGAGTCGAGGTAGAGTCTCTTGTATTTAATCTGAGGGCTACCAGCACGTGGCGGGATCTCTCCCATGTGGCCATCACAGGATATTGCTGAGTTGGATGCTCATGAGTTGAATTACATCATGGACTGCCATAGCAGGCGCATAACTGCCGCATCCGGTGGTGAAAAGAAGACTGTGAAGGCCACAGCCAATACATGCTTGCAGCAAGCTGATCAATACCTCCTGCCACCTGGTCCCCAAGTGGAGCCCCAGTTGTTTCCGACACTCCAAGCCCAACCTGCGCTGTCTGACAGTGTCATGCTTGGTTGGGGACAGCTTGCAGACGAAGAGGAAACCTCTCCACACTGTTAGGCTTCCCTCCAGCAGGTCAAACGCCAGCTGCTTTAGCTCTACCCCCTTTTATGACACGGTACGCAACGTCACCGTTGCACTGCGTGACAATGTCATGACGCAAATTACATCATGGCCTGACAAAATTTCCCAACTCTGACATTTTGGGGGCGTGGCTTCAAGTTTAAAGATCAAGCCTATAAAAGGCAGATTCACCCATAGTTCTTTGCCCTGTTTTGGTTCTACTTACAGTTCCCAATAGTGCTTTACTTTTCTGTGTATCTTGTGTATCATCCTCGGCTTTCTGACCATTCTCACTTCTGTATTATTGACCCAGCTTTTGTATTTCGCTACTGTGATTTCTGGTTCCCTTGACTCGACATCTATCCCTCGATTATGTGACTTCTGGCTCCCTCGACCTTGGCTTGTCCTTGATCATTCCTTATCTATCTAACGTTAAGTCCGGCCATTCTAAGTCCCGATATACGTTCTTCTATAACATCCTGCATGTTGGGTCTCTAAGGAATCCTGACATTACAACAGGGCCTTGATGGACCCTGCAGGTGTAAGTCCTCAAAGGCTCTCTTATGATGATAGGTTTGAAGAGATGGAACATAGAATGGACCAAATGGCTCTCACTTTACAAACCTTATTGGCACGTTCAGTTGTTCAACCAGCAGAAGCCTAAAGGCCCACCGTAGCTCCTGTATCCTCAGGGATGTAAGTGGCACCTTACGGTACCACCTCTCATGTAACCTCTCCGTTACGCCACCGAGGAGCAACAGAGGCTTGTCGTGGTTTTTTAAACCAGATAAGCATTCATTTTGAGCTACAACCAACAGCATATCCCACTGACAGAGCAAAAATAGGTTTTATCATAACACTCTTGATAGATAAAGCCTTAATTTAGGCTAGCCCCTCATGGGAGAATGATAACCCCCCTGGTATACAATTATGTAGTGTTTATTAAAGCTTTCAGGAGAACTTTCGATCCTTCTGGTTAAAAGGCTAATGCAGCCCAGTCCCTTCTCTATCTTAAACAAGGGAGCAAGCCGTTAGTCAAATACGCTCTAGAGTTTAGATCTTTGGCAGCAGAAGTGTGATGGAATAATTAGGCCTTTGTTGACATGTTTCTAAACGGGCTGTCAGATACCATTTTAAACGAGGTTGCTACAAGGGACCTACCAGAAAACCTAGAGGATTTAATTTCATACCTATCTCGTATAGACAAGAAATTGAGAAATAGACAGAATACCAGGGAAAGACCATGGCCATTGCCTTGCCAGAAACCATGCAGTTAGGAGTGATTCGATTAACTGAGGCAGAGAAGCAGTATCGTAGAAGAGAAGGGTTATGTCTATACTGCGGAAAAAGCTTAACATGTCCTAGTAGGCTGGAACACTCCTGCACCTAAGTCCTTAAGGAGGACAGGCCTTGGGTGTGTCAACTACATCCTCCAAGTCTACAGTTATTAAACATAGGCTTCTTATCCCCATAACATTGATCTGGGAGACTAATGTATTACATGCATTGGCATTACTAGACTCGGGTTCAGCCTTTATTGACTGCTCTTTTGCCAAAAATCATTCTATCCCAACAAGGTTAAGGGACACAGCCCTGGTCATTTGAGGCCATATATGGCAGACGCTTACAGAATCCTATGATCTCTCATGAAACCATACCCTTACAGATGCACGTTGGAATCCTGCATAAATAATTAATCATATTGCAAGTCATATCCTCTCCTGCATTCCCTCTTGTTCTAGGATTTCCTTGGTTAAAAAGACATAATCCCTTTACAGACTGGGAGAGTGGTGAAGTGATATCATGGAGAAAAAATTGTATCCCAGACTGTGTGACAAAGGTTAAACTGGTACTTTTGATTAATATTCCAACCATGACTCCTTTGTCAACTGAAATACCGGAACCATACCTTGGGGTTAAAGAGGTATTCGACAAAGGAAAAGACAAAGTCTTATCACCTCATAGTACTTATGACTGTCATATAGAACTACTACCTGGCACTATGTTACCTTGAGGTACCGTATATCATCTTTTCATGAAGGAAAATGAAGTATTGGAAGAGTACATAAAGGAAAATTTGAGGAAGGGGTTTATCAGAAAATCATCTTCCCCAGCAGGGGCTGAATTCTTCTTTGTTACAATTTAATAAGGAGATCTCAGACCATGCATTGATTATCGAGGGTAAAACAAGATCATGGTCAGAAACGCCTATCCTATACCTCTAATAACAGAACTCTTTGATCGATTAAAGGAGGCTGCAATATTTACTAAGTTGGATCTAAGGGGAGCATGCAACTTAGTTAAAATACACAAAGGAGATGAATGGAAGACAACCTTTAACCCCTTAAGGACCAAACTTCTGGAATAAAAGGGAATCATGACATGTCACACATGTCATGTGTCCTTAAGGGGTTAATACAAGATATGGTCATTCTGAATATACAGTGATGCCCTTTGGTCTATGTAATGCACCGGCTGTCTTCCAGGATCTCATAAACGATGTCTTGATGGATTTTTTGCATGAATGTGTGATTGTATACCTTGATGACATTCTGATCTATTCAAGAAACATTGAGTCACATCACAACCATGTGAAAAAAGTATTGGTCTGTTACGTAATGGTTTATACTGTAAATTGGAGAAATGCCTTTTCGATCAAAATCAAATCAATTTCTTGGGTTATGTGATATCCAAGGAAGGCTTTCGATGGATCCTAAGAAATTGGAATCCATATTGCATTGGCCACTACCTCATGGGCTTAAAGCCATACAGAGATGTATTGGTTTCTCTAACTACTATAGGAGGTTTATCAAAAGGCTTTTCTTCTACTATAGCCCCAATAACTTATATGACTCAGAAAACTGCAGATTCCAAAAATTGGAAGCCTGAAGCCATAAAGGCCTTTGAATCCTTGAAATTTTCATTTTTGTACAATCCTGATCTTACCCTACCCTATTAGCTCGAAGTTGATGCTTCTGAAACAGGGGTAGGAGCAGTATTATCTCAGAGGAAGAGTCCAGATCAACCTTTACATCCTTGTGGTTTCTATTCTATGAAATAGGCGATAGGGAACTGTTGGCCATTGTACAAGCATTGAAAGAATGGAGGCATTTGTTAGAAGGAACTCCCATCCCTATTACGATACTTACCGATTATAAAAACCTGGCTTACTTGGGGGAGGCCAAGAGGTTAACCGCTAGACAAGCACGCTGGTCTCTTTTCCTGGCGAGATTAACTATATTTTAACATATAGACCAGGGACAAAGAAATACTAAGGCTGATGCTCTACCATGCCAGTGTGAGCCTCAAACAGGTCTTATAACAGATTTGTCAACTGTTATACCAAACTCTCATATCATAGCACATTCCTGACCTTGTTGATGACATAATATCCAAACAGAATCAGGCCCCCGACTGAACATTAACAAGCTATACTTGCCTATCATCATGACAGTAAAACCGCTGGTCATCCTGGTATGAAGAAAACATACTCTCTTATAGCCACAGAGTATTGGTGGCCATCTTTGCAGAAAGATGTTAAGGACTATATACTGGCCCATGATACCTGTTCTAGGAATAAACAACCACACACACTTCTGTGTGGGTTATTACAACCTTTAGAAATACCAAATAAACCTTGGATTAGCATAGCGATTGATTTTATTGTGGAATTACCCCTATCTAATAAGAAAACTGTTATATTGACTGTAATAGACAGGTTTTCCAAAATGGCACACTTTAAAGCGCTTACGAAGTTACCTTCTTCACCTGAGTTAGCCAACATCTTTGCTAAAGAAGTCTTTAGATTGCATGGCATCCCGAGGGAAATAATATCAGATAGGGGTTCCCAATTTGTCTCATGACTTTGGAGAGGGTTCTGTGCTTAATTGGGAATTAAGCTCTGCGTTTCATCTGCTTATCACCCTCAACACAATGGAGTGGCTGAACGTACCAATCAAATGCTCGAACAATATTTGAGATGTTTTGTATCAGAACATCAAGATAATTGAGATGAATTGATTTCATAGGCTGAATACACCCATTCGCCAACTCTCCTTCACCAACCATACACCCAGGGGGACGACCATTAAACCAGTTCCTCTTCAGCCTCAACATAGAGCCTCATCTCATGTGTGGAGGGAACAGCTATATTCACTCTGGGGATTGCTATACTCATGATACTCCCCTGGCTTCTAATCACTTGCTCTTTTAAGAGCAGCCTGCTACACTCTCTGGAGTAGGAGAGGTTCACCCACTGGAAGCTGAAACCTTGTGTTGGGTCCAGGGTGGGTGAAGGACGGCAAGACCCCAACCAAGCTGCGGCGGTTTGTGGGATCTACAGTGCTGATGGTGTCTAGTGGAGTGCTTGGAGTCCTCGGTGAGCACTAGGAGCATTGATTGACGGAGGCACCCTTCAGATTTGGTGGCAGTGTTGGGATGGCTTCCTAGTGCGAGGAGAAGCATCCTGGAGACACCGGTAATGTGTGGATTATATTGAGTGCAACGCTAGCATGCATGCAGTGCCCCTGGAAGCAGATATGCCCACAGGCTTGGAGCAGGCTCAGAGTTGCTGTTTGAGATGCAGCAGCGACTAGCCTGGTATGGCTCTAATGTATCGATGGAGACCTTCCGGGCGATCTGGGACCAGGTGACCGTCGAGTTCCTGATGGCTAAAATGAGGGGAGCGGAAGGTGTTGTCCTTCCTCCCCAGCGGCAGAGTGTGTTATTGGTAGAAGAGAGACCCATCACAGGGAGAGGAGACAACTGGTCTCTCCCCAGCAGCAGCCGGAGGTACCCGAAGTAGGGGACCTCATAGACTGGTCCTGGGAGGAACCCCAACTGGCAGGTGGAAATGGGACCAAAGTCTCTCCACTGGCCCTACAGGGATGTTGGGCAGCCGGCCCAGATCCCAGCTACAGCCGGAGGTACCCGAAGTAGGAACCCCAACTGCCAGGTGGAAATGGGACCAAAGATGAAGATGGGTGACAAAGTCCCCTTTTCCTGTGAGTTTGTCATGAGTCCTTGGAGGGGCCTGCTTGCCAGCCTCCTGCTCACATCCTATGGACCCTGTAAACTGTGATATAAAAGTCTCTGTTTGTCTATTTGAATGATATGTTTCGGTAACTGAGCAGCCGCATGAACCAGAGACCACCCTGGAGCTTGTTAAACTTAATTGGTACATTGTTGCAATTTCCACCGCAGTGGTCTAAGTGTTCATCTGGGTGGCCGCAATTCCCATGGACCAAAACCGCGAATAGACTACAGGGGGACATCGCTGCAAATGCCCTGGAACTATTTTCGGCATGAAAATTTTGCGGTTCCCGGTCAGTTCCCAAGTGGCACTTAGCCGCGATTCTATGGAACTATTTTCGGCTATGGGACCATGCCTGCGGTCAGTAAAAACTATGACTTCCAGGAAATTCCTGAACCTCTGAACTGATCTGGGTGATTTTTGGACATGTTGGTCACCCAGATCAGGGCAATCAGCGGAGAGTCCTCGGTGAGCACTAGGAGCATCAATTGACGGAGGCACCCGGTTGGGCCAGTATACGTTCTTCTATTACATCCTGAGTGTTGGGTCTCTGAGGAATCCTGACAGACAGTTCCCTCTCAGCAAGGCAGAGCGCTTGCCTCAAGGTTGATCCGGCGTCCTGTTCCTGTGGTCAGTCATTGTTGGCCTCATGGAGGTGCACAACTGGACCACATCGGAGTATGGTGCTGGTGGGCTTCCCCTCCACGGCTTGGTGGACTTTAGACTCCATATGCCAATAGCCTCCCATGCTCACGCAATCCCATGAGTCTCTTTGACACCTTTAACTCTCTTCTTCTACTTGCTGCCCCTATCGGATCTCTCTCCCCCTGTCTTGTGCCTTCTCTAACACACATCTTAAACTGCTCTCTCTCTTCTGGCATTGTCCCTGCTGACCTTAAACATGCCACTGTAGTACCTGTCCTGAAAAAACATTTCTTGACCCCTTCTCCGCCTCTACCTATTGTCCCATATCCCTGCTGCCTTTTTCCTCAAATCTTCTGGAAAGACTTGTCTTTACTCGTATGTCACACTTCTTCAATTCCAACTCTCTTCTTGACCCGCTTCAATCTGGCTTTTGCCCTCTCCACTCTACTGAGACTGCTCTTATCAAAGCTACTAATGACCTAATCGCAGCTAAATCCAAAGGCCACTAATCCATACTAATTCTTCTTGACTTCTCTGCTGCCTTTAACACTGTTGATCATGCTCTCCTTCTTCAAACTCTTCATTCACTCGGTCTCTGGGACTCTGTCCTCTCGTGGTTTTCCTCTTATCTCTCCCAACACTCATTCACTGTCTCCTTTTCTAATGATACCTCCTCCCCCTCGTCCTGTCTCGGTTGGAGTCCCCCAAGGCTCTGTCCTTGGTCCCCTTCTATTTTCTCTTTATGCTGCATCTCTTGGCAAACTTATTACCTCATTTGGATTCCACTACCACCCGTACACTGATGACACCCAGATATATCTCTCCTCCTCGGACCTCTCCCCTGCCGTCCTGCAATATGTCACTGCTTACCTTTCTTCCATCTCTGACTGGATGTCCTCCTGCTTTTTTAAATTCAATCTCTCTAAAACTGAGCTCCTTGAGGCTCATGCTCTCTTTTTAAGAAGCATTGTTTCCTACAAAAAACAAAATTCAAGTCTTTGTCACTGTGTTACAATACAATTGGAAACCTCAATAAGGAGGTCAAGCTGTCTTATATGCTCAACTGGGAAAAAGATCTGAATAAGTCATTCCCTCTCTCATATTGGCTAGTAGCTATATGATACACTGAAGCATCTTCTAAAAATTTATCTCATTGGGAAGCACATCTCAAATTAATAATGAGATGGTACTTAGTCACACAAGCCAGATCCACATGCTGAAGATGCGACAAGGACATCGGTTCTAGACATGTGCAATTCGTTTCGTTCTGAATGCAAATTAGGACGAATTTAGGAAATAGGGCATTCGGATGCTTCCGAATGTCCAAAGTGCCGAATTTCCAAAGTGCCGAATTTCCGAAGTGCCGAATTTCTAAATGCCAAACAGAAGCGAAGTTCTGAGTTTCGGAATGCTGAACCCAATTGCCAAAATGCCGAATTTCGGAAGTGCCGAAGTGCTTCGGATTTCTGAAAAGTTGCAAAACAGAAGAGGGTTGGGGTAGGGTTAGTGGTTGGAGTAGGGTTAGGTTTAAGGGTTGGGGTAGGGGTAGGGTTAGGGGCTACCTCTAATCCTACCCTAATCCTAAACCAATCTTAAACAAACCCTAACCCTACCCCTAACCCAACCCTAACCCTACACTTACCCGAAGTCCTGAAGTGTTGAAGTGCCAAAGTTCCGAATTTCAGAATGCCGAAATGAATATTTTCCCCATGCACATCCCTAATCGATTCCTTCTGACATGTTCTGGGACTGCTCGGGCCTGACTTAGTTCTGGCAAGTCAGACATAGTAGACATGGCAGTAGGAATATCCATTCCACGTCTTCCGGAATACATTTTACTGCATTTATCCCAGACCTGGAACACCTCCCCAACAGAATAGAATTGAAACCAGAGATAGGAACAAGGATAAAATGTCGGGTTGCATGCATAGACTGGGGGATAACCCCTAGAAATTAAACTAAATAAAGAAAGAAGAGGAACAAAGAACAGAGAAACCAGGAATAAAGATATATATAAATCCTAAAGGTTCCCTGTGATTGTTAAGCAACCCAAAGGTTAATAATTAAAAAAAAACTTTTATTAAATTCCTTCTAAAAGTCAATAACTAAAAAGATAAGTGAAAAGTGACATATTTGAAGAGAGAGGAGAATCGAGTTACTGCAAAAGCTCTGTAGTACCAAAAATAGAAAAAATAGTAATCTAGTGGATGCTATAAAACATCCCGTAAAGTCTAGAGAGTGACAAGCTATATAACCCTAATATAGTAAATACTGACTCCTAACTCCCATTATTCTAAGGTTGAAATCATCTGCCTAACAAAGACAAAAACAAAAAACCTCAATGGAAGGTGCTCAGAGGTTAAAAAAGTTAAATATTAAACTAGAGAGAAGGTGGTCATATCTAGAACGTAATACTAATTCTGGCTGCAGCATCGTCCCCACAAAGTCTCTAACCACCCGCTCATATAAAGTCCCGAAGCGCGTTTCGCCACGAGGGCTTTTCAAGGGACAGAGCACTGGTACTTGACCTCCTCATAGCAGCAAATATCTGCACTGCTTTTCACTGGAAAAGTGTTTTTACCTTACCTTTTGAAACTACATACAAACCCCTACTTGTCTCTATCCCCTTTTCTCAGTCCCATCCTGACAATCATAACATATGTCAACACTTTATGGTAAGGACATCAACATAGCTCGATTTAATGAGGGTGCTTTCCTATCAACAAGACTCTTAACAACACCACTTTATCGTACTCACCTGGGATGGAGCTGGGTACCAAAACCCTACCATTCCTCCCTGCCCCCCAACCCCCCACCCTTCCATAAAGAAGCAATAATAAGAACTGATTCAGGGCAATGCTGATGGTCAAGCAAGAAAATGAAGAGGATGGCATGCTACAAGGGATCAATACTTATGTCTTCTTTCCTCAATTCACCAACTAACCCCTCCACATCCCAACTAGGCTTTCTACCTCACTTACAAAAATTTCAATTAAAAAAGAAAAAGGGTGTTGAAGTTCTGTGTGTGTATCCTCTCAATCCTTTCAAAATGAATTCCAGAGTTACATATGGGAGAAACACTGGCCTTTTCAAAATTGCAGGTGCAGTGCGACAAAATAAACTCTGTAGAATATTACTATGTTTCTATTTATATTCTTAGTACGCATGGATGTCTAATGGGTTAAAAAGAACAGATGGTACTTTGCTATGATTTACCATTAGAACTCTGGAATGTGCTAATTGGGGGTCTTGTCCTTATATGGCTAGGGTTATACTCTGACGTCATTATGGTCATATCTATATAGAATAATGAACAAAGGACCACAAGGTTGTTCTTCTTGTCCAGCTGTCTAACTATGTAGACCAAGCATGTCAAACTCAAAGGCTAGGTTTACGTTTATGTAGGCTGCAAAAAAACAAACTTCAGTTTCCATAGAAATGTAGGTTTATTTAGAAAAGCACAGTGTAAAAAAAGTTGCCTAACTGACACTGGACGTCCTTGTGCTCGTAGGGCTTCAAAATAAACAAAAGAGCCAATTTATTTTAAGGAGGCATTTGCATATAAACAACATTTCAGTCCAACTACCTCGACATATTAAGAAATGTTTGGTAATGGGACTGAAATGGTGAATGTATGCTGTTGCACAGCTGTAAAAAACAAATTATGTTATCTTGTTGATTTTGAAGTTCTAAGAGTTTGTTCTTCACTTTGGCTGAGATCATCAAACTTGATGATCTCAGCCAATCCAATGCTTTCCCATTGGAAAGCATTGTTAGGCTCTTGTGCATGTGTGGCAAAAAGCTTCACGGTCAATCAGCATCTCCATGGGGAGCGTTCAGCGCCCCCACGCAGACCCAATCTAATACACTGCCCACAAATCCAATACATTGCCCCCAAATCCAACACACTGCCCTTCCTCCCTCCACTCATCCACTCCACCATACACTGCCCCTTCACCCAATCTAATACATTTCCCCTCCTCCCTCCACTCTAATTGAATAGACTGCGCCCACTCCCACCACTCTACTTTAATACACTGCCCTCCCCCCAATTTAACACACTCACACCCTCCCTCCCTTAAATAAATATACTTAATAGTGCCCCCTCACTCCCTCCCTCAAATTAACAGAGTTCCTCCTCCCTCCCTCAAATTAATACGATGCCCAATTCCTCCCTCAAATTAAGAGTGCCTCCTCCCTCCCCCAAATTATTAGAGTGCCCCCTCCTTCCCTCAAATTAATACAGTGCCCCTCCCTCCCCCAAATTAATAGAGTGCCCCCTCCCTCCCTCAAATTAATACACTACCCCCACTCCCCCAAGCCCCTCTTCTCCTACCTTACAATTTGCTGTCCTTCCTCCAGCTCCAGCCCTGTTCAAGCAGGCCAGACGCTCCCCTGGCACTGCGGGCAGGAGGGAAAGGGGAGTGGTTGCTCTGGTCTGCTCTGCAGACAGACAGCCACACTGCCCTCTTGTGGCCGGGAGAGCAAGAATCAGGAAATATTTTTCCTGTCTTGCTGGTCGCAGCCACAGCTGGAAGTGGCCCCAGGGCAGGCAGGCAGGCCGCAAAAATATTCACTGTGGGCAGCGACATGCTTAATGTAGACTAACTCTCCCTTTAGGAGTCCAGCAATTACCATCTGCTGTTGGACAATTATTATCCTGTAACATCCTTTGTTTTTTTATTATGTATCCGTAACACTAAGAATAAACCTGAAGAAACCGTAAGTCAGATTGCGTATTAGTATTTTTGGTTAATATAGACTTATATTAACATGGCAAACCTTTTACCCAAGAAGAAATATACATAAAAGACTGATTTCAATCATCCTGGAAATAGACACAGAAGAAACAAATTTATTACAAAATCCCGCTCTTTTATTCCTCATCTATACCTTTTACGCCATTTTGTTTTTTTGGGGATTTCACTTTATCTTTATTTACTCTTGACTTGTTTCTGTCACAGTAAATGGAACTGCATATTAGAGACAAAGAGCAAGCATGTTATATTGAGCACTATGGCTACAGCATGTTGTAGTAACTTTTTAGCTATTGCACACGAACCTTAGAATGTACCCAACAATATGTCACATGCTATGTCTATGCATGTCAAATTTCTCTGTTCGAATCTGTGTTTATGTAATCTACTCATTGTATGTTTGTGCATATTGTCTCTCCATGTCCAGTTCGCTACTTAATGTGCCTTGAAATGCTGTAATCCTTATGTTTCATAACTTAATATATGAACTCAATAAAGATCTTATATTGAAGAAAATAAAACAGTATGTAATATGTGTTGGTGCAAGAAATTAGTAAGATGTAAATTGCAGTTGAACACACACATAGTAATAATGCAGATATTGCTTTGGTCCTTAAGTGAAAAACAAACAAATGAAGCCTGGTCATTAAAGGGATACTATAGACATCAAAATAACTTTAGCTGACGTAAGATGTTTTGGTGTATAGATCATGCCCCAGCAGGCTTACTGCTCATTATTTGCCATTTAGGACTTAAATTACTTTTGTTTTCCACAACGTTTAGTGGGCATGCACCACCTTCCTTCAAACCTTTGCTTAAAACAAGGTGGGGAAATTGGCTATTTCCTTCATTGTTGGTGGAAATTACCAAAAATAAAACCATAATGGTCTACAATAGCATCCGTACTTTCTTAAGTACTTGGTGAACCATATCTACTAGACCCATGGGCAAAGTTACTCTTTAAACCTATAAATTCATTCGCTAGAGAATAAGCTAGCAGTGAGGATGGTACTAGCCACACGCAATGCAATAGGAGAAGCCTGGGCTACCATAAAGATTCCTTCTTTAACCATAATAGAGAAATAGATCTGCGAGAGCATTGACATGAATAGATTTACATCACAAAGTCCTTCCACAAAATGTGGGATCCTTGGATGGACAGAGACACTTCTTTCCTCTGGTAAATAACAATCCCTAACTATTACATACCCATTTCTACTCTTTTTATGATTTTGAAAACAAGGACCCACTTTGGTATCACTTAAATCAATGCATCTCTATGAAGAACGTTCAGCATCTCCATATATCACTGACCCAAGAAGCACCTCTAGTGGCCATCTGAGTGACTGCCACTGGACTTGTCCCTAGCCAGTGATGTAAACAGCGCCTTTTCTCTAAAAGGGCAATGCTTACATGAAAATTCCTGTAGGGATATACTATTCTCACCAGAACAACTACATTAAGCTGTAGTTGTTCTGGTGACTAGAGTGTCCATTTAAGCTAAAGTTGTTTTGGTGCCTATAGTGTCCCTTTAATGGTATTTTGTGTAAAAAGTAATAATAGTAAGTTTATATGTTGCTTATTGTTCTCTTCTTTTTGTATGGGGTGGATCGTTCCTCCTTTAGGATTAGGACTACATTTTATTTAATTTTTTGCAGTTACTTCTTGCTTAGTCAACAAATTTGTTTTATTGTAATTTTATTTGAACACTACACCCTCACTGTTCATAATGTATATTCGCTGTTACATTCTTTTAATGAGTCATAAGAAATTACAAATATAAAAATAAAGAATTTTATTGGCATAGGAAAAATCATATGTATTTTATGTACATCATTACAATATTTTTAATAAGCACAAAAACAAACACACAATGAAAGCAAACGCACAATAAAATATATAGAAAATAAAACTATGGGCTTGTTTTCATTGTTGTCATAAAAATCTGCTTTAAACTGAAATGGCCTTTAGATATTAATGGCTACAAATTATGAACAAGTTTCCAACTTTAACCCCTGACTTAATCTCTGCTCACTAGTAATGTCTTCCAGAACTAATACTGGTCAACAAATAGTATGTGCTGCAGCACTAAAAGAGATCAAAAAAGCACAAATTAATTTAAAAAAAAAAAAGTATATTACGGTACTGTTTGGCCCTTACCCTATTACACATTATGTGCAGTGGGGAGAAGGGAAATAAACATTAGGTGCTGCATATACTATTTGAGCCTATATATATATTACAGTCATATAGGGGTAAACTGTAAGGGTAACCCCAAATATAGATATAATATGTCTCCTGATCCTTTTATATGAACCAGTATTTGAGCCCAGGAGATGAAAAGTTTCCTGTAACCTTAAAACGCCCCTTTGATCTAAGCTCCAAAATGCCTCAGTGGCTAGGGCTTTCCAAGTCCATATATGTCTGTTTTTGGTTAAAGATTGATGAAACGAGATCTGCAATCAAGACTTAGTGTGAGGGGGTGGTAGGAACATTCTTTGGGCGTGGTTTGGTGCTCAACCTCTAGCTAGGGACATTTTTTGGCCAGGAGGCTGTGCCTGAAAATAAGGCCCTTTATGAGCCCTGGTCCCTGATCAACACATCCAGATTATTGGCCCAAGAGAATGATGTAAGGCATGGTGTAAGGGGCCAATCATAGGGCCCATACCTGATAAAATTGGTGACCTGGGACCCCACATTTATAATGTGATTTATTTTTAAAATATGTATGAAAACGGAGGGCTAATGGCCTCTGTGTCTTTGAGCCAATCTGTTCTCTCTGTTGGATGTATTGGAGAGATAATTTGATATTGCAGATTTCCATCAAGAAGAGGCAGGTATTAAACTTTAAGGTATAAATTTAGAAACTAGTTATACGGTACGAGAGCAGGTAAGAGTAACATCAGGTGATAATAACCAGTCAATAGTGGTGAGATTTTCCAGTTGGGAAACAGCTGCAAGTAATGACTGTTCAGTTAGGCGTAATGACAACACTGGAAACAATGTGTCTTCATACTTATTTAGATGAATATAAATGTATATAGACATCTACAAATTAAATTAGAGTATAGCCTATATTTACATGAAGTGGTCTGGGTGCCAGGTCCATCTAGGTTTAACCCTTTCTGCTGTAAATATAGCAGTTTCAGAGAAACTGCTATGTTTACTTTAGGGTTAATCCAGCCTCTAGTGGCTGTCTCATTGACAGCCGCTCGAGGCTCTTCCGCGCTTCTCACAGTGATTTTCACAGTGAGAAGACGCCAGCGTCCATAGGAAAGCACTGAGAATGCTTTCCTATGAGACTGGCTGAATGCGCGCGTGGCTCTTGCCGCGCATGCGCATTCAGCCTATGACGGGAAAGGAGGCGGAGAGTCTCCACCGCCGAGGGAGCCCGGCGGTGGAGAAAAGGTGAGTGTTTAACCCCTTTCTCACCCTAGAGCCCGGCGGGAGGGGGACCCTAAGGTTGGGGGGGGGGGGACCTAGAGACCCTATAGTGCCAGGAAACCGAGTATGTTTTCCTGGCACTATAGTGGTCCTTTGAGGGTGAACTGTCCCCAGGATATTTACTTATGTCTAAATTTAACAAATATGAAGTGTGAAAAATAAAATAAAATTTATAAATTCACACCTCTTTATCCTTCATGTCAATCATTGTTAAATAATCTGCCTCCTGCACCTGACAGACAGCAATCAGCATAGAGGAAGGAGAAATAAAACAATGTTTCTATTTCTCTTCTTCATTTTCACTGTTTTCCCTGTCTTTCACTTGTCTGAACTGGATTGTAATGTCATTTGTTAATTTGCTTGCTGTTGCAGTTTCACATAGAGCACACAGAGCAATTGCAGCAGCAGGCAAGTTAGGTTGAGCAACAGTTGTTCAGATAACAGTAGGGTCTGACCCCACTCAGCCAGAAAAAAAGTGAAATTATCTAGAAAAAAATATATAAATCAATATAAATCCTTTAAAAATGTATATCATTATGTTTCACTAAATATAAATAACTTTTTTTTTTAAAGGAAAAGTGAAATTTGATGAGAAGTGTCCTTTAAATGAAACAAGTGAAAGAAAAAGAGAAAGAAAGAAAAATTAAAAAAAAGGTTAACACAAGTTATAGGGGATTTTCAATGTTTTATTCATTGGAGTTCATTCTATAGTGGTGGCAGTTCCCATTTAAGTCCACCGAGGACAAGGTAACTGTAAATGAAGGTTCCATATATTTAGAGATAGAGTTTTTCCAGACTGTTATTACAGGAAGAGATATCTTATCCATGGCATTGGCTGGAATATTGTTGTCATAAACATTTCTGACATACAATTAACCAGTTGAAGAGTAGCCTCTAGTAATCTATAATCCATTAGTCAGTGCCACGATTGCAAAATAGGGAATAGAGAAAAAAATGTTGTACACTACCATAAAATGACAAAGTATAAATAATAATAATTTCTTCTTAATTTGGTAACTCTAGTAGTTTTGACACACATTCGTTTTCAGCCTTTGATGTAGAAGTAAGAAAAATGTTATAGTCAGCAGCCACATGACTTTTGTAGAAGGCATCAAACTAAAAGCATATATATATATATATATATATTAAGAGTGAATAGTGCAGAGGTCCTTTTAACGATAATCTGATGTTTGGCAAGATGTTCGATCACAGAGATTGGTATTAGTAAGCATCTACAACTGCCCAAATAAAGAAACATGCACAAGAGAACTTTCATGTGTAATTGCTATATTTATTAATAAATAGATATTTTGTTTCTATTGATCTGTGGATCTTGGGTTTATGATAATACTATTAGGATAAGATGTGAAAATATGCAAAGTATTAGGCAAATAAGTTCTTGCAGAGCCCAAAGTTGTTTCTTTTTTCTTCAGAATGAGAAAAGAAATTTCTTAAACCATGCAAGGGATGTAGATTTAGTAAATCACTGTGTGCTTTCCTGATTTTTCATGGTTCTTCAGAGCCAGGGCCTTAATCTTTAGAGTTCAGTTCACGTCCTATGAATAAGACATGGATGTGAGTGTTCATTTTGACCTTGAGAATGCGGGCACAAAACATCACACATGTACATGTTTGTCTATTCACATACCTCTTTTTTTTCTGTTCGTCTGTTCTTGGGAATGTCTTCTTCCTGCACCACTTCTGCTACTCTCTATGGTGAAATAAAATAAGGCTATGTCAGCTGATATTATATTCACATATAACCGCATAGAGGGGTATACAGAGAATAAGTTGGTTAAAAGTGGAATAACTGACATTAATTAACGTATCTAGTCTATAAAAGGAGCATTGGAAATTACAGGAGAAGACAGACACAAGCTGGAAAATATTATATAGACTACAATGCAAAGTTAGACAAGACTAATACAATTAAGACATTGTATAAGGTTTAACTAATACCATACCTGGTCAACAGGCACTTCCACCCGTGTGTGCTTATCCTCCTTTACTTCCTTGGCTCCTTCCAGCTCACGACGCGTTTTTGTCACTTTAAAAACTCCTTCCCCTTCTGGAAGGAATTGGCACCAGTGTAAACTTTATTACATTAAATAGATTAAACTAGTTACTATGGACCAACTGCAACTTCCATACTACCTATGACTAGCACAGTACTATCATAAAACAAAAGTCAAGTAGAGGTCTCACCATTTGTCTCCTGGTCAGTTTTTTTCTTCTGAGTGGGACGCGCTCTTACTGGTTTAGCATAAAAGATTGATTCTTCCTCTTTAGCATCTACACCAGTGGACCAGACCCTGCGGCCATGCCCCTTAATCAAAATGTGATAAATATATATTACATTAACCTGAATGGACCAAATCTATTTTAAAGCAAAATCAGTAAAATAACATGGTATGTTTCACAGCAAAAAAATACTATTTTAAGGAAGAAGGAAATGGGCAGAGGTATGGTACAATAATTAATAAAGGGATTTGTTACAAAGAAAGACTAAAAACCCTTCTCATAAGGCATAGAAAAACAACCTGCAAATATGTACAGGGCAGTACAAACAGTTCTCTGGTGGCATGTTCATTAATAAGACTGTACAAAGACAATAAGTCATCCATTTGGACATCAAGAAAAGCTGTTCCACCTATGTTAGAGGAAAGGGTTCTAAAATGTCACTTTCCTCTAATGCAGTAAATGGACTTAATTGGTCAGTGCACAAGTGCATTTATGGGCAAGACAAAGCTGGCAACACAACCAATTTTCAAGGTATTTATAAAACAATTTAAATTCATTTTCGTACCTGCGTCTATGTGTGTGTGATTGGGAATGGTGTACGCAAACACAACTAGAAGACATTATTCCTATATTCTCAGTAGTACACAATACCACATAATCTTGCTTTTTATGTGCCAGAGTTGTACCCTAATTTTCAAATAAAGGTCACATTATTTTAATGAAAATAACTTGGTAGTGAAGAAGTTAAAATGCATTGCTGACTGATGCTCTATTTACCTGTTCTGGAGGACCAATGAGAGCAGAGTCACTGGCTCCTTCCTGGGATACACTGTAAACTTTTCCAACCTTGTAAGTGAGAAAAAGAATAGTTTATCAAACAACAAATACAACTAACTGAAATACAGGTAAAGCAATCGGCAAACAATATAACTTTGATAATTATTTATAAGTGGCTACTGTACTATTATTACTTATTACTGGCAATTAAGGTTATTCTTAATAAAAATGTGTTTTGTTTCTAAAAGTGGAATAATTTGGCGACCCATTCTAAAAATGTAATATAATGAACATTAAAATCAAATTTGCAAGACAGTTTTATTAGACTCTTCCCATTATAAATAGCAAATCAGTCTCTACAGCAAACAATGTATCATGAGCAGTTGTCTGGAGCTCTTTGAATCTGATGTACCTGGTTTAAACAATGGGGGACATCTAAAAAGGGGCTCATTTCTGGCAAAATAAATAAATAAAGCCGCAGAATGTTTCAACAGTGTATAAACACTGCTCAGAAAATAAAAAGGTTGATGTAAACAGTACTTAAGATATATTACCTACCCCTGCTTTAGGTATTCTTCTCTTGACATTTTTGCGAGTCCTGTAAACAATACAGAAAGTAGACACATTGGCTGGAAAGATAATACAGAAAAGGAAACGAGAGATTGCTATTGGTAGTAAGCAGGTTACTATATTGGCCCGCCTGCTTTATTACGAGAGTGCGTGCATTGATGTGTAGTGGTATACTGAAACCCGCTGCATGTTTGTAGGCAGTCCACTGAAGGAGAAGAAAGACAAAGTCTGTGATAGACTCTCAGTTCACCTGCTTCCCCATCACTTGCAGGGTTACTGTAATCTCCGTACTCCCCAGAGCGGAGTCTGTGGACAGAGCTAAACTGCAGGGAATTTAATCATTATGTGTATATTACTAATCCATGCATGTGTGTGACTGTGTATGTAAGTGTATGGGATTGTGTGTATGCATGTATGGCTGTGCATGTGTGTGACTGTATGTCTATGTATGTGAATGCATATAGAAAGGGAAAGAAAATTGAGAAGTTGCAACAATAGCCAGCTGAGGTACTATACTTGTCTCCATGAAGCGTCAGGAGTTCCTCATATGGTAGACATTTGTATTTCTCTGATCCAACTGCAACGTAATATTCCCCAGAGACTAGCTCACTCCCACTAGAGAGTGATACTCCATCTAGAGTGCAGAGCCTACAGGGACAGACAATTATTGAAAGGTACATTTTATTGAGAAATCACATGAAAATTGAGAAAAAGTGTAGGTGTTTGCACCGACCTTCTTACAGCTCCACTGTATAGGTTGGCCTTTTCTGTGAGTAATGTCAAGACCAGTTCCCACTCCCTCAGAATACTTGTGGCAATGATCAGACGAAATGGAGGTGTCCTTAGGTCCCCATTACGGAAAACACTAGGAGAAAAGGTGAGGAATGGGGCAAATTGGCAACAGGGTAAAAAAAAAGGTGGAGAAGTTAAAAATACACCTTACTGAAAACCACCTTACTGATTCACATTGTGAGATCTCCTATTAGTTTGGACACTGTAGCCACACAATAGCTACTGCAGCAATGTAACAGCAATCTGTGATTGGTTTCACAGTGAAATGTGTTGTGAACAGTGTGGCCAATGACTCCTCTGAATGTTAATGAATAGAGAACAACGAACAGCACTCTATGAGAAGCCTCACGTCTGCTTGGATTGACAGCCCTGAGGGTACAACCTAGGAGCTTTCTAAAAGTCTTATAAAGTGAGAAAAAGGTTGTGCTCTGTTAGCTCTTAAAGCACTTCAGCAAGTTCAGATCTGACTAATACAACATATAAAGCAGGGTATAGATGCCAACAAGTAACCTGTAATAGACTGCATTTTTCCTCCTTACTAGGCTAGTCACCCTTTTCTATGTTCCAGTATCTTATCTGAGTTGACATTTTGCTATAAATAAGAATGAAATTAATTTTAAAAGAGTTCCTAACCTGGTGTTGATCGATAATGTTTGAGACCAATACAGTAAGTTAACTTTCTGTACTGCAACCCTTTTGTTGGGCATCATGACTTAGCCAGTTAGTACATTAACATCACTTCCCATGATGTCACCATATATGCAAATGAGTGCACACTATGAAACAGTTTCCTAAGCTGGCAGGTCTAACTCTATGCCAAACTAAGTCATAGGCAAAAATGTGTCTCTCTTCAATTCCAGACCCATAGTTTAGGGGCTTAAGTGTCTATCAACCCTTTAAGAACAGAGGCAATTGGTCTGACCAAAACAAAACCTGGAATTTGAGCTATATGTCTGTTCAATCATAAATTACCTATTTTATATTAAGTGTACCCAAATTTTTTATATATAATTTTGTTCACGAGAAACACGGCTTTCATTTCACATCAAATAGTTATATATGAAACAATTAAATATGGATGAAATAAATAAAAAAAAGTGTGAGAAATTAAGAAATGTTATTTTCCAAGTTCTGCATGGCATTTTAACTCTTTACCCCTTAAGGACCAAACTTCTGGAATAAAAGGGAATCACATGTCTCACATGTCATGTGTCCTTAAGGGGTTAATGTTATTATAATTGAATGCTGTGATGTCCCACGAGTACAATGATGCCCAGGACTGCAAGCAGGCAAGGCGTGCATCGCATGAGCTCCTGCTGCCAACGCTGATTAACCGGTAATATCCCGGGCCGGCAACTCGGAGACCTCTACTCAAGGTGACTCCCACGCTTAGGGCACCTTATTCTACTTGTGGATACCTTAATTGACACTCTGAGGCACCGAGAACCGCAGCGGCAGGTTAAGGCCGACAGGAGTCAGAACGGGGAGTGTAGCGGAACCCCTTTTTGGCTGTCCTATACTTTGCCCAGGCGGTCGGTCAAAACTTTACCTCCCCATAACTCCCGAACCCCTGGTCTGATCTGGGTGATTTTTGGATATGCTTCTCACCCAGATTAGGGCTACCAGGGGGTACCATACTTAAGGGCATATTCCATCTATTTAGGGTACATTTGAAAAGTGGGGAAAAATGTGTTGTATATAAGTGGATTAAAGGCTAAACTAAGGGGAGGAGATGTGTGAGAGGTAACGTCGCTGTTATTGGGTAAAATGCTAATTGTGGTGAATCCCTCCCTTGCATGGGAGAATCTCATAAAAGCAGGAATGTTGCCATTAAAAGTTAGTTCTACTCCTGATACTGTGTGTCGTCCAGTGATTGGGGAAAGTGATGGGATATTACTGGATTGTATTGCTGATTGTGCTGAAGATTATATTGGATTTATTACTTGTTCCTGCATCCTGTTAAAGTACTTGATGGAGTTAAGCTGTGGGAAATCAGCTCTCCGCTACAGGGAGAGACGGCCACTCTCCCCCCGCTGAACTAAGCTACTTTAAACGAGTCTCTAACCCCACCCCTCCGTACCGGCGGGGGATATCCCGGTCCCCGCCCGCCCCGGAAAGCAGTCAGCTACACCAGCGTTACCTTTCTAGTCCGCTGAGCAGATCACGCAGTGCATCCAGAGATCCCAAGATGGCAGACGCAGCAAAAAAAAACAAAACGAAGCTCCCGCAACCTCACTACTGCTCACCCAGGTATCGTCCACCCGGGCAGAGAACAGGAAATCAGCAGAGAAGATGCCTCACCACCTTTGACCCCCTGTGATGGGGATAGACTTGGTCCCGCGACGAACCCAAGTCTGTGGTTTACAGATGCCGGCCCGCCTGCAGGCCTGGGGCCAAGGAGGCACCATGTTCCAGGGTACCACCGGCCTAAGCGACGCAGCAACCCTGCCACCTAGAGGAATCGGCTAAGCTAGCTTCTGGGACTGATACCTGGACATATTTTCTCCTTAACAACCAGATAAGCTATTTTTGCGTTTTACATGCCATGCACCAAGCCTTGCGTATTATGCTTTTTGTTATGATTTGCTTTAATTTCTATTACCTCTTCATAAACTGCCAAATATCACTGCAGTACAGCTTACTACTGACACTGCACCCAGGGGTGCATTAACAGCGATCTTAATAGCATGTTTACCTAACGTAACACTTTGTTTTACCATCATGTCTGACTAGATACATAGGTTATCAAAATATAATAAGCATATCTAGCTTAATTCACTGTACTATCTAATATTATGACCTTCCTTCGTTTACTCTCGTAGTTAGACATGATTGATTGATGTTTTTCTTGTTTCTATTCTATTATAAAATAGTGCAAGTCCTTTCTAAATACCCCAATTGTAACATGTGATGCTATGTTTGAGGAATGCCGTTGGGGTACCTCTAGCTTGTCTGTACTCAGCTTAGGCACTGCAAAAATACAAAATTAAAACAAACAAACAACTGAAAGTCCATTCATGTGTCTCATTCCCGTAGTGTCCCCATGTATCTCATTCCACCAAGCACCTCCATTCATGCGTCTCATTCCTCAGATGTATCCATTTGTGTAATTTTCCCCCAGCACCTCCATTCATGTGTCTTATTCCCCCAATGTCCCCATGTGTCTCATTCCCACTAAGCACCTCCATTCATGCATCTCATTCCTCCCGTGTCCTCATGTGTCTCATTCCTTCAGCCTCCCCATGTGCCAGCTTACTTCCTCCTTATAGTGTGGCTGAGCTACAGACCAGGGTAGAGGAGCTTGTTTCCATCCACCCGGTCTGACAAGAAGCAATTTGGCTCAGTCCGTACACATTTCTAGTCAGACCCGGTAGAGAGAAACAAGCTCCTCTACCCCTGTCCACGGCACGCCACTCTACATACAGAGACCGTTTCATGTGTCTCACCTCCCACCCCTTCCCCCAGCACCTGGATTCATGTTTCTCATTCCCCCAGTTTCCCCATGTTTTGCATTCTCCCAGCCCATGTGTATTTTCACCTCACAGGACCTCCACTCATATGTCTCATTCCCACCATGCCTCCATGTCTCTCACCCCTCCCCAGAACCTCCATTCATGTGTCTCATTCCTCCCAGCACCTCCATTCATGTGTCTCATTCTTTCATCCCCCCATGTTTCTCATTCCCCCCGTGTAACCATGTCATATCAAATGTACCCCATATCATTCCTCCAGTATCATTCCTCCAGTGTCCCCAATGTGCCAGCTTACCTCCTCCTTATAGTGTGGCCGGGGTAGAGGAGATTGTTTCCCTCCACCCAGTCGGCCAGGAAGCAGTTCGGCTCTTTCAGTGCGTGCACTTCCTTTTAGATCTGGTAGAAGGACCTGGTAGAGGAAACAAACTCCGCTACCCTGGTCCGCGACTCAGCCACTCTACATACAGGGGATCAAAATATATATATGTGTGGGTGCACTTAAAGAGAAACCAATACATTATGATGGTATAGACACAAAGTGGAAATTCAAGGTTTTGTTTTGGCTCAGACGTTGGACAACATCCATCCTTTTTGGTTTAAGGAGTTTATTGATTTATTCGACAGAAATGGCATAGCTGCGTTAACAATACTCACTGGATGATACAAGGCAAGTGGTTGTCCTCCCTCCAGCGAGAAGGAATCTCTGCTTGACGAGGAACCTGGGAAACCATAGGTGGTTTATGAATTTGTCATAGTGACTTTTTTATTGTGCAGTTCCTTTTAGTCATACTTTGTATTTCCACCACCCGATATTTACATTTATGCAAACTGTCTGCCATTGGGAAAAATAAAGATTAATAAACTAATGATGTGCAGACTCATATTCATAGAGAAAAGACAAGAGAAAAGCATTGATTTTAGCAAAACTAGTATATGAAAATCATTAAAAAAAAATATCATCCCATAAACACTATTCTACAAAGAGACCTTGTATAATCTATATGCATAATTGGTTACAATTCATTGGATATGCTGAGATGCATTCAGAAAAATACTTGAGATTGACTTTGAAAACAAGTTTTGGTCATATACCAGATCAATAATAAAAATATGCGGTCTTTTCCACTATACATCTTTGTCGTTGTTTCAGAACAAGGCAACAAACACTATAAAAGAAGGTGAAAACCTCCAACTTTGCACAGTATCTTGACTGTAAATGCAGCTAAAGCTGACATCAAAAGAGCACATACTTTATTTCATTGTCTGTCTAGTATGAAGACTAACAAACATGGAACCCTGTAGTTAGAAGAATGAGAATCACTGTTAGACTTATATAGTTTTCTGAGACTATTTTGAAGAAATACAGTCTTCAAAACAACATATCAGTGGGTTACCTCTGCCAGATACTGTGCAGACATCAGCAGGCTGTAAAACTAAAGAGAATGCATTTATGTGTCTAGAAAAACAGGTGAGAAGCAAGATGTGGAAGCAACAGAACTGAACTCACCTGCTGAGTGTCTCTGCTTTTGGGGACAGCGGGAGGCTTAACCTCAGTGTGAAGATAGCTGTGAGAAAACAGTGATTTAATGAGATTCTGTGCACATCGTACAGTGGCAGAACCAGAAGGGGTCTAGAATGCAGATATTAATAATGGGTTTATTTTCATATGTATACAGACAACACAGCATGGGGTCTGACTTGGGAATACTTTAATAATAGATTGACTGAAAAGAAATCTCTAAGTGTGTGATTGTTGTAAAGGACAAATTGTAATACAAGGAATATGTATTTTTCAGTATTAGTCATTGCTCTGGAATATAGAGATTCCTAAATAATAAAGCTGGACCAATCAACACTCCAGATATCACAACCCAGTATACGGGGGCTATTTTCACAGCTACCCATTTACATTGTCATTTCTAATGTTAGTTATATTAAAGGAACACTATAGTCACCTAAACAACTTTAGCTTAACCCCATAAGGACTGAGCCAAATGTACACGTTGAATATAAACAAAGAACTAGTGACCTCTAGGGGAACTAGTGATAGTGTGTCAGGGACGACCTAGTAGGGGGTAACCCGTTTGGATAATTGTACATATTTATTGTATATACTTTCTTTATTTCATTTTCCTATTTTTCACCTCATTGAAATTCAGCTTGTTACTCAAGAGGCTGATTGAATGTTCCACTGTTTGAATTCTACACCGTGGATTCTTTACAGGACCAGGGACAGGAAGGTGGTTGCCAGTTTTAGAATTATCTATGTTACTTTCACGATACCTTATGAGCCCCACTCATCAGGGCTCAATGATATTGTTGGTTAATGTAAACATTATGGGGGTTTCCTCTGACCAGTCCAGAGAGTTTAACAGATATAGGCCCCCCCACTGATGATCCCTGAGCTACAGGGGACACTACAACCTTTGTGAATCTTACAGGGATACGCCCCGATACTCAACATCAAGCTGATCGTAGCCAGGTACACCACCTTCAATGACCCGTTCTCACAGTGTGCAAGGTAATAAATGCATCCCCTGCTTCTGATCCACATTAAATGGATGTGAGACTTAAGCAGGGGAAGCCCAGTGCACGCATGTAGAGAGACAGGTTTCCGTTAGTATATTTGAGGCATCACGTTGCCATTCAAGAATCCCAGGATACTAAGGGTTAACCACTAGAGATGTCGCGAACCGTCCGCGAACTTCTCGCGAACGGTTCGCCACGGCCCGTTCGCGGCGAACTCCGGTCAGCTGACACATCCCGGCCAATCTCCAGCAGACCCTCCCTCCCAGGCCCTCTCACCTCCTGGACAACATCCATGTTGAAGCTGCCTTCAACATGGAAGCTGTCCAGGAAGTAGGAGGTTCTGGGAGGGAGGGTCTGCTGGAGATTGGCCGGGATGTGTCAGCTGACTGGAGTTCGCCGCGAACGGTTCGTGGCGAACCGTTCGCGAGAAGTTCGCGACATCTCTAGTAACCACCCTCTAGGTTCTTATTTACATTTTTTGTGTATAGCCAATGACTAGATTATACGTATGTAGGGGGCGTGACACAACCCCTCCGTTCGAATTTGGCGGGAGTGATGAGTACACCCCCGTTGTTTTCCATTGGCCGGTGGAACATTTAAATTTGTGCCCTTTAGGGCACACTCAACCATTATTGCCTCTGACGAAGGCGCTGTAGAAAGTGCCAAAACGCGAGTCAGGCTTCAGGCTTATATGTAGATAGGCTTTTAATTTAATTTATTTTATTATTTGGTTGTTCTGTAGCTAGAAAGTCCTACCGGATTATGATAGTATTTGGGTTGCATGGTGGGGGGCAGTTATAAGGGTTCGTTCCCCGAGATAGTCCCGTTCAATTTACTTAGTTCTCCCCGTTCGTTACCCTGATGCACTAGCAAGTTTTCATACCCTGGGGGCTGTCTTCTAATATCTACTTTATACAACTCTATTGATCCTCCGTGATAGTTTGCCCATAATTCACAGACAGCGGTGCCTTATCTTTAATCTGAGCAGTATTCTAGACGTGGGATGTTTTCTACGCAGTATTCATCCAAGTAGCCAGGGTGTTACTTTTGTTTTACAGCCTAGCAATAGCGAGCACGCCTTGGAGTGGACAGCTTGCATTACCAGGCTATTGAGCTATTAGACATAATGCAACATCATTTCCATTTGGCATGAACCTATTATTCACTGGCTACTTTGTCAATGCTGCATCAAGTAGATACATAGTCACCTTTCAGCTTCTCCTGAATGGTACACTGTATTTATATACAATAGCCAAGGTTATTATTATATAGTCATTTCTTTCTGTGATCGGTGGGTGCTTATAGGTTCCAACAGTTCACTTTCTGGATCTATCAAGTGTTAAGTTCTTGAGCTAAGAAAACTATAATTTAGTGCTCAGATTCTGTTATCACTCTTTTCTGATTTTATTAAGAGTCAGCCTTTTTTGAGCTACATTAATTATAACACATTTTAGCTCTCCTATCTTGAGCTACAGACACTGGCATAGGAGATGCCCTCATAACATTTGGCAAGTTGAAATAAGCCAGTTGGTCTTATGTGCCTTGCCAGCCTATCTTCACTTTTCATTTAGTTTATATACTATTTTTTATTTTTCCTTTGGTTGTATATTTGTCTTTCACAAGTTTCACAAGCTGTTTTTTAACTTATAGATTAATAAAGGTTATATTTAAAGGTTATATTTTAACATATTATTACAAGGTCTCTAGGGACGTCCTATACCCGGACCCTCAGGGCTTGCTGCTCCCTTCTTTGTTTAAGTGTACACGTTGTACACGTTGTGATCAAAACAAAACCTGACATTTGCGCTATATGTCTGTCCAATGCAAAAAACTAATTTGAACGCCAATTTTGGCCAGTGTTTGTAACTAAGTAGCTACTAAAAAAGACTGGACATACACCATTTGCAATACCTTGGGTTGTATACTATTGCAAATGGTATGCCATCACGGGGGTAATTTTCATTCCTGAGCTACCATACGGTCTCAAAGGCAACCTAACCAATCTGGCAAATTTCAATATGAAAAAAATGAAACGCAAGCCTTATATTTGACTCTGTAACTTTTGAAAACACAATAAAACCTGTACATGACAGCTACTGTTATACTCGGGAGACTTTGCTGAACACAAATATTTGTGTTTCAAAACAGTAGCAAGTATTACAGCAATAATATTGTCAGTGTAAGTGCTGTTTGTGTGTGAAAAATGCAAAAAAAGTAACTTTCACTGACGAGATCATCGTTGTAATACATTTTACTGTTTTGAAACACATATTTGTGTTCAGCGAAGTCTCCCGAGTAGAACAGTACCCCCCATGTACAGGTTTTATGCTGTCTTGGAAAGTTATAGGGTTAAATATAGTGCTAGCAAATTAAATTCCCTATACTTTCAGTCTGGGTTGTCAGGCAGGTCCCGCAAATTGTAATTAATAAATTGACCTAATTATGTAAAATTATTATATATATATATATATATATATATATATATATATATATATACACACACACACACATTTGTGTATGTATATATATATATATATATACACACACATATATATATGTATTTAATTTTTTTATATATAGGTATACATATGGTGATATATACGTATATAGATATATATATTATTTCATTCTACGTGTATTTTGATATCAATATATATTAATATCAAAATACAGTTAGAATGAAATTACACACGTATTTTTTTTTACAATTTTTTAACGTATTTACTTTTTTTTCCTATTATATATATTATATATATTTAATCAATATCATTCTACGTGTATTTTGACATTAATATATATATATTTATATATATATATATATATATATATGTATACACTTAGTGTATTTGTGTGTATGTGTAAAGGTGTATATCATATATAAATGATCTAAGTATATTTTATTTTTAATTGTTATTAACCTTAAGGGGTTAAGAGGGCAGGAGAAGGGCAGAGACAGTGTCAGCCAGTGATTTCAGATCATTGGCTGACACATAGTAACAGTGATCACAGTGACTGGCTGTCACTGTGATCACAGGGGGAGTGCCAGGCATGCCCCCCATCGCGATCTGCACGGGGATCATGCCTGCAGTTACATGTGTCAGCCAATATGCTGACACATAGTAACACTGATCGAGGTGACAGGCTGTCTCAGACTATGCAGATGGCAGTCACTGACCATAGGGGGACTGCCTGGGGGTCAGGCATGTCCCCCGACCGCGATCTGCAGCGGGAGAATGCCGCGGCCACGTGTGTCAGCTGATTTTAGAATCGGCTGACAAATAGTAAATACTGATCGCAGTGACAGCCTGTCACTGCGATCAGAGGCTGCAGTCCGCGGTCACTGGGCACAGGGGGGCTTGCCTCGGTGTCCAGGCATGCTCCCCGTCCGCGGGCTCATGGCGCCGGCCATGTGGGCAGCAAGAACGGCTAGGACGTTCTATTCCGCCCACCAGCGTTTAGAGACAGCCCCTTAAGGACGGCATAGAACGTCCGTCATCCTTAAGGGGTTAATGAAGCAGTTTTTGTGAGCAGATCATGCTTCTCGGGTTTCACTCCTCAATTCACTGCCAATTAGGAGTTAAATCACTTTGTTTCTTATTATGGAGTCCTTGTCACACCTCCCCTGACTCTGATTGACACAGCCTGCATGAAAAAAATAAACTGTTTTTACTTTCAATCAGATGTAATTTATCTTAAACAATTGTATCTCTTTCTCTGTAAATTGAACTTTAATCACAGACAGGAGGATTCTCTTGCAGGATCTAGCAAGCTATTAACATAGCAGGGGATAAGAAAATCTAAATTAAACAGAACTTGCAATAAAAGAAGGATAGACTTTAGATGACTTTACAGGAAGTGTTTAGGAAGGCTGTGCAAGTCACATGCAGAGACGTGTGACCAGTGTTCATAAACAAAGTGATTTAACTCCTAAATGGCAGATAATTGAGCAGTGAGACTGCAGGGGCATTATCTATACACAAAAACTGCTTCATTAAGCTAAAGTTGTTTTGGTGACTGTAGTGTCCCTTTAAACAACTATAAATTGTAAAATTACATTGGTACAGAGCCATCTTGATAGGTGGTTACTTTTTAAACTAGTTTTGGTGTCAATTCAAGTATTCTTGTATTTTAAACATTTTCGTTTCTATAAGTAGATGTTGAGCATACAATACGCCTAATCTGACAAAGATGAATTGGGTAACTGAAATATTTTGAGTATAAGAAAGTACTGTGAAAACTCCCGGACTGTCAAGAATTCAAAGTGAAGTTCAGATTTTAGACCAAAGCCGCTGACCTGGAAGTATAGCAGGCTTAGACAAATTCTCCAATTCAGCTATTTTGGCCTTAAATTTGAAATTCACTTTAAATTCCCAACAGATATCGGTTTAGTAAATAGCCCTGCTATTCTAATCCTGATGGTTTTTATAAAACTCCACAATTATATTACCCCTACATACAACAAGGTAAAGGAAAAATCAGGGGTATCTGCAGTAGCACACATATATTCATGTACCCAAACACTGACCACAGTATTCACCTGGTTAGGTCCCCAAACTTTTTATTTTTTTACATTACCCTCCTCCCACACCCACACATTTATCCTCCAAGTTAATTGGATGTCTTGTGTTGCTATTCAACTACCATGATATGTTTTTAATATAATGTTCAATACATCAGATGTGCTCACCTTGAAATAATAACTTAAACTAACCCAGTCTTTTTTTTTCTCATTTGGATAGATGCTTGTGGATAGCCGACATGCTACACTCGTACCATTTCAAAAATATCCAATGATAACTGGATTGTCAGGATGGGCCAGTTCCACATGTGTAACTTTCCAAACAGCTCACAATTGATCATTGTAGATAAATTCTAAGTCACACAACATCATTTTTTACTGAATCTTTTCAAAATTACTTTATCTTGATAAGTAGCTTAAAAGCCAGACCTCAGTGAATTTAGTCAGAGTTTTTACAATTATACATGTGTGTAAATAAAAGATAAATACATGCACATAAGTCATGTATATGTAAGCACACACGCAGTGAGAGTTAGACAGGAGAGCTGAAGGGAGCTGCTGGGAAGGTAAGTAAGAGTTTGCTGTGTGCCCTCCACTGCATAGTCCTTGCCACCGGACCATCAGGGAATGCTATATATATATATATATATATATACACACACACACAAAACATACATTAAGACTTCGTCCATAAATGTACTCACTCAAGCTTTCTGAACTTCTCTGTCCCGCCAGCCACATACTGTCCTTTGTTAAGCAGGTCATTGATGCTGCCGACACGGTGCCCATTGAGAGGGGTGTAAATGTTGCGCACTGCTGCTGGAGCCTGGATAGAGCTGGTAACATCATTCAGGAAAGCATCAAATGTCACATACTGCTTTTCATTCACCACCATCCGGCGTCCCTTGTGAAAAGGATCCCCATTCCGGAACACCATAACATTCTTGGCATGGGGCAGTACCTGCACCCCCGAAGGGGAACTCATCATCCAGGTAAGGAATCACCCTCTTTGTGAAATGAAGGCTCTGTCCAGCACACTCTATAGCTAGTTTCTAAAACTACTAAATGCACCGCTTCCAGTTATATATATGAATTTTAAATACACGTGTGTGGATATATTATACATAAGCACACACAAGGCACCTGTTACCCAGTAATTGTGCCACAACCTGTATAAACACACAACTCTGTCCTGCCTATCATTTGGTTGCTGTGACTCTTTTTGTTGCCAGGTGACAATCACCAGTAGTCACAGTGTACAGGGAGGCGGTGCTGGTGCTCAGTTACAGGATTAGACACGTCTTTTGTTTAGCAGCCTGTACTGCTTGACAAAAGCACACTTGCATGTTATGACAGACACCTTTGTATCCACAAACTTTTAATTTTTTTATTTTTATTTCTGTTGCAGATGTTCTTCAACTGGTCTAGTTTCTGCATTTTATTACTTAGTGTAAATCAAAAATGAGCAAATAATTAAAAACACTAACTGCAATAATTATGTCCTGGTTTTAGTCCAGACAATATTTATTCAGCCCTTTTAAAGAGATATTCGACATATACATTGACAGATCATGAGAAGTCTGTAGTAACAACTGGGTATCTCTACAATATTCACATATTTTAGTAAAAAATAACAGATGCTCTTTCCCACATGCTCAGTGTTGGATGGAAACGGAATATGGTATGTACTGCAGCACTCCTTGTGAATTTCTTCTTCTCTTTCAATGAAAAGACATTTCAGATTCAATGAGGCATCCCCAGTTTATGTCTGACCATAAGATACTAGAAAGAAAGGAACAGAGAATAGAATTGATACATATCAATTATACGCATTAAGTGTAATAGGACTACACAATGAGGACAGCACATTTAGAAGCAGGGCTAGACTGGAACAAAAATTCAGGCTGGGAATTTAAATGCAGAGCAGCCTAATATTAGAGGGGTGTGTCAACACCAATGACATCCACACACTTCCCAAAGTGGGCATGTCAGTTTGATTCTTCTCCAGGGCAGCCAGCTCATGGTTTGTGGCCATGCAGCCCATATTAAGCAAACTGCAATGAAATGTGTGTTCTGACACATTTCTATCATGTAAATAACAAAAAATACTTGTGTCTGCACTTAGTCAATATAACCCTTATCCCCATATAGGAACTCTTACATAAAATCAGTGTGTTACAGATTTATGTGGGGATAAGTTTTTGTTTTTTTTAAAAATACATTTACAGTATTATACTATATTCCTTTTTGTTTGTATCTGTTAAGGTGGTTACATTGTATATATCCATCAGTCAGAGGATACTTTGTTGCTCTGGACAGTGGGATGCAAATTAAAACCCTGCCATTTATTTTACCTTTTTGAATATCCTTTTTATTGGCAAACTACAGAACTGACACATGCTTGTTCTTTTAATTGGTTTACGGTTTTATTTTTATCTGTTGTCACCTATTTTGCACTCTCTTATATCTACATTTTACCTTTCTATCATGGCCAGCATTAAGTTTTTCAGAAATTTGAGCTATGTTAACTCTTCTGTGTGATCAGACCAGACGGCTCCTACGTGCTTTAAGAGTCGTAGGCGCCCATGACCCTGTCGCTGGTTCACCAGTTGTCCTTCCTTGCACTACTTTTAGTAGGTATTAACCACTGCACACAAGGATCACGATTTGCCGTTTTGGAGATGCTCCGACTCAGTCATCTAGCCATCACTATTTGGCCCTTGTCAAAGTCACTCAGATCTTTTCGCCTGCCCATTTTTCCTGCTTCCAAAACATGAAATTCAAGAACTGACTGTTACTTGCTGCCTAATTTTTTTTTGCCCATCTTATATTGCAGATTTAGCCTTGTATTTATGATTTTTGATTTATGCAACCTTTCTGTCTGAATTGATTGTCAGTATTATGCTCTATTGATGACTAGATAACTGCTTAATACTTTTCTATCCTCCATGTCTCCTTTACTCTGAATACTTCTATCCAGTCACATATGTAGACATGGTTCTCTTATGTTCTATACTTTTAAAATAGTGCTGTAAATTTGACATATGCTGATATTCTTCTATGACCAGCCTGTATCTCAAGTTATGTCATTACTTGCTTGTTGTCCGATGCATGCACTACCAAAATAAAGAAAGTCAACAACAACAACAAAAAAGCTTAGTGAAGTGCATTATGTGTATTAAGTTTAGCAACTTCCCCTTTGCCCACTATAAACTGGCACTTTTATAAGTGAATTTTTTTAACCTCCCCAACTGTCAGTCAGACAGCAGATTTAATAAAAATAAATAACTTACATGCATATTTTCTTTGAAAGTATATTTACAGTGTTGGTTTAAAAAATGTATGTTGGATTTCAGATAATACACAGGCAGCTTTGTAAGGATTTAGCTGAAGCTGCATAATCTTGCAGTTGCTGATACCCAAAAGTAGTGGGAATTTGAGTGTAAAACTGTGCAGAATTCACAAACAACCCCCAAAGGTGACATCGCCGGAGGGGAAATGTAAAGGTGAATTTTACTTCTTTGAACCAGTCCCTCACAGGCACGGCCATCTTCCTCCGGCAGGTCCTCTTCAGCTCTTGGCATTTCAGCACCAGGAGCCAACGTCCCTGCTGTACTGAGTGTACGGAATACAGCATTGAGGTATACGGAGGATTCCGCAAGATCCTCCATAGACAGAGCCAATTCCCTGCAGCCATCACTGAAAGACGGTGGTAGTTCCATGCAGTGTCTAGAAGTGTCAAGCATTGAAAATATGCACAGACAAAGTAGTCACTTTGTCTAAATATATCTCTTAAAAGGGTTGGAATGTCAGTGAAATACTCTCTTTTTTTTTTTTAAAGGGGGGGAGGGGGAGGTAGAGGGACGATAGTGCTGCTTTAATGCTATTATCAACAGCTGGCCCGAAACCATTTGCCAGTATAGGAAAGATGGTATATCCTCCTGCATTAACAGCTATATAAGCCCCTGTTACCTTTAATCGGGCAAGGACATTCCATTTTTTTTTTTAAATCTTTATTGACTTGCAGAATATCACAGATCAACACAAAAAATACATTGTTACATGCGAGAGGTGGGGGAATAGGTTAAGGGTGGCACATGTACTGCTAATCAGAAAAATGGGCAGCAACACACCAAAAGGCAAACGACTTAAAGCGGCACTGTCATGCCGAATCCTGTTGTTTTTTTTTTAACCCGCCTCCACTATCTCTAATTGACCCCCTAGTGATCCCCAAATGCCCCTAAGCCCCCGACATTCCCTATTTTTTTATCTTTATTTTCTGCCCCGATATTTATTCAGGGCGCTGCCATTTTTGTGTGGGTAGAGGAAGTCCCTGTGGGACACGTCATCTGCCCACACTAGATAGACCGTGAGATTCCCGCACATGCTCAGTGAAACACCTGGACATGCGAACGGGAATTTCATCTATTCATTCATTCATCAGACAGCCGAATGAATGAATAGAAATGTCAGACGAACAAACTAACACTGTGTATCAGTGTTCATTTGTTCGTTCAGTTTATTACAAGGAGGGAGCTACCGGCACGCAGCTCCCTCCTTGTAATATGTAAAGATAGAAGCGGCAGGGAGCAGTGCTCCCAGCCACTTCATAAGCCCCCCAGATCCCTCCTCACTCTATGGGGGTCAATATGACCCCCATAATAGCATAAGGGAGATTAAAATGTGGGGGGCTTAGGGGCATTTGGGGGTGACTAGGGTGTCAATTAGAGATAGTGGAGGCCGGAGGGGGGGGTTAAAAAAAACCAAAAAACAGGATTCGGCATGACAGTGCCGCTTTAAGGACACATGACTTGTCACGATTCCCTTTTATTCCAGAAGTTTGGTTTTAAGGGGTTAAGAAAGTGCTGCGGCCTTTTGCGAAGTAAACTGGCCATATTGTTTGCTTTGCGATAGCTGGAACACTGTATATATACATGCTTTCCACTGTTGGTCCTGCTGTTGGAGGTTACAGAAGGGACTGTGGACTGTCTTAACAGTTAGACTGGCCTGATTGATTCCCTTTAGAGCGACCCTTCACAGCATCCTGGTGCACTGCATCCATTACATCTCAGCTTATCCTACTTGGTTCTGTGGACGGGCCCCAGGTACTTTGGGACAGTATCAGCATTCCTAGTATCTACTTCCGCCTGGATACATACAAGAAGGGCACTCACTGGTCTTCGTAACTTGCAAGCTTTAGTCACCAATGTTCGGTAACTTTACAGTATCATTGATTCAGTCCTCATCCGGCCTTTTCATCAACTACAAGGGCACCCACTCACTACAGCAAAATTCACCACGCATGTTAGAATCTTATTGGGAAAACTGGGTTACAACCCAGCTTCGTTCTCCGGGCATTCCTTCCGCATAGGAGCCGCTTCATCAGCTTCTAGTACAAACACCCCGGTCCACATCATTAAGAGACTGGGTCGTTGGAAATCCTCCATATACAATACATACATTCCACAAACAGAAAGAGAGCTCCATCAAGCCTTCAGGAATTTAGTTATGTAACAAATGCAATAAAGTGTGTTTTTTCAAACTTCTCTTTTGCCCTCTTTTATTTACAGGCCCACTCGGACGTTGGTTTCGGCACACCACAACCAACTTTCATCCCAGTCACTATCCATTACATATTAAATTCCGAGCACAAGTAGAAAGGCCATTAGGCCTGAATTTGTGGGAGGAGTAAGTCCCCTACTTAAGCTCCCAGCCCCTACTCACCTCTGACGCTAGCGTTCAAGTGTTCCCCACCCACCAGCACCCTTAAGAACATACAATTCTCCTTGGTGGGCCCTCTTTTATTTACAGGCCCACTCGGATGTTGGTTTCGGCACACCACAACCAACTTTCATCCCAGTCACTATCCATTACATATTAAATTCCGAGCACATACATACACACACACATATATATATATATATACACACACACACACACACATATATATGTGTATATATGTGTGTGTGTATATATATATATATATATATATATATATATATATATATATATATATATATATATATATATACATACATACACACACACACACACACACACACACACACACACACAAATAGGTAGCTGCACTTACGGATTTTAAAAGTCCAAAATGCATTGATAAATGTTAAAAAAGATGATCAACGTTTAAGTCCTGCATAGAGGACATTCATCAGGATAGAGATAGATATATAGAGATATAGATATATATATATATATATATATATATTTTTTTTTTATATTGTATTTGATCCTGATGAAAGTCCTCTATGCAGGACTGAAACATTGATCGTCTTTTTTAACATTTATCAATAAATTTTGGACTTTTAAAATCAGTGAGTGCAGCTACCTATTTGGAAGAATGGATAATACAGCCTTGGCTTGCTAGCACCCGGTTATAAAGGGACACTAAAGCGTGAGTGCAAGAGCATTATTTTATTTTATATATATATATTTATTTTTTTCCATGTATGCTGCTTTATATTCTTGACACTGGTTTATTTTTGGTATGCATTATACTGTTTTTTTGATTCTATATGTATGCTGATTCTACACATGTAGTGTTTTTAATGTTAATCCCCCTTGTTTTTTCCGATTGCAGCCCAGTTGGGCTTACAACAACAAATCACTTATTAGTATCACTTTCCCTTTTACAAACAAAGGAGGAAGGGAAACTGCACACATTCCATTGTGTAGTTTCATAATCCTTCTTGAGCTCGGGAACATAACATCGGTAAAAAGGCTCTCAAAGTATAGAAATAAAGGTGATAAATAGGAAGAAGAATCTTTGTGGGCATGCCCAATAAATAAATATATGATGCTTATGCGAAGGCACCGAGTTTTGTTGGACGTATATGAAATGGCTGAAAGAGATTTGCCGGATGATAAAAGGAGAGAATCTAAGACATTAGATTTAGCAAGAAAAAAAAAAAAAAATGAAACTCACATTTTTTCGGCTTGTAATAGCTTGTTGCACCCACAACATCTCCATGGCAAGGTGGCTCCGATGTTGTCTCAGCTCATGCAGATTATTTAATGGTATTCCTTTAAAGATATTGGAAAATATTTTACTCTATTTGCTACGAAGACAGGAGAATGAAAAAAAATATATATATGTCCAAGTTTTCCCTATTGCTATGACAACCATGGAAACCTTTACACTACATAAACAACAACTGCAATTATGCTTGTAGACTTAAGCGTCAGATTTACTCACAAAATGTCAAGTTAACCTGGGTTTTGATGAGTAGGTACTAGGAATAACTCAGCAGGTTTGCTCAGCACCTGCAAACATTCATAGGTCAATACCTACTCAATACAATTATGGTGGAAGCTGTGTCCTGCAGCTTCGAGGTAGAATTGAGAGCCCCCAAGATCATAGAAGAGCATTTGGGATCTGATGAACATTTGTGGTGACCCTGTGCATGCATCCAACCTTCCCCATAGGAAAGCATTGACTCAGTGCTTTCCTATGGTGGTTTCTATGTCACAAAATCGTGTTTTACTGCATCAGAAGTGTCTCTAGAGGCTGTCAGGAAGAGCCATTGAACATGGACTTAACCCTGCAATGTAAACATTATAGTTTCTTAAAATCTGCAATGTTGTATATTGCAGGGTTAAACCTAAAGAAACACTGCACCCAGGTCACTTCATTGAGATAAAGTGGCCTGGGGTACTTTAGTGGTTCTTGAATGAAGTGGTCTGAGTTCTGTGTCCCTGTCATTTTAGCCATTTATGTTTCCATTACACCTATAGTGGCTGCCTCCATGAGCAGCATTGGACTGGATGAGAAAAAGAAGTGATGCCGGAGGGATAATGTCATGGGAGGAGGAGTGGGCGGCTGGAACAAGTGAGTCAAAGCACCAGGATAAAGGGAAGTAAAAACTCTTCTTTTTTTTTTTTTATTTAATTTAGAGAGACCCCTAACCCTAAATTGAGAGGAGAACACTAAAGAATTAAGAACACGTTTGTATTCCTAAGAATGTAGTGCTCCTTTAATAACCCCTTATGGACACATGACATGTCATGATTCCCCTTTATTCCATAAGTTTGGTCCTTAAGGGGTTAATTGAAAGGGAAGAGCATGAATTCTTCTGAATTCTGAAAAATGAACTATATTTTAATAACATTATTTTATCTTCATAAGCTTTATGCTAATTATACAATGATTCCTACTAGTGCTTTGCTTTGATGCAACCCCTGCCACAACACTTGCTGCAAATGCACAAATCTGATTGGCCAATGCTTCCCTATGAGAAAAGTCACTACAAGAGAACTATAATTCCCTCATACTGAGAGAGGAAGCTTGACCGACATGGAGGCGTCCCAATCCTGTATTAAAGTGCATTCTCATGAAATAGACACGTCATAGGGACACTACTAAATTTGCAAAGGCCCAATATAGACAAATTCATTTTTAGACCTGTACCTGTTAGTGTCTTTAAAAAACATCTTAATAATCTAAAAATGAAAAACCAGTCCGGACCTGATCAAATCCCAGCAATGCCGTTGAAGCTCAGTGCGCCGGCAATTGCTAAACCCGTCGCAACTCTAATTAACGAATCCTTGGTGTCTGGATACATAACCAAACTTTGGAAGACTGCGAGAGTAGTGTCTATCCATAAAAGTGGTGCCACTACTTTGGTTTCTAACTATCGCCCAATATCATTGCTCCCGGATTTGTCAAAAATCTTAGAAAAATGTGTGCATACACAACTATGTGAGTACTACCAACAATCAAACTATCTGACCTCTGATCAATCGGGCTTTCGCCAGAATCACTCCACTACAACTGCCCTCTTAAAAGTTTGCAATGACATCCAAACTGGCATGGAACAAGGAGCCCTAACTGGAGCTATTTTCCTTGATTTTGCTAAGGTCTTTGACACAGTAGACCACGACATTCTACTGCACAAACAAAAACTCAGGTATTGGTGATCGTTCGCTAACCTGGTTTCGATCGTATGTATCAGATCGCTCGCAATATGTGTCCATTTCTGACAGCGACTCCCTCCCTATCCCAGTCACGTGTGGTGTTCCCCAAGGTTCCATTCTCGGCCCCCTACTATTTATATTATTTATAAATGATTTGCCTAATGTCTGCAAATCCTCAAATGTACACATGTACGCAGATGACACCGTAATCTATGCAAGCAAATCCAATCTACCGCAGCTTGAGGCTGTGCTCCAAGACCAGTTTACAGAGGTAGAAAAGTGGATCGCAAAAAACAAACTCTTCCTGAACACTGACAAAACTGTCACAATGATCTTTGGAACAGTACCTAAATTACACAAATTACACAATTCCCACCTATCAATTAAAACAAATTCAAATGGCACACTGACCGCTGTCCACTCTTTCAAATACTTGGTTATGATGTTAGACCCCAATCTATCTTTTGGCCTGCACATAGAAAAGCTTGCATCTAAACTTTAAAACTAGGTGCCCTGTACAGAAACAAATCCTGCCTAAGCCCTACAGTAAAGGAAAAGATTGTACAGCAAATGCTGATGCCAATCATTGATTATGGGGATGTAGTATATGCATCTGCATCGCCATCCCACATTAATAAACTCAACACATTGTATAACTTGTTCTGCCGAATTGTGCTACAATGTAATTACAGGACTCACCATTGTGACATGCTAAAAGAACTAAACTGGCTGTCGCTGGAATCCAGACGCACCCTTCATCTTTCCAGCCTTGTGTTTAGAGCTTTTCTGGGAAACTCCCACCCTACCTGAACAAAATGCTTTCCCCAGCTGTTCACTCTTCCTATAAGCTCCGACCCAGTACCAACACTTTACTTAGTCTACCTCAATACAAAAAGAAAGCAGCCCGATCCTCCTTCTCCTACAGAGTACCGCAATTGTGGAACGACCTCCCGCACAATTTAAAATCTTCCCTAAGCCTAAAGTCCTTTAAGAGATCCCTCTCTACATACCTCAAAACAGAATGCATCTGTCATGGTTGATTATATATTTCCTACCTGTTCTATGTTAACTTTTGTATTTATTGTGTATTAATATTGGTTTTGTATTTTATTGTACCCTAATGTAACAATGCAATGATTTGTGGACCCAGGACATACTTGAAAACGAGAGAAATCTCAATGTATCTTTCCTGGTAAAATATTTTATAAATAAATAAATATAGTCACCACTACAGCTTAATGTAGTGGTTCTGGTGTCTATAGCCTGTCTCTGCAGGCTTTTCAATGTAAATGCCGCCTTTTCAGAGAAAAGGTAGTGTTTACATTGCTGCCTAGTAACACTTCTAGTGGCTGGATTAACCCTGCAATGTAAACATAGCAGTTTCTCTGAAACCTGGGGGACCTGGCACCCAGACCACTTCATTGAGCTGAAGTGGTCTGGGTGACTATAGTGGACATTTAAATAAAGTGAACTAGCTAGGAATAATTACATGTACTTTGAAAGTACAATACACAACAGTAGCCAAGTTCTTTAACATTGTCCTTCTCACCTGTTTCCAGCACTTTTCCACTCTGAATAGTTTGTCTGCTCCAATTCAGGAATCCTTGGCTTTGGTTAAGCGACACTTTAGCTTTTGAGCTTTGACTTCTATCATTTGACACTTCAAGTTTGGTGTCATCCAGGTACGCTAAATTCTCAGGACCAATCCAATCCAGGCAGCGGTCCTTCTCTCGGATACTCCCAGTCATGCATATACTATTCTCTTGGTCAGTATCCAATAGGAATCTGTCACACTTACCATTAGTTTCAAACATGTACTTATCCCTCTCTTCATTAGCCAGGTGTCTCTCTTTGCCTTTATCAGCCTCTAAGCTACATCCTGTTCTCCAGGATAGGTTTCTTTCCGGCCCAGCTAGTTCCCTCTCCAGTCCAGGCCTAGCTAGGTCTCTCTCTTGTCCTGCTATGTTTTGCTCTGACTGATTACAAGAATGGCCACCCTCTGAGCTTTTGTCCTGTAGATACTTGTGGTCTCTAAATGCATCAGTGGAAGACGGATTTATGTTCTCAATGTTTTCTAAAGACTCATGTATACTTGAATCATTGTGAATATTTTGCATGTTTCGACAGTTCAGTTCCTTCTTGGCAATTCCCTAAGAGAAAGACAATAATTCAGAGTCTGTCAAGTAAGACGCTAGAAGATCTAGATGTACGTCACCTTCTTAGTAAGTTAAGACAATACTAACCGGTTGGATGAACTGTGGTATGGAGACTGGACCTTTCTCCCAACGCAGGGTTATCTCTTCTCCCTCAATCTCTCTTGCAATTGCTGCATATTCCTTCTGCACAATATGCATCTTCTGACGCACTAGAAAACCACGCACATAGGCCTGTGAGCATGAATCACATAGAAAATTAAAAATAAATAGTTATGTAAGTGAAGGCACAAGTAAACCATGAATCAGAAGGCAACATGCCTTCTCCTAGCTTACAAAATACCTTAATTTGTGTTTAATCAAATTAATGGTTCCTTGACAGGCCATCTCACAAAAAGCTCTGTTCACAAAAGATCCCTCCAATCCTTAAACAAATACCAAGTATGAATTCCCTATACAATTACAGTTTCAACTCTAAACTAACTTACTTTATATCTCAGGCATAGGAAGTTCCTCAAAACTTGAACCTCTTCAATATGGCTTATGTTCTTGTTTTTAAACTGAAACTACTGTGACTGCAGGGACACATCTTTAAAACTTGCTAAATTCAGTTCTCTACACTAGTTTATCTTCAGTTCTGTGCACTAATTCATCTTGAGCTTTCTGCTGCTTATGACAGTGTGGACCACTGCCATCTTCTCAACCTTCATAACTCAGTGTTACATTACATAGAGAGAGACAGTGAAAATTCTAGTTATGATGAAAGGATAGAGGTGAAAGTGAGACCGACAGGGTAAGTTACTCAAGTAAATTCAAAGTGAATTTCAAATTTAAGTTCAAAATAACCGAACTAGAAAAATTCTCTAAGGCTGCAATACTTTGGCTGTTCTGGCCTTAAAAGGGACTCTCCAGGCATCAAAACAACTTAATCTTAATTAATTTGTTAGGGTGTGAGGAGACCTTTGGAGGCACTCTTACCTCAAGGGATTAAACCACACTAGAACGGTTTAATTCCATAATTGTCTCCAGCGGCGATGTCCACTCCTCCCCTGGCGGCATCTGGCTTCTGAATTTTCAGATTCAGAAAGTGCAGAGTGCCGCTGGGCCGGGGCGCCACTGATTGACTTCAAGAACGGTTTAACCTCTTCAGGTAAGAATGCCTCCAGGGTCCTCCTGACACCGAAACAACTTAATTTAGATGAAGTTGTTTTGGTGCCTGGAGTGTCTCTTTAAGTTTTAAATTCACTTTGAATTCTCACTTTACTAAATAACACTGTGTGAGAAAAATAGCAGGAAAGAGACAGTGTGTGAGACTGAGTGAAAGAAAGAAAGGAGAAATTGACATGAGAACAACTAACAAAAATAAAGGAAATGTAGAGAAATGGAAGGGAGATGTGAGACACACAAACGGTAGCAAATTGGATATTTGCCTAGCCTAGACAGTTGCAATAAGAATTGTGTTCTTTGGTTTTGTAAATTTCTTTTATTCAAGGAATTTTCATTTTATGCAGAAAGAGAGGGAAGAAAAAGAAAACACATTGTCGCGGACACGCAGGTCCAATAAAGGCTTTCCCAGTTTATGTCTCAGACATGAGATAGTTATTGTGAACGACATAGTGACATGCAAGTCATCAACCAGTTTAAAGACGTGTACTAGTTGGGCTCATGGGTCCTATAAACCTTTGTGTGGATGGGGTTTTCCCTCTCTCGTACGGTTGTTGTGGCTATAGTATATCACCCAGTGTGACAAAGGTGGTTGATGTCTTGTGTCTAGGCAGGTGGTGTGTTTTGACCAACCGTATGGGGGAGAAATCGGGTGTTGTGTGTGCCTTGCGCGTTCAGTTCTCAGATCTTTGGTGACAGTGGGGTATACCCCTGTTGATCTGGCTGGGGTGGCGGTGGTTTGTACCGTCTTTAACTCCCGCCTTTGGCTTGAGTGCAAAGTTAGGCTTGTTTCTCCTTGTCTTATCCTTAACTGTGAACCCCTGTCCCTTTTCCTGTTTTTCTTGTCTGCTTCTCTTTGTCTCCTTCATTCTGGACTTCCTTACACCTTTCCCTTTCCTTTCCCTTCCTTCTCTTTCTCTCTTTTTACTCTTGGTTTTCCCCTTCTTGTTCTTTTCCTTCCCCCTTTGCTACCCTTATCTTCCCCCTCTCTTCCCTTCTTTGCTTAGGGGGTGCCCCTCCGTCTGGAGCCTCTATGTCTTATGAACTTCTCTACTTTGTCGCCTTCCCGTCCGCGGGTTCCCCCAGGGGGGGCCAGTGGGAGGGGGGGGGATTGGGAGTGGGAGAGGGGGAGGGGGTGTTTTATTTATTATGATGTTGATTCTGGTGATTTCCCTGTTTGTTTGTGTAGTCACTCCCACCGTCAAGATGGTCGTTTGTCTCTTCAGGTGTCTGCAGTCATGTCAGCAGGTCCTGGAAGTCAGCGTTAGTCGAGGTCAGTATCCAGTGTGTCCAGATCGTCATGTACGTCTGGGTCCTCCCCTCTGCCAGCAGGGAGAGCTCTTCCAGAGCTCTCAGCTCCTCCATTTTTTGGTACCACGTCCCCAGCGGGGGCGCGCATTGTTTTTTCCAGTAGAGGGGGATTAGGCTTTTGGCTACATTAAGTATCCGTATTGTTAAGGATTTTTTATATGTTGATGCTTTCATCTTGGTGTGGTGGATGAGGAATGTTGCGGGGTTCATGGGTGGTGGGGAGTCTGTGAATCTTTTGATGATCGTGTGGATGGTTGCCCAGTATGGTTGGATGATTGGACATTCCCACCATATGTGGAGGTATGTTCCCTTGTGCGTGTTGCACCTCCAGCATACGTCGTCCTTCGTGGGGTCGTATAGGTGTGTGTGGAGTGGGGTGCGGTACCAAAGGGCCAGTATTTTATATGCTGTTTCTTGTGTTCCGCTAGATGGTGCGCAGTGTAGTGAGAGGGTGCAAATTTTGTCCCATTGGTTGGGTGTGAATGTAGTGCCTAAAAATGTTTCCCATTTCCCCATGAAGCTTGGGGGTGGCAGCCTCCTCAACCGCATGATCATTCCATAGAGCGTTGACAGGCCCCTCGGCAACGGGTCCGGGTCCATGCATATCTCTTCAAACGTTGTTAAGGGTCTGAGAGTGTGATTGTTTCGGGTGGTTTCTTGTATGAGCCCTTTTAGTTGTCGGTGTCTGAATTGGAGCATGAATGGGTGATTGGAGTTCCCCGTCATGGTCTCTAGTGATTTGATGCGGCCGTTGTCTATGGCATGGAAAAGCCTCGGCATGTCTTGTCCCAGCAGCTGGACCAACGTTCTTGGTTCCCTTCCTGGCGGGAAGACCTCATTATGGATTAGAGGCATCATTGGGGATGGCGTGGAGGTGAGCGAGAGTGGCACCGCCAGAGCTTGCCAAACCCGTACGGTCGCTTTGATTAGGGGGTGTGGAGCAGCTAGCTGCCTACTTTGTTGGGGGTCCAGCCAAGGGAGGACTGCCATCGGTCTCTCCACCAGGGAAGACTCCACATCTTTCCAGAGTTTCTCCACTCCCTGTTTAGACCACTCCACTATCCTTTGGATGTGTGTGGCTCTATGGTATCTCTTAAAATCTGGCAGAGCTAGGCCTCCCTTGACCTTCAGTAGTGTGAGCATGTCGTGTTGTATCCTGGCCTTCTGTCTCTGCCATGTGAACCGGAGGGCCATCGATCTAAGGGAGGTAAAAAATGCCTCCGGTATGGTCGCGGGGATAGCTTGAAACAGGTAGAGGATCCTCGGTAGGATGTTCATCTTGAGCACTCCCACTCTTCCAAACCATGAGAGGCGCACCTGGTCCCATTCCTGCAAGTCCTTCTGTATAGTGGTCAGGAGCGGTTGGAAATTCGCTGCGTACAGTTGGGCGAGGTCGTTTGTTAGCACTGCACCGAGGTATTTTAGGGAGGTGGCCGACCATTGGAATGGCAGCGCTCGTTTGAGGGCCGTCACTCTGGACTTCGAGACGGAGACGTTGAGGATCGTGGATTTGGAAAAATTGATTTTAAAGTTCGAGAGCTCCCCGTATTGTTCGAATTCCTTCATTATCGTGGGCATGGATGTTTCCGGCTTAGTTACGAAGAACAGTAGGTCGTCCGCATATGCTGCCACTGCGTGTTTCCCAGCTCCTGTCTTCAATCCCGGGATATCCGGGTTGTTTCGGATCGAGTTCAGGAATGGTTCCAGGGCTAGCACAAAGAGCAGGGGGGAGAGGGGGCAGCCCTGTCTGGTTCCATTCCTGATCACGAAGGGGTCTGTGAAGGCTCCATTTATGCAGATCCGTGCTGTTGGTTGTGAGTACAGGGCCCTGATCCAGGACATCATGTGAGGCCCCATCCCTAGTTTGTCGAGGACCTGGAACATGAAGTCCCATGCAATCCTGTCGAAGGCCTTCTCCGCGTCCGTGGAGAGCAGGAGAAGGCCCTCCTGTCTAGTTTTTGCGAGGTGGATCAGGGAAAGCGCTCTGATCGTGTTATCGCGCGCTTCTCGGTGCGGGGTAAATCCCACCTGGTCCTTATGAATCAAGTTCGGGAGGTGGGCCTGCAGTCTCTGTGCGAGTATCTTCGTAAAAAGCTTCAAGTCGTTATTTAACAGTGAGATGGGGCGATAGTTCGCACAATGTTCAGGATCTTTCCCGTCTTTAGGAATTAGGATGATGTTGGCCGCCAGGGTCTGTGTTGGGAATATCTGCCCGTCTCGGATCGCATTGAGTGCCGTCGTGAGGCGTGGAACGAGAAGTTCCGCAAAGGTTTTGTAGTAGCGTGCTGGTAAGCCGTCCGGTCCGGGGCTCTTGCCCGTCTTGGCCGTTTTGAGAGCCCATGCTACCTCGTGCGTCTCGATCGGTTCGTCTAGCTCTGTACTTGCCTCCTGTGAGATGCAGTTGCCGATGCGCGGTTCTAGGTAGTCTGTTATCCGCTTCTTCCTTTCTGTGTCCGCTCCCTGTCCCCTGGGCGGGTCGAGGGAATAGAGGTCCGCATAGTACGCCCTAATGGTGTTGGCCATCTCGGTCGGCATACTGTGTAGCTTCCCCTCTCTGTCTCTGATCCCCGGGATGTAGGCCGCTGCTCTCTTTTTGGCGATCATGCGGGCAAGGAGGGCACCACATTTGTTAGCATTGGTGTAAAAGAACGCTTTGGAGTGTAAGTGTGCTCTATGGTGATTGGCATTCAGGATAGAGGAGAGTTCCCTCCTGAGTACTGTTAGCTGTGTCCAGTCTGCTATCAGGTGGGTTTGTTTGTGTCTACATTCCAAAGTCTGTATGTCCTGAATTATTGTTTTAAGTCTGGCAGATTTAGCTTTTTTAAGCGCGGCGCTTTTCGCTATGAAGTGGCCTCTCATTACGCTTTTATGAGCCTCCCATAGGCATAGGGGCGTGACCTCAGACGTATCGTTTTCTGTAAAGTATTGCGTAAGTCTTTCCCTGGCTTCTGTCGTCACTGTAATGTCCTTTAAGATCGATTCGTTCAGTCTCCAGTTACTGCAGGTGGGCCTATAGAGTGGGGAGGTTAGTGTCATCGTAATTGGAGCATGGTCTGACCATGTCGCTGTTCCAATGTCCGTTCGTCGAACCTCAGTCAGGTGGTAATGTGGAATGAGGAAATAGTCTATTCTAGAGTACGTTTTGTGGGGGATAGAGTAATAAGTGTAGTCTCGGTCTTCAGGGTGTAAAGCTCTCCAGCAGTCTACCAGACGCTTCTCTCGCAGCGTTTTTGATATGTTTGTTAAGATATGCTGGGGTGTCGTAGAGAGGCCTATGGATGTGTCTATGGTCGGCGTCAGGGATGTTTGTTAAGATATGCTGGGGTGTCGTAGAGAGGCCTATGGATGTGTCTATGGTCGGCGTCAGGGCCACATTGAGGTCCCCTCCAACGACCAGACAGCCCTCCGCGAAGCCCTCTATTGTTCTAAGTGCTGTGCGTAAAAATTGGTGTTGGCGTTTATTGGGGGTATATAGGTTTGCGAACGTGTATGTGCGGCCTGCAATTGTGCCTTTGACACATATATACCGTCCGTGGCTGTCTCGCAGTGTGTCAGTAGGGGCAAAATGTAGCGATCTATGGATCAGGATTGCTGTGCCTTTGGACTTTCCCTCTGGGTTATTACTCAGGAAACATTGTGCGTAATGTTTGTCCGTCAGTCTGGGCACGTGGCCCTCTTTAAAGTGTGTCTCCTGAATGAAGACTACCTGTGACTTTTGACTGTGGAAGTGACGTAGGGCATGCGAGCGTTTTTCGGGTATGTTCATGCCTTTAGCGTTGATGGAGAGGAATTTAATCTCCGCTTGTTTGTGTGTGTTGTGACGTGGCATGTTTGCTATGTTTCAGGAGAATCAGGGTATGGTGGGGAGGGTTGGGGAGTGTGGGTGGGCACTAGAGGGTTTGGTTTACTCCTCAAGTGTGGGTCTGAAGTCGGGGGTGGGTCCCCCTGGGTCCCGCGGGCAGGCGCGGCTTTCAACAAATAGTAACAAATGTAACAGTAATAAACAACAATAATAAACTGTGTCGGTTTTCCAAAAAAAAAAGACTAGGGTGTGGGCTAGGTAGGAGTCAGCTGTGCAGCACCTGTCGGCACCGCTGAGTACTCCCGCCGGTATCCTGGTGCCCCTGTCTACCGGGGACGTGGCCCTCTAACTCCCTCACCCCGTAGGGCCAATAGTGGTGGATCCTTCTCCTTTCTGGGTCTCCATTGTCCCCCGACCCCCTCTGCTCGGAAGCTATATAATCAGTACAGGTGGAGCTGGCAGCCCCTGGGCCCAGCCCATCCCGGCCCTTTCCCTATCTCCCAGGTGTGTGTTCGAGTGCGTGCTCGTTTGGTTGACTTTACCCTGCTAGTCTCTCCCCTGTGCCCCTAGGTCTCCTTTGCCGGGTGGTGAGTTATGTTGCCGTGTTGTAGCTTGTAGGTTTGTGGTTTAAGGTCTATAGCTAGCTGGCCTTGCATCTCCCATTTCGTGTCCCTCCCCTTGCCGTGGTGTTCTGGGGGTCCAGTTGGCATTGGGGGCCTGTCCCTTCTCCTAGTACTAGCCCTCCCTGGTGACCTCCGCTCCCTCTCTCTGTTGGTCTCTCTCTCTGTTGGTCTGGAGTGAGCCTTTGTTCAGCCTCAGCCTCCCCTTTCCCAAATCCCCCCACCCAAACAGGAAAGAGGGAAACCGAGAAAAGAAAAGACCCCCCTGGAGGAAGGGGAAAGCAGAGAGGAAGGGCAAAACAACCCCATACGTCTTCCCCCCCAGTATACCCAGAGTCCCCAGTGTTTCTTTCGTGGGTTCCTCGATTGTACTTGCAATAATGTCTCGTCTGCCCACTTCTGATGATCCCCCCACCCTCCCATGGCACGTGGGTGTCTGAGTGTTTTAACGGCTAAGTGTGTGGCCCATGTGTGGTGTAGGCCTGCGTGCAGAGTGTCCCATTGCATAGTTACGAGTTCCATGCGTGGCTCCTGTCTTGTTTGTCCGTTAACGTGTTGCCCCTGCTGGCCTCACGGTCTCCAGTCTTGTTCGGTGTCTGCGCTGTGTCGGTGCAGGTTCCCCCTGGGGTGTAGGTGGGCTGTTGTAGAAATCCAATGGATCTGGCCAGGTCATATTAAGGGGTGGCAAGTGGAGATCTTCTGACAATTCCTGTAGGTCCTGTGGGGTACGGATCGGTCTAGGGCCGTTTTGGGTGGTGGCGATCAGGCCTGTGGGGAATGTCCAGCGGTATCTAATTTTCTGGGCCACTAGCATTCTGGTGAGCGGTTTTAGTGCCCTGCGATATCCCAAGGTAGCTGGGCATAGGTCCGGGTACAGTTGGAGATGTGAGCCTTCATGGGTGATTTCTCCCTTGTTGCGTGCTGCATACAGAATTTCCTCCTTCAAGGCGTATAGTGCTAGGCAGCAGATCACGTCCCTAGGTGGAGCCTCTGGTGGGCCCCTGGGTCTCAGTGCTCTATGGGCTCTGATGAACTCTATGGGGGTCTCTCTGGGGCGGCTCAGGAGCTCGTTGAAGATGGCGGTGAGTGTGACTTTAAGCTGGGCGGGTGAGTCTTCACCTTCTTGTAGGCCTCTTACTCGTAGGTTCTGTCTGCGGCCTCTATTGTCCAGGTCTTCTATATGTCTGGCCATGGCTTGCATTTGGGCAGATCTTTTAGAGTAGTTTGTGGCTTGTGCCGTTTGTGTCGCAGTGAGGGCGTCGTGATCTGCTTCTATTTGGGCCATGCGGTCTGCCATCCCCTGAATGTCTGCCCTCATCAGCTGCAGGTCTGACTTAATAGATGACTGGAGGGCTGAGGTGGCTTGGGTGAGGTCTGCCCGGGTGGGTAGAGCCCTTAGCAGGGCCATCCAGTCTGCGGGGGGGGTTTCCCCTGTGTCCTCCCGGGCTGGGGAGAGGGAGTTTGGCGTGGAGGCCTCAGATTGCAGGTAGGCCTCAGATGACGCCTGGGAAAACGGGTCCGGCGTCGCGGACAAGTACTGCCGCATGGAGGGGTTTTGGCTCACCTGGCGGGTCCCCGGTGGTCTGGGGGTGTTCCCCGCCTTGGTGTGTTTCCCCATTTTCCTGTCCGTGGCTGGTAATTTGTGCGTGGCTGAGTGGGGCCGGAGGAGCTCAGTCTCTATGCGGCCATTTCGTTCCGCCGCTAGGCCACGCCCCTCAAGAATTGTGTTCTTTGGATCTTCCAAGGTATACATGTTTTTATTTTTCCTGTGTACGGTACTCTCCGTACAATACAGGTTAATTTTGATCCAGACAAGCATAGGTAATTGCAGTGCTTGGAGCCTCTGCCAGAACACCCACAGCATGGTGAAATAATAACTAATATACAAACACAAGCAGGCCTGTTATGTTGTAGCACAGTTGGGGCAAGTCCTAGGTCTGCTCTGTGACATATGGACAAATGGATAACAGTTCAGCGCTAAATAATCTAAAAGAAACTAAAATAAGTATAAAAGCAGCAACCTATAGAAATGTTCAAAATTCAAATCCTTATCTGCTTTTCTTAGTTTATAAAAGCATTTACTGTACCAGGTTTTTCTCTCTTTTTAATGCCATTTGATAAAGCCCTGTGTGGTGAAACGCGTTTTGGCTGTTATTAGTTTGTTTTATATACTGATATATTATATTTTAATAAAGAAATATTGGCTTTTATTTTTGCCTATATATACTTTTAATTCGAATTACCTGGTCACCGATTTGGATTGAAGTACGCTACTTTCCAAGAATCCAAGGTGGGGATTGTACCACCTGTGCCACTATATTGAGCAGTAGTTCCTGCTCATATACATGTGAGTATTTTACCATTTTATTTGTTTTTTTAAATAATTCAGTGAGCACTATATACGTCTCCCATCTCTCCACATATTGAGGAATTACCCAGGACTTCATCACCCATATCCGACCAGTGGGGGATTGACGCCACTGAACGCTAAGAACACTTGAGTAAGTTTTTTTGCTCATGCTAAGGTGAGTTTTTTTTACCTACTCACAGACTTATATCTGAAAATTTGTCGACATCCTACACTATTGGAGTTCTTCTTATCTCTTTTATGTACCCACATATCGACAAGCGAATCAAGACACCTCCAACATAAGAAGCTTCAGACATTCATTTGGAGTTTATATCCACCCAAGAAAAATACAGGTTTATCTACTACTTGGGACTTTTTATTATATTTATTCATTCAATTCATATCACCTCTCTGTCCCTTCAGCGCGACCTATATACCCATTTTTGTCTACCTGCTCTGTGACATAGCCTAGTGTCCCTAACATAACAGCCTGGACACTGGCCCTGAGATGGGAAGCTGCAGTACTGTATATATTTTATATATAGTACTGCATATAATCCCCATATTGTACTGTATAGAGCCTCCATATAATACTGTATATAGCCTTCATATAATACTGTATACAGCCTACATATAATACTGTATCCAGCCTCCATATAATACTGTATCCAGCCTCCATATAATACTGTATACAGCCTCCATATAATACTGTATACAGTCTCCATATAATACTGTATCCAGCCTCCATATAATACTGTGTACAGCCTCCATATAATACTGTGTACAGTCTCCATATAATACTGTATCCAGCCTCCATATAATACTGTATCCAGTCTCCATATAATACTGTATCCAGCCTCCATATAATACTGTATCCAGTCTCCATATAATACTGTATCCAGCCTCCATATAATACTGTATCCAGCCTCCATATAATACTGTATCCAGCCTCCATATAATACTGTATCCAGTCTCCATATAATACTGTATCCAGTCTCCATATAATACTGTATCCAGCCTCCATATAATACTGTATCCAGCCTCCATATAATACTGTGTACAGCCTCCATATAATACTGTGTATAGTCTCCATATAATACTGTATACAGTCTCCATATAATACTGTATACAGTCTCCATATAATACTGTATCCAGCCTCCATATAATACTGTATACAGCCTCCATATAATACTGTATACAGTCTCCATATAATACTGTATACAGCCTCCATATAATACTGTATCCAGCCTCCATATAATACTGTATACAGTCTCCATATAATACTGTATCAGCTCCATATAATACTGTATCCAGCCTCCATATAATACTGTATACAGCCTCCATATAATACTGTATACAGTCTCCATATAATACTGTATACAGCCTCCATATAATACTGTATACAGTCTCCATATAATACTGTATCCAGCCTCCATATAATACTGTATCCAGCCTCCATATAATACTGTATACAGCCTCCATATAATACTGTATCCAGCCTCCATATAATACTGTATACAGCCTCCATATAATACTGTATCCAGTCTCCATATAATACTGTGTATAGTCTCCATATAATACTGTATCCAGCCTCCATATAATACTGTATACAGTCTCCATATAATACTGTATACAGCCTCCATATAATACTGTATACAGTCTCCATATAATACTGTGTACAGCCTCCATATAATACTGTATCCAGCCTCCATATAATACTGTATACAGCCTCCATATAATACTGTATACAGCCTCCATATAATACTGTATACAGCTCCATATAATACTGTGTATAGTCTCCATATAATACTGTATAGCTCCATATAATACTGTATCCAGCCTCCATATAATACTGTATACAGTCTCATATAATACTGTATACAGCCTCCATATAATACTGTATACAGTCTCCATATAATACTGTATCCAGCCTCCATATAATACTGTATCCAGCCTCCATATAATACTGTATCCAGCCTCCATATAATACTGTATCCAGCCTCCATATAATACTGTATCCAGCCTCCATATAATAGTCTGTATACAGTCTCCGTGAATAACTCGGGTTAGACTGAACAGACCCCATTTCTGTGAGCAGTGTGAGCATGGAGAGAGGGGACTGGCTGGGTTATTAATATATTTGTGTGTGCCTCCCTCACTGTCCCTGTTTGTGATGCCTCCTGCTGACTCTCTTCTGTCCAATTCTCCTGGCTGACAATCTCACCTGTACTATTTTTACATAATGCACATTTCTCTCATCTTCCTCCATCTTTAAACCGTCGTTTCCTTAGCAACCCGCCGCCTACCAGTGACGTATAAAACTAGGCGACATCTGTTCTACTTGTTTGTAAATCCATTCATTGAACGTCACGTCGCCACCTGCTGGCTGGCGGTAGCATTACAAACTGGAACCCTTACATTCTGAAGATCACACACACACACACACATAAGAAAAAAAGTGTAGTTTTAAATCAATGGGAAAATATATGGGTTTTTGCGGCCATAAAAATTAGCCAGGGAAAGAAAATTACAGAGATAGAAAAGTGGATCGCAAAAACCAAACTCTTCCTGAACACTGACAAAACTGTCACAATGATATTTGGAACAGTACCTAAATTACACAAATTACACAATTCCCACCTATCCATCAAAACAATTTCAAATAGCACACTGACCGCAGTCCACGCTTTCAAATACTTGGGTATGTTGTTACACACCAATCTATCTTTTAGCCTGCACATAAAACTTGCATCTAAACGTTTTCCAAAACTAGGCCCTGTACAGAAAAATCCTGCCTAAGCCCTACAGTAAAGGAAAAGATTGTACAACAAATGCTGATACCAATCATTATGAGGATGTAGTATATGCACCTGCACCGCAAACTCACCTTAATAAACATAATACATTGTATAACACATTCTGTCGCTTTGTGCTACAATGTAATTACATGATCCACCATTGTGACATGCTAAAAAAACTAAACTGGCTGTCGCTGGAATCCAGACTCACCCTTCATCTTTCCAGCCTTGTGTTTAAGAGCTTTTCTGGGAAACTCCCACCCTACCTGAACAAAATGCTTTCCCCAGCTGTTCCCACTTCCTATAACCTCCGATCCAGTACCAACACTTTACTTAGTCTACCTCAATACAAAAAGAAAGCAGCCCGATCCTCCTTCTCCTACAGAGCACCGCAATTGTGGAACGACCTCCCGCACAATTTAAAATCTTCCCTAAGCCTAAAATCCTTTAAGAGATCCCTCTCTACATATCTCAAAACAGAATGCACCTGTCATGGTTGATTATATATTTCCTACCTGTTCTATGTTAAATTTTGTATTTATTGTGTATTAATATTGTTTTTGTATTTTATTGTACCCTAATGTAACAATGCAATGATCTGTGGACCCAGGACATACTTGAAAACGAGAGAAATCTCAATGTATCTTTCCTGGTAAAATATTTTATAAATAAATAAATGTACAGGTATGTATGTAATACATTGTTCTTATTCCTGGCTAATCATGACAACATCACTTATGGGTAATACCCAAGCTCAAATTAAGGGAGGGGAGAACCAGAAGAAAAACAGAAATTGATGCAAACAAATTAAAGGGAAAGTTGCTTAGAAACATTTTTAAAAATGAGGTAAGATGTTTCTCATGATAAAAAGCTTTAACAGGGTAATAGGTGTGGGGGTGAGAGGGGGGTATACTAAATCGGTTATATATACAGGCAGTACAAATCCTTGAATCAAATTGAATTATGCCTGATATTTATCTGGTTTAATAGGTAATATTAAACCTGACCCAGTTATTCCTGCTCACGCAGGCCATTTACTGTGTCCTTCAGGCACAGAGAGGCTGAACTGTGACTGGAAGACCCATGGCACACATTAGAATGTGGCCAAAAAAAGGAAAAGAATTCTTATCCATCCGGTTGATGACAGGAAAACAACTAGTATAGTGAAGGAATTGGAACCTTTTGTACGATCAGTCTCCAGTTTCATTGGTTTGTTTCCTGTCCTGATCCGGTATGTGGGCGGAGCTACCTATAAGTGATGCTGCCTCGATTAGCCAGGAAAATGTGTTTTCATGTTAGATTAAAAAAAATGGCTTGTAAAATAAATGCCAACAGTGTTTTAGACTAAATTGTGAATTGTCAGGAATTTAAATGAGGTCACGAAAGGGTGAATTGTTGGGAATTTAAAGTTAATTTGACATTTTATAACAACACACGGAGGCTCATATTGCATATCCCTTTCTTTACTGTCCACCAATAGCGGCAAAGAATACAAAACAGAATGAAAACAATGAACATACAGTAATATAGGTCCCAGTATAATATGCAGCACTTCGCTTCCATTTCCCTCTTTCTTTGCTGCTCCAATACAAAGATAAGTACATGTCACATTTTCTCTCTGATTTACTCATTGATTTCTTGCTATTGGTATTATTATTTATTGTTATTCATTATTTGTTTTTACACTATATTGTTTTGTGGTGGAATCTCGGTAAAAATAAATTTAGTAGGCCGAGATTACCACGTGGCATGTGTACGTGCATATGCTGACGTATCGATCAGTTGGTTGCACGAGGCAAGATACGATCAGTAGTGTGCGGAGCATGTGCAAGAATACAGGATGTAGTATTCCCCTCCTCCATTGTGCTGGACAAGCCATGCGGTCAAGCAGGAAGTTAATTCTTATTTGTAATGACTGGTCAAGAGAATGTGCGGGTGGAGCTTAATATGGGAGGAGTTATGTGCCTATATAGGGAGCCTGCACTATTGTTCAGGGCTCAGAACTTGCTGTATTTTTGGTGACATTAGTCCCTCTGAGTCCCGATCAGTGATCCAATAAAGAATCTCTTCCTTCCTGAAGAAACCTGTGTCCATCCCTCTGTGCTTTGCTTCCGTCAGTTTCTCCGGTATCATTTGGTGCATTGGCCGGGAAGCTCATCGTTCAACGGTAGCTGAGAGGCAGAGGCGTGAGACCATTGGCGGATCCAGGGGGGGGGCAACGGGGCAATTGCCCCCCCCGAGATCCCCCCTGCTGGCTAACGCAGGGCTGGCATTGCCCAAGTGCCAGCCCTGCAATGTGCCTGCGGACCGGGGGGGAGATCAGAGCTCTCCCTCCCCGGTCCGCAGGCGCTGTGCTGGCGGCCGGCGAGGGAGGGAGTGAGAGAGAGGACCCGGAGCTCAGTCTGCAGCTCCTCCGGGTCCTCCTCTCGCGGGATTTAAAGCGTTGCCGCGGTTACCACGGCAACGCTCCAAATCTCGCGAGAGTGAACTCTAGCCCGGGAGCATGGGCTAGAGTTCACTCTGACCACCTGACCACCAGGGAATCACCACTGGGACCACCAGGGACGGAGAAATGTCCCCCCTCCTGCTCAATAAAGGTAAGAAGGGAGGGGGGACATATTTATTTTATTAAATTTTTAATTTTTTTTTATTAATTATTATTAAAAAGCCTCCTCCCCCCCCATTACACACACTGCCCCATTACAGGGGGGCAGTGTGTGTGTATGGGGATAGTGTTTGTGGGGCAGTATGTGTAATGGGGGGGGGAGGAGGTTTTTTTATAATACATTTTTAAAATAAATATTCTGCCCCACAAACACTCTCCCCATACACACACTGCCACCCATACACACACTGCCCCACAAACACTGCCCCCCATACACACACTGCCCCACAAACACTGTCCCCATACACACACTGCCCCCCATACACACACTGCACACCCATACACACACTGCCC
>OW240912.1:201766742-202044133 GCA_933207985.1 Pelobates cultripes | reverse complement strand
TTGGTATTATTATTTATTGTTATTCATTATTTGTTTTTACACTATATTGTTTTATCTGTTGATTTATTCTTCATTGCTTTTTATTTTATTGTTTATATTGTTTTTTGCTGTGCTTGTTTTATGCTACACGTATGTGTGTTACATGTGAGCCCGGGGTCCACACCTCCCTTGTTGTTTTTATGGGTTGTACTCCTCTCACTTGACTTTGCCCTTGTGATTTTTCTTATCTCCGCCTTTTCTTCTACCTCTCCCTGTCCTTTGGCGCCCGTTTCTCCGTTCTGATCGTCTGTTTTTTTTTTTTCGTGAATGAACCAAGCCCGTTGGGCATAATTGGACACGAACATATACCGGCATTTAGCATCTTTCGCCTGTTTGCCGCATTCGACTAATTTTTATACAAACGGTTTGCTCGTTCGTCTGTTTTTTCCTCTTCCTTATATTCGTCTATCTATTCACACAAATTCATTTATTTACCGAACGTTCAGTTCTTTAACGTGACGAATTCAGGATTTTGCCGCGAATCTCGCAAGATTGCCAGCGGCCATTTGCTGACTTCCTGTCTCCCTTCCTACCTGGTGTGTACGTGTGCCACTGGTCTGGGCCCTAGTGAGATCTCTCTTATACCTGTTGCTTTCAGTTTGGGTGATTAACCCATACTACTCTGCTACTTTAGTACTAGGTATTAGGTCCTGTTTTTTGCCATTATGCCTAAACACAGGCTGCCTTCCAGCTTCCCACCCTCTGGGGAGATAGATGCCCCATTTACTCTGGGAGAGACCCCTGTCACCTCAGACACTCCACCCACTCTGGTAGACAGGCCCATCCACCCTGAAGGGGCACAATTCTTAGTGCTACTGCGCTCGGTTACAGATGCCATAATGACAGCCATGGGGTCCATGTCATCTACCGTCTCCCATACTATATTTCAAGCCCTATTGCCACATCCTTTGGACGCGCAATTTTCGGGTTCCACAATGCCACTGTCGCGTCCTGCTGTGGACCCACCAAGAGAAGCACCCAGAAAGGCTACCCATAAGTCCAAACACCCCTCTCCCTCTGCCTCTAGAACGTCTATGACTGGTGCACCTACATCATACAAGCAAAAGAGCCTTTCTGCACAAGGCAGAACTGGCGCAGCTATGGAAATGTGCCAGAGCACAGCTAGAGAGCGATTCTGACTCAGATATCGGGTCTGGTGAGGAGGCTATGATTGAGTCGGACAGTGACTCTGATATAGATGCCGCAGATCTGGGTTTTGACCTCCTTCCCTCTGCTCAGGCAGAGACGTCCAGAGGCGATACAGGGACAAGGCACCCCGCAGCTGCGGGTTCCGCCCTCATGGATCCATTGGGTGATCCACTCTTCGACCCGGATGACCTATACCATCCGAGGTTGGCGGAGTGGCTCCCGGCTGACCATGTTGCTAAGTACCTGGAGAATTGGGTACGGCGCCCTCTTAGCAAAGCGGCACGTCACAAATTGAGGGCGGAGTGTCCCAGGCCTGTGGTGCCAAATAAAGTGTGTGACACTCCTGAGGTATACCCCAAAATTACGCAGTTCCTCACTAAACTGGGCTGGAACCCCCGTAAAGGGCTAGACTCCTGACTGCCCTGAAGGCATGCCAGGACAAACACCTGGATATTTTTGGTCCCCTGGCCAAACTGTTTGACTTGGCGGAAAACGCCAGAGCTGGGAACCGCATGGTTGACCCTGAAGACCTCCGTGGTTGGGTCCAGAGAGCAATTTGTATTGCTGGGAGTGTTAACACCTCCCTCTCTATAGAACGGTGTAAAGTCATCTTATTTAAGGTTGAGCCCAAGTTAGCCAACCTCGCCCTCACAGAGGCCGGTAAGGACGCCCAGAGCTTGCTCTTTGGCAACTCCTTTATTAAGGACTTGGGATGCTTCATGGGGCCCAAGCCTCCATGAGACTGCTATTCCAGGGCCGGCAGATTCAGGAGCCGTCTGTCCGGCCATACCTACTTCCAGTCCTGTGGCTTGGGACGAGGCTCTTTCCAGCAAAGCTCCAATTACCAGGAGACGAGTATCCGTTCCCCATTCTTCCTGTCACGCGGACGTCAGTGGTGATCCAGGGGTTTCCGTGGCAACACCAGCTCCAGATTAAGATACGGTGAGTTTACTCATACCTCATATTTCTTCTCATGTTTATGTAGGGGGCAGACTCCAACAATTTTTCCCAGCTTTGTCACAAATTACCTCAGACCCTTGGGTGCTGAACACTGTTCGCGGTTTCCATATAGAACTCGTGAAACACCCTGTACTCATCCCTCCTCCTCGACCAATCTGCTTCTCACTCTGAGATCGCAGATTGATCGATGAAGACCTCTCCACACTCCTAGTCAATGGGGCAATAGAACGGGCACCACTCATAAGCAACATTTTCCTAGTGGAAAAGAAAGGTGGACAAATGTGCCCCGTCATAAATCTGAGCCCCCCTCAATGCCATGGTTCGGTACCACCATTTCAAGATGGAGGGTATTCACCTACTGAAAGATCTACTCCTGCACGGGGACTGGTTGGCAAAGCTAGATCTCAAGGACGCATACCTGACTGTCCCGGTAACAGTGACCTCCCGAGACCTCCTGCACTTCCACTGGCGGAACGAGATTTGGCGGTTTACCTGACTACCATTTGGCCTCTTCTCAGCACCATGGTGCTTCACAAAGCTGCTGCGATCAGTCATGGGGTTCGTCTAATCAAATACCTAGACGACATCCTACTCATGGCTCAGGAACGCTCCACACTCCTTACACACCTCAGGTTGGCCATAAACCTCCTTTCACGATTGGGGTTCATTATCAACTGGGAGAAATCATGCCTGATCCCCGCCACTCGTATGGAATTCCTAGGATTCCTCGTGGACTCGGGGGAGGCGACCCTGAGCCTTCCGATGGCCAAGATTCGATCTATATGCAAGGAACTTCGCAGAGCCCTCATTCGACTCCAGCTCACCTTGTGACAACTTGCGCAGCTCATTGGCCTACTGGCATCATCTATACAGGCAGTATTTCCAGACCCGCTCCACTACCGAGTGCTGCAACTCCTGAAAATAGCCCACTTAAGGGCCGGTGCATCCTATGCGGACCTGGTGTCCCTGGACAGCGAGACGAAAGACGAACTGCATGGAACGGCAAGGCGATCTTCGGCTCGCTGCCGGAATTCACCATCAACTCCGATGCGAGCCTCCATGGCTGGGGGGCCCATTGCGAGGGAGTGTCTACAGAACCCCAGAGAGCCGAAGTCGGAATCTGAGTCCCGACTACACATCAACGCGCTGGAACTCCTGGCAGGCTCCTTTGCGATCCGCAGCTTTGCGAGGGACCGGGCACTGGCATGCATTCGCCTCTGCATGGACAATGTCTCAGCAGTGAGATATGTCAACCACCTGGGTGGTACACAGCCTGCAGTGCTGGCCAGATTGGCGAAAGACTTTTGTGAATTTTTCCTGGAGCGGAACCTGATGATCTATGCAGAATACTTGTCAGGCCTACACAACGTTCAGGCGGACTGGGGATCACGATATCTTTCGGACACCAGCGACTGGAGATTGGACACGGACGTGTTCTCCAGTATATCATCTCTCTGGGGTTCTTTTGCCATCGACCTCTTCGCATCTCGGCTCAACACCCAGCTGTCCCGTTTCTTCAGCTGGAGGCCGGATCCGACAGCGGAGGCATTAGATGCTTTCCTGCAAGACTGGAGTGCTTTCCCCCCATTCTCTATGATCCCGTGCTCACTCCTGCAAACCCGCAGGCATCTTGCCGAATTGGTCATTGGGAGAAATCTCCCTTCTCGCAGATGCAGTCATGGTTCCCTCAACTTCTTGAGGTGGCAGTGGACTACCCCAGACTATTGCTCCCTTCCGCTCCTAGCGTGGCAGATCTCCGGGGAGTTTCGGAAATGACTAGATGCCTGTTGGCAGAAGCATGGGCTCCCGGCACTGGTGCCTGGCTAGGGACGCGGATCAGCCTACCAGACTATCAATATTTATCGAACCATTGTGAACCATTGCCCTTTTGGCGCAAATCTGTCCCTGTGGCGAAGATACATAGACGACTGCTTTTTTATCTGGAAAGGGGACTTAGAATCCCTAGAACTATTTCAAATCTACCTCAACACCAATCCATATAATCTTAGATTTACTTTTAACCACTCCCGAGAACAAATCTAATTTTTAGATCTTAATATTTTTATTGAGGAAAAGAGAATACACACCAAGACTTTTAAGAAATCTGTGGATTGTAATAGTTTTATCCCTTTTAATAGCCACCACAAACAGACCTGGCTCAAAAATATCCCATACAACCAATTTAGGAGGATCAGACGAAATTGTTCAACAATGGAAGTATGTGAAGAACAAATGGAAGAAATGCAGCAGAGATTCTTGGATAAAGGATATCCCACAAAATTACTGATCGAAGCCAAAAATAAAGCCCTAGCTAACCCAAGAGATGACACTCTGATAAACAAAACTAAGACCAATGAGACGTATAAATCAGCACCTACTTTTATAACGAAATTCAACCATCAATCCCGCACCATAGAGAAAATCTTGAAAAAACATTGGAACATTCTTAGGAATGACCCTACACTTATGGAAATTCTAGACCCCAAACCACAGATTATTTTCACTAAAGCACCAAATCTACAACTCATGCTGGCCCCGACACTTAAACCTTCCAATAACATCCAGAGCAAAACAGTGACTAAAGGCTTTAGAAGGTGCAGGAAGTGCATGGCATGCAAGAACAATCCCTCCCTGGAGCTTGAAATTACAAAATTCACGTCTGTGAATAATATGGAGGAATATGATCTGAAGACCAACATGAGCTGTGACACAACAGGAGTAATTTACCTTATTACATGCCCCTGCTCTAAACAATATGTAGGTCGAACAAAGAGATCATTAAAAATCAGAATAGCGGAACATATCCGAAACATAAAAAGGGGACTCCAAACACATAATCTCTCTAAACACTTTCAGGAGTTCCATGGAGGAGACCCCAACGGGATTGAAATTTTTACCCATCGAGAAAGTGAACGTTCACTGGAGAGGTGGTGATATGGAAAGAAATCTGGATCAGACTGAAGCAAAGTGGATATTCCACTTAGAGACTGTGGTTCCCAGCGGTCTAAATGTAGACTTTGAACTTATTGCTTTTTTATAGAATGCTCTTTTTTATAGAATGCTCTTTTTTTATATAATGCTTGTTTTTAAATACTTTTTATTACTTGTCTATTTATAGACCTTTTATGAATTATTCAATTGAATTTCTAATGAATTTCTATTATAATCTACATATCCATGTATTCCTTTTCTATTTATACTGCATTGTTCCATTATTATTTTACTATATATATATATTAATTTTTTTCCGTTTATATAGACTTTTTGGAGTTATACCTCCTCACCATAGGCACTCTCTCTTTAATATTCACCACACCTAATCAATTTAATTATGTAATGAGAAATCATATATTATCTCTTTAACTAGCATTTTTGTAGCTATTTTTGCATCCATAACTTCTTACATTAATTTTAAATTAGGCACTTCTTTATAAGCTCAACATACTTATCTTTATATTTATACATAGCTTTAATCTCTATATTTAATATTATTCGCAACACCTTTTCAATCACTAAGATTGGCCACTTTCTCATATACTTCATGCATCTATAAACACGGGTATTCAGAATTTTATGTATACACCCTTATTCCCCTTTACGCACACCACACACTTTAGGTCTATCCCTAACGGAAATATAGGTCTATAATACCACTTACGTTATATATGTGTTTAACTATGTTCATTTATGTCACATACATATACATTTGGGTCATAAATACAGTATACAAACTTATTGGGAGTACAAGTTTCAATAGGGTTAACTTCACAGTTCATTTTTACATTTTCCGTTATCTATTTTTCATTCCACAATTTTTTTTTTCCATTTCTTTTTTCTTTCCCATATTTATTCATTTCCTTAGAATTTTTGGAGATGTTTCCTATGACGATTTTCTTGATTATTAACTATATCGGAATCTTATTAAGGATAATACGAAAGATAATTTCATTTCACCGTTCTCCCCTGATACACTATATAACCATTTTAACGAGAATACTGTTGCAATGTAAATGTAACACTATGACACTCTGACGGGAACATTGCTACAACACACTAAGCAAACGACATACTATAATACCATGACACAAACGAATTTGTGCATTTACATTGTTTATTTAAAGCTTCAGACATGTATATAATATATAAATAAAAGAGAGAGACAGCGCCATACAACCTATTAGGCAGCAACCCCAAAAAGGGAATCCCCCCAAAACCCTATAATACAAGATAAAAACAAAATATAAAAGAAGGGCTGCGCCACAATAAATAGACAATGTCCAGTTCCAATAGTGATAATAAATATTGAAAGAAAAGTCCAACCTAAAATGTCCTCTCTGTCGTCCTTGGATACAGGAACAAGGTCTTCAGGTATAATATAAAAGATAAAAAGAGAGAACAGCCGATAGTGCAGTATGTATGATTCAGATGAAATAAAATTCGAATAATGGTAGCGAACTCACAATTTTTAAGAGCTTCTGTCCAGCTCTAGGGTAAAGCGCACACAGCGGTATAATCCCCGCTTATGGGATATATGATGAGTATCAATTCGTCAGGGATATCCAAAACTCAAAGAGAACAGAAACAACCAAATAGTGAACTCTGTATAAATTTATGTCGTAGGGAGAAATAAAAAACGTACTTACAAGTACAGAGCAGGCCAACTGCTCTTTGATGCCAGCGCTGGTGGAATAATCATTCCATTTGATAAAGTCTGTAGACGAAACGCGTTATGGAAATCTAATTTTGTATAATAAATATTAAAGTTTTTTTTGGCTATTTAATAGTACAAATTATCTTTATTTATACATCTATTCTGGCTATTTATTTTATTTTGCTTTTTATTATATTTTATATATATTTTATCTTGATTTTAACATCACTTCTACAAGCTCCCGGCAGCCAAAGAAATCTTGGTGGGGATTATTCCACCAGCGCTGGCATCAAAGAGCAGTTGGCCTGCTCTGTACTTGTAAGTACCTTTTTTATTTCTCCCTACAACATAAATTTATACAGAGAGCACTATTTGGTTCCTGTTCCTTATGTTTTCACAGCCTGAACCGATCCGGTGGAATGCCATGCTTCGACATGTGAGGACTTCCCATGCTGATGCAGTTTTTTTCTACGATCATCCCGTTGTGCTTCCCTGTTGTTGAAGTGATGATCCTCTTCTTGGTGTGAAAGTTTCTCCGTTGTCTTCTCACTGGACATTCTTGATGTTCCTGGTTATGGACGTTATGTATAGTGTTGCATCTTCAGAAAGAGGGAATTGGAAGGGAAGTGCTGCTTATTATACTGGGACCTGAGCGGGGAGGGTCCTATGTTACTGTATGTTCATTGTTTTCATTCTGTTTTGTATTCTTTGCTGCTATTGGTGGACAGTAAAGAAAGGGATATGCAATACTCGCTTCCATGTCTTTATTAGAATCATGACTTTTGGTCATGTAGTAGCAAAATCATGCAATTTTAAGCAAAAATAGCTGAACTGGAATAAATATCTGATGGGGTTATTCACTGAAGTCTGAATGCAGTCTGCATTTGCAAAGTTTATTAAAAATAAATTGCAACCAATTTTGCAATTCTCATATATACAAGGAGGGAGTCCAGAAGAAATTTGGTAATTTAAAGTAATCATGACCATCTTATTTAGTACCATCTGTCTGCTTTATCACTGTAGGCACTATAACCTTTTCTCCTCATAGAATTGCATATAATGTCTGGAGTCTTTTGGCACTGTCCCTCCATTCAGTTTTAAACAATTTTCAAGCAGTTTATCATTGAATGAGGGTCCATGTGGACCCAATTCCCCACTGGACTATTGGCTAAGGCAGAGATTCTAGACTTCTTTATTCATACCAATTCATACCAGCAATAGAAAGCTTTGATAGGCTGAAAGTGGTCAACTGACACGCTCAGCCAATCACTACTGTTATTCAGGATAATGATTCCTGTATGTATGTCATATATACAATATAAGATTTGTATAATTATAAGAATTTATATGTTAAAAGAAACCAAAATAAAGAATCAATGGCTTAGTTATTAAACAATCCAAAGGTCGCCCAATACCTTTAATAAAAAACAGATAACGAGCTGCTAGAACCAGAAAAACATAAAACAGATCAATACAAAGGGACTTTCTGTAAAAATACTGATGACTGTGTATCTGTCAGTGAGTGTATGTCAGTGCAGGTATCATGAGGGCCTGTGTCTGTCAGTCAAAAAATTGGCCCTCACACAAATTGGTGGGGCAAATTTAAATTAGAAAGGTGCCCGAATTTAGTAGTGTCTAGGGCAGCATACACCACTGGGGACAGGCAAGGTCTGAAAGACAGAAAGGAATCTTGGAAGGAGATTCATTTTGATTCAGGTGACCTAGCCAAGAAATTCCTTTGTTTCACCAAGACTGTACGTCAGCTCTGACTTTTCTTAAAAATGGGGAGTAGTTAATGTCATAACTGCCTGGGAACCAAGGAAAAAAAATTTCTTCCAATTTCTTTCTTTGATGAAGCAGAAGAGGAAGTTTCCAGTCTATCACGTGAGTTATCACTGGAAAGCTAAGGATGTCCTCTTTACAATACTGCAAGGATTGATAGAGTAGTTCAAAAGAATAAAAGGACATGCATGTGAATGAAATGTCCAGTACAGAGGACACAAGTTAATAGGCTGGGTCTAAGGAGGATAAAGTAGTTGTCTGTCAATTTTAAGTCTAGCTCTCAGTCTACAGTATTGCACAATTTACTGCATGCTCACTCTAAGATCAAAGATTAATTCGCTTTATGATAGAAGTTGCTGTTTTGTTCTTTTTTTTATTTAATTTTTTTTTTTTACTTGGTCCCTTAGAATTTCTGGATTTCCAACAGCGATGGGCTCAGCTCTCACCATTCCTGGTCACTGAGCATCATAGGAGTTGTTATTATTATTATCATTTACATAGGGCCAACAGATTCCGTAGCGCTTTATTAGAGGCAGTTGCGGGGCAATACGTCTATTGGGAAGACCAATTAGGAGAGAGTTACAATAGTCCATGCGAGAGATTACCAGAGCATGGACAAGCTTTTTAGTAGCATCTTGTCTAAGAAACAAGCGGATGCGGGCAGATGTTTTTAGGTGGAATTGGCATCATTTGACAACAGACCGGATGTGAGGCTCAAAGGTGAGGCCAGAATCAAAAGTAACACCAAGACAACGTGCTTGTAAGGATGTGCAGATGTGGGTACCACCAATCTGAAGGGAGAGCGAGAGAGGAGGATTAATATTAGGAGGAGGAAAGACAAGAAGTTCTGTTTTGGAAAGATTCAGTTTCAGAAAGAGGGAGGACATCCAATCAGAGATAGGAGAAAGGCAAGAGGTGACACGTTGCAGGACGTCAGGGGAGAGGTCCGGGGAGGAGAGGTATATCTGGGTGTCATCAGTGTACAGGTGGTATTGGAATCCAAATGATTCAAGAGGTTTCTGTTCCCAACACATGTAAAAGTAAACTGTTACTCTAAATCTGGTTAAAAAAAAATGTTATCTCTAAGATATTTATTTTACATCAGTGGTTTCACTCACTGTACTGAGACACACTGGTGTGCTTGAAGCCACCTCAAAGCGCAATCCAAACACATTGACTTTATGGCTGTGATAGGTACTACTAAAAATGTGTATTTTCCATGTAATTCTTTAATATAAATATAAAATGGGATTGCTATCTGTAAATGAATCAAGACTAATAAAACCAGACTATACTAGGGTCAGCAGCAGTTTATAAATATGTTTGGTAGTGAAGAAGTTAATAGAGATTAATTTTTACCAAGCTTCCCTTGTTTTATTGACATTATATATGAAAATATAAAGAAAATGTGTGAACATTTTTGATTCTTATGTGTTAATGCCATCGTATGGCATCACATGATGCAAAAAAATTGTGGGGTTGGGGGGGGGAAGCTGGTCCTTGAAAAGATCTCAAACACTATTAGGGGCAGATATATTTTTTGTAATTCTTTATTTTTTAAGTGCATTTTACAAACAAAGATCGCATGAGATACATTGTGGATTCAGCAGTGAATTGACATGTCAAATTAGTAGTAGTAGTAAGTGTACAATGAATTCAGCACTTTTTTTTTTTAAATTGAAAGAGTAGAAGGTAAATATAACAGAGTAATAAGTAAGCAGGTTATAATGATAATAAGATATCAAGGCATTAAAACCACTGAAGCCCACCATGAATAAAAATGTAAAACATATATTATCTGCCCCACAACTCCTAGAGGTCAAGAGAAGGATGGTGCTAGGGCTTTAATGCCGGATGGATATTTAGCTTATGCCGCTACACAGCACTGCCTACCAGGCGTATATTTACTGGGCCAGTACCTCTGAGTGTTACCCCACCAGCCCTGAACTGTCACACAGTCCATTTAAGTGTTCTCACAGGTCCAGTTGCAAGTGACGACTCACACATAGTCACGGAAACCATCTGGAGATAACAGAATTCAACGCTGAGCATATGGCTTCCGAGTATGTGTACCTTGCCTGGGGATCAGCTACCAGTTTAACCAAGGCCTAGGTGAGTGCTGGTTGCTCTGTGGGCTTTGTGTCTGTCTCTCTCTCAAGGCACCTTTTGTAGCTTTCAACATTTCGCACCGTCGGTGCTGTGGCAATGCGGACCAGAACAAAATCCCATTCTGGGGCCTGACCAAAAATTGTATGCTGAGGACTGTCCGTCGCTGCAGACCTCTTCGCCCTTCAGGAGATCCTGGCCTACAATTGTTCAAAGGCCCGCTCGACCCACTTTTCGTGGAGTGCCTAGGTCGCAAGTGCCGCTACAGTGGCCATCTTGGAATGCAGGCTGCTAGTGTGCTCTCCGCAGATTGTACAACTACACACGGCCATCTTCTGTTTCTTACTGCTAGGATCAGGTGAGCTCTCAGTGGGGGCCGTGATATCCCCCACCGGTCCAAAGGTGGGGTGAGGGGGAGGACAGGGCCTCAAAACAAGCTGCGCGTTGGGAGTCGAAACAGCAGCCGTTCCTCCAGCTTGAGTGCGGTCGTAGGCTGCCGAGACTTGCAGTGCAGGCCACTTGGAGCTAATCTTCCCAGACCTGGTCAGAGTCAAGAGGTTCCTTTTAGAGGCTCAGATGGTAGGTTTGCCTTATAATTATACAATATTAGGTGACTGACGAGGAGCTCCAGCTGCAGGTGTCTGCCTTGGTCAGTAGTCAGGCCCTGCCCCTATGTTTGTTTTAAAAAAAAAGTAAATTGTGTTGCTAGGAATTTGATGTGAATTAAAACAGATACTGTAATGCTCAAAACATCCTTATCTCCTGAGCTTTCTAAATTGAAATATCTCACTGCAATATTAGTTTAGACCTAAGATTGTGAGGTTGTTCTTGTTAACAGAGATGGATATTAGGGCCCAGCCAACCTGATTTTATCTCCTGCATTAAAGCTCATATTGTGCCCTGGCACCAGCCAAGAGTATTTATTTGTTTGTAGTTACAGCTGACTGACAGGAAATAAATAAAATCACCTAAGCCGTGCTGACTAAGCAGCAATGACCAGGAGAGCCCCACAAAAAAAACACTTGATATATACATGTATATATTTAATTACTGCAGCCCTACTAGTCTAACACCAAATGTCAGGTAATGGTTATAATGAAGAAAAAAAAAATCAAAAATAAATGTTTATTTTTAATGTTGGCATGTAAATTCTTAGATTCCTGACAGCCACCTCTATTTTCTTTTTGTTTAAAAAAAAAGTTAAGAATGCTTGTAAAACTCACATTTCTCTGAGCACCAGATCAGCCTCCACTGAGCAGTCACTCATCCTCTTGTGAAATCATCACTAATGATGACTTGTGTTGTGTCCAATCCAATGTGTAGCGTTACTTACCTTATCCAGGGGCCGGCCGCGGTCCTCTCTTCGAGCCGCGCGCGGCTCATCCGACGGCTTCAATAGGAAGGCAGGCAGTGACCGCGAGAAGTGGTCACGTGTCCCGCCTGAATCTAAGAGCGCGCCGCGAGTCTCGGGCGCGCTCTTAAATAAACAGTGGGAGCCTAAATTGTCAAAAGGCTCCCATTGGCCCCTGTCATGCCACACTCCCCATACACTTACCTTTTGGGGGTGTGGATATGACAGGAGCCAATCACATTAGTTTAGAAGCTATTTAAACTTACCTCTCCCTTTATCCCTGCCCTATCGTGGTTTCTGTTTCAGTTCCCTTTAGCGCTTGTTGTGTTCAGTTGTGTTTTCTTCGTATTGACTTTGGCTTTGTTTCTGACTACGTTTTCTCTTTATCCTTATCTGTTCTGGTTGCCGGCTTGCTGTTTACTGTGTACCAGACCCCGGCTAGTCCTAGTTTACGCTGTCTCTCTGTGCCCTTGACTTCGGATCGCTCCTGACTCTGTCTCCTCTCATATACGTCGAGTCCGGCCATTCTAAGGTCCGGTAGACGTATCTCTCCTCTGTGTTGTCTTCTGTTTAGCTGAATCCTGCGTGTTGGGGTATATTCTCGTTACACAATGCTTCTCACAGAGAAGCAACAAAGATAGATGGCGCAAGCACAGCAGTTTCTGAGATCAGCTAAGCGGTTGCTTCTCAATCATTCTGGTGTTAATGGTGTTTCTTGTCATCATGCGTTGGAAGGTCTTCATGAGAAACAGCTTCTGGTGGTTGTTAATTTAACAGACACTAGAGGAATGAAAAATTGCTGTTTTACATTGGCCAATAAAAATGACAGGCTCTACACACCAAAACCACTTCATTAAGATGATACTGTTTTGGTGCTAAGAATGTGTCTTTAATGGAACACACTATCACAGTAATATCTCCATTGTCTTGGTGTAAATCTATGTAGACCTACATTTAATGTATACATGCCGTGGTTTTATCTGGCATTACCTAGATTATTATAAGCTGTATTTCACATAATCTTTATGGTCCCCACCTGCTAAGCAATTAGGTTTAGAACGTAGCCACATAAGAAGTGTAAGGAGCCATAAGAGCTATTTTAGGGATGAATGAAGAACAATATGTACATGAAGCCCACTGGGATTACTTTTTTCAAAGTAAATGTCATACAGTGTAAAAGCTGTTAGGGCTGTTATTTGAGTTTCCAATTATTTGCACCCAGCAGGATACATGATTCATGTTTGATCCTGAGATCACACACAAGGCATATTGAGATGGAAAGAAATAAAAATGACACTTTGTGCTAAAAGATTTATTACAAAATCTAAAACATACTAACATGCGCAGAAACCAGATACACATTCATTCACTGGTGTCTACATTGCACAATGGAAAAGTGCAGCAGTATTACTTCTCACCTGCGAGAGACTGAGAATGTCACAGTGTTCACCGGATCTATCAGGACTCCGCTGTTTTTATTAAATAATTTCTTAATGCTAATACTATCTCATCTTGGAGGATGTGTCATGCATTTACTACTTTTCTTCTCTCACATCTCCCTTATTACTATCAGTGTAGCACATTTCAGTCTTTACTGCACACTTCGTCCTCCATCTCCAAACTTTTCGCCACATTATAAGAGTCATTTGTTATTCGTGTGTGCCAAGCTCTGCTATGTGGATTCCCCCCACTTACAGCTTGTACAGTGCTGTTGTCATCAGAATATGGTATAGTCCACTGGCATTCACTGGAGATTCTCTGTCACTTCTTCGCTAGGTGAAGGCGAGTTCTCTTGGTTTTCTGCCAAGTTTAATTTTTGTCTGAATTTTGTGTTAAGTAAACAATGTCCAACCAAGAAAATAGAACTGCACTCAATCCATTAATAAAAGCCTGGGTGCAACCAAACTTGGGGCTTTTTGGCCAAACTAAGGCCCAAAAAGTAGTTAGTTGTCACCAGAGTAAGGAAAAAGTCCAGGCACTCCAAGGCTTAGATAGGCAGTTTTATTTGAACTGCAGTGTCCCGCAGCAACGTTTTGACCTAAAGGTCTTTTTCAATTCAATGTCAATTACACTAGCAGAAAATAGTTGTCAGTATTTTTTTTCTTTACTACCTTTGCCATATTTTTTTATATTCCATCAGCTTTCTACCAACACAAACTATAAATTCACACCTTTATCGTACCTGATAAACATAGCCAGTTATCTAATCTTCAACCTCCCCAACTATAGCCTTGATTTAATTATTTTGGATAAGCATTTCAAGAATGAAAATTATTTTAATACTTAAAAAAATGTTTTAACTGCTAAGGGAATGCCTGAGACTTCCACAGATCAAGGATGCAGAAAAAGAGGAGGTTCCTTGGCAAAACAAACCTCTTCATGGGGTGTACCACCGGCAGATAGTGGATGTGGCTCATGTGACAAAATCCTACCAGTGGTTGGAAAAGGCAGGACTGAAAGACAGCACTGAGGCACTAATCCTAGCAGCACTGTAACAAGCACTCAGCACCAGATCAATAGAAGCTGGAGTCTACCACACCAGGCAAGACCCAAGGTGCAGACTGTGGAAAGAGGCCTCTGAGACAGTCCAGCACCTAGTAGCCAGATGCAAGATGTTAGCAGGAACAGCATACATGGAGAGACATAACCAAGTTGCTGGGATTGTGTACCGAAACATCTGCACAGATCCTGTGTAACTTCAAGATCCAGACAGACAAGTAAGTGCTGGCCAACCAACCTGACATTGTGGTGGTAGACAAGGAACGAAAGACTACAGTCGTGGTGGATGTGGCAATACCCAGTGACTATAACATCAGGAAGAAGGAAAATGAGAAGGTGGACAAATACCAAGGGCTGAAAGAAGAACTAGAAAGGATGTGGAAAGTGAAGGCAGTAGTAGTCCCAGTTGTTATAGGAGCACTCCCAAGTTGAGGGAGTGTCTTCAACAGATTCCAGGTAGGAACAGCTAAGATACTGCGCAGAACCCTCAGACTCCCAGGCCTCTGGTAGAGGACCCGAGAATGGGGAATAAACATACCACCCAGGAGGGGTGAGAAAATAATTTTTTTTAATTATATACATGATATTTTTTGAAAAGCTTTCCAAAAATATTAAATTGAGGCCTGAGACACCTGCAGCTCTTGGCAATTTGAGTAACCCCCACCCCCTTACCGAATGTTCATCCATGCCCTGGAATTTCAAAGTTAAGCCAGGCAGTCAATAGAGATTCAATTTAACTTGTAAACATTATAAACTTAATGCAGTTAAAGTGCTAACATGACAGGGTATGTAGGTGTACAAATAGACTTAGAACTTCTCCTTTAGTTGTATCCAATTTACAGATCCAGTGCATCTCTTTAAACCAAAGCTGAATAATTCACTATAAGAAGAGGAAGTACATCAATCCGTGCTATGAGTAATGTTAGTAATATACAATGTTCCTGTAACTCTGTAATTAAACTTGTAGGAGGACAAAAGAACAAATAAGAAGCTATGTACAGCAAAATAGACAGAAACTATTTACAATACATATTACCATATGATGTAAGGGTGTCAAACTTGTTATGGGCAAATGCAAATATTACAAGTCTTAGAATGAAATGTTGTATTTCTTAAACTGTGTACTTTGTCTTTAAGAGCTATTGCAAACTGACAAGGTGTTAGAAATGGAACATATTGTTTTTCATAACTGTTTCTTTAAGCAATAACCTCAGTGCATAATATGTTTGCGCCATTTTGTCCCAGACAATTACAATAACAATAATGCATAAACAAGCTTCAAGGCTATGCTACGACTCTTGCAGTACACAATATACTGTGGTAACCCCAAGTTAATGGAACTTCCCCAAATCCGGGAATCTCCCACGACTGTACACTTACGACTTAGTATAAACAACAGATAACCTATTCAGACTTTAAGATGCCATCTTGAACTAAGTCAGGAAAATTTCCATGACGTATACACCCTTTAGTTATGGCCTTGTATGTTTGCCAAATTAAGGGAGGTCCTAAATTGAATAAAGTAAAAGAAGTGTTACTTTTTCATATTTGAACTACAGTAACCTAAAATGGAGACATCTGAGGTATAAATAGGTGTACTTTTAAATGTTAAGACACAGAGGAGAGACTTGGAGACAGACGCTGCTCCATCTTAAAATGACAGAGAGGCTGACATGATGACATGTTCAGAAGGGTATGTTAACCTATTAATGATATTTGCAAGCATGTAATTTAATCTTATAAACTCTGCTATAATGGATTTTATATTTTTATATAATAAATATCCAAAAGACAATCTTGCTTCCAAGACAATCCTTATTTTATATTGTATTCTCAATTATTTATATATGTTAAATAGAGGATCTCTTACACTATATAAAATTATGGCTAAGATATCTGTATGGTTAGCCCTACTAAGTTCTATGCTTTAAGACATTATAGTGGTAAATAAGGGAACCACACACGGTTACAATTGGCGACCACGAAGGGACTTTGTACTTGGAAGCTTTAAATATAAAATAAATACCTAGGTAACCTCTTATACGTAAGAGAAGACACAATACTTTGTCATGGCACAAGTCTTGAAATATCAAGAATCTATTGAGCTATTTGTAGCCCAGACTCAGAGAGATCATCATTAGAGATAATTTTAATGTGAACAAGGCACTGTGAGTTCAGGTGCAAGGTACAATGTAATTAGCATACAATGCTGAAATTGTGGATCTTAACTAATATCATAATAGAACAAATATACATATTTGGTAAACTCCCTGATATGCCTAATACACCAGCACAGCATGGCCCATTAGTTCCAGAACAGTGGATTGCAGAGAGGGGGATAAGTTCTCTTTGTAACTGCTTAGTATGCATGCGCAGGAAAAAGATTAATGCAAAATATTGTCAAAAGAAAAGTGATAAGACAGAGCGATGAAATTTGAAGTCTAATTCCAAGAATGCAAAGAAAAAATGCATTATGGCTTAATGAAAACATTCATGCAACAGACAGACAGGATTTTTAATTATTGCATTACTGCGTTCTGGATTCTAATGTCCACTATATAAGAAAGGTTTTAGAAAACAGTGATAATTTCCATATTGTCAATTATGCTTGCTGTTGATAGAAAATCAGGAATTAGAACAGCATAACTATTTTTTCAGTCTGGAATTTCCAGCCAAGGTTGCAGAGATACAGAGACATGTAAACATTCCAAGGAATTGAGAAGTCGTTTTTTTTTATATTCCAAATTATGAACAACATACAGCCATAAAGAGAAAGACATGGCTTTTAAATAAATTCAGTGCAGTACAATGCAGCACATATTTTATATAATATATGCTAGCTAGCTCATATTTTTTCCTAAACAGAGTTGAAATTATACTACCCTGATAGAAAAAAGGGCAACAGGCTCTGCAAAAAAATGAATATTTATAAAATGATTAAAAATAATATATACGTAAGATAGATCAGGGCAAAATAAAATTGTAACTATACAGGATCTCTAATAACTTTTAAACTGAAATTATTAAAGGCTTATTTAAATAAAATGTTAAATACATTTACAGCTTTAAATGTGACCAAAAGATATTAAATGATGTGTTAAGCAGCCAGCCCAATTCACTAGAATAGCATAAGTATTCTACTATTTAAAGTGCACAATTCCTGCACATAATGACTTTGCTTACTTAGGTACAGTCTTTAGTCTATTGCAATGGCAGTAAAGTCCACCAATTTTAAAAGGGAAAGCTTACTTAAATCATTGGTACTATCCCACCGTACTAGCAGTAAGGAAATTAGAACAATGATATTGTACTACTGACTGTAATCGGTCAGACACATGTAATCTCAGTGAATTTCATAAACTAGGTTTTCATAAGATAAGATTAAATATCAAAGTTGTTTATATATCAATATATCAATGTTGTTTATAAATAAAAGTATATAGACTAGGCAATAACAGCATTTACATGCATTCAGCAGCCTGCTCTCTCAAAGCCAGAAACGGATTTATAAAAAAAAAAAAGTAGGTTTTAAAAAGTCCACAGTCAACCACACATGAAGGGTGAAATAATTGCTTCTTTAAAAGCTGTATGCTGCTGCAATTATGTATATAAATACTGATCAGGGCACAGCGTAGAACTAAAAATACAGTTTCAAATCTCATATATGGGGATTCAGTTCCACCACATATTCTACAATTCTGAAAGAGGCTAATTTTAATAATATGTTGTAATAGCATTGTGAATATATATACTGCAAAATTAATTTGATATTGCAAAGCCTGCAATATTCTAAACAGACATTAAAATTTAAGAAAAAAAGAAAAATAATAATGCCAAAAAAAAAAATGCATAAAGGATGCATAAAAAAATGCAGTGTCAATTAAAGTGATGATACTCTGATATATTAAATCACATTGCATATCACATATCTGCTATATGAAAAGTATAAATTAGGTGACATTACTGTCCAAAGCCCCCTCACATCTATTTTATAGAATCTATACTTTTTTGTGGTCACCTCCAAAGAAGCCTCTGAAATTGGGGGCTCAGAGGGGTGCTCATCCCAAAAGAAATCAGATTCCAGGCTTAAAATTTTTTTTTAAATAAATAAATGATAGAAAAAGAATCATGGAACACCCAGAACATGCATTTTTGTATATAATCTTAATTTGCAGATATTTTATGCCTTAAAGACATATAAAGGATATTTAATTAAATATGCAGGTATCTTTAAAAAATTAAGCAATGTTAAAAAAAATAAATAAAAAAAATAATAATAATAAAAAATTTATTTTACACCACAATATAAACAGCTTTGTTAAACAGATTTAAGTACAAGTACTTATGTCAAGAAATATACAGAATACGTTTACAACAGGCAGGTTTAGCATAAATGCAAAGTTGTTGTTTTGGGGGATTTATTATTGCCCAAGAAATCTCCGAACATATTCAGAATTTTTAAGAGTAGCAAGTAAGACAGCAGATTGCAATGGACACCATTACAATATTGCTTTGCCGATTGAGGTCAGAGATTTAAAGAATAAATGTTCTATAGCTCGCTAGACCACTGGCTTTTAATGAACAGTTTGCACAACACTTATAAATAGTTTATTATACTGCACATTATAGCTGTGACAACATAATACACAGGGTAACAATGCTATGTCACTGTTTAATAGACTTACCCAGTATTTAAGGACGACATGTTTCTTGCAAAGTAATCTGGACTTTGAGGAAGGTTCTAACTATGTTTAATTAATTAACTTACAAAAAAAAAAAGAAAAAAAAAAAAAGAAGTTTATTTTTCCCCTGCAAGTGAGTTTTCAGCGCAAGGTCATCTTGTGTTCACAGACTATTCGGTTTTAAAAAGCTGTTCTTTATCTCACATTATGAACGGCCTTGTAATTCCTATCCACACTAAAAGTTGGCTTTTAAATGTTATTGTTTTAACTTTAATATTTCATAGTTAATACAGAGGATAAAGTAATATAAAGAAAGTATATTAATTGATAAGATTTAATTTATCTATTTTGGTCCACTGTTCACTGATCTCGAGTCTCAGTCTGGTGTTCAAACAGTTTTTCTTACGATACGTCGTGAGTTTATATCCACAGCTGCATTTTGCTTTGTGATAACAAATTGAAAGCCTGGCATTGTAACACGTGTATGGACATGCTTATAACAAAGCATGGTCCCTCTCCTCATGTCGTTAACAGGCACTTTGATGCAATGTGTCTACCAATGCTTTTCTGTGGTCACTGGATCACATCGCATACCCTATCTCTCTGTCATGATGCAGAGTTTATGCTTGCAAGGATATCCAGACCTTATCCACCTGGTATCCGCATAAATACTCCTATCGTTTAGAGGGGTTAATTACATAATAACCATTGAAGGTAATATGTTGGTTGTTCTTCCTATAGAGGAAAGATGGACTTGCCCTAAAAGCTTTTTCATGGCTAGGACAAGCTCTTATAGAGAGAGGTAATGTACTTCTGACTCCTGAAAAGGAATATTGTTGGTCACAATATGGGAAATACTGTAATTCATGTGTTTAGTAATCATAAGCATTTGCTTATTGCCACATTACTGATGTATTGTTTATTGAAATATTAATATCCAACATACTTTTGAATTACTATATATTGAAAGTTTGCCAACATCTCATGGTTATAAATATGTTTTTGTATGTGTTGATGCATGTACCAGGTTTACTTGGATATATCCTGTGCGAAGTGCAACCTCTGATGCCACGTTTTCTAGTCTCACTTCCTTAGTATGCATTTGATAATCCCAGGACCATCCATTTGGATGGTGGTCCTGCAGTTACTGCAAAGGAAACCTAAAACTGGGCAACCACATTTGGGTTACTTTGGGATTTCAGTGCCCCAACCACCCCCAAAGAAGTGGGGTTGTGGTCTGGGAGAATGCTGAGGTTAAATGATTATTAACCAAGTTACTAGCTGCTTGCCCCACACAGTGGTATCTATTTATTCCTATGGTACAGATAAGCATTCACAACATACCTGATGATACAAATGGTGAGACACCATATGAAATGTTACATGTTTTTTCACTGACAATTATATTTCTGCACCAGGGAGAGCTTAGAACCATTGGTTCTATTAGAGAAATTTAGGATTTTTTTTTTCCAGCCCACCACGCCTTGCACCACCGACTTTTTTCTACTGTTGGCCAGTTTGTCCTGGAGAGGGTGACTCAGGTAACTTTTACTACAGAGAACAATCAGAGCCAACAGAGAACAGTAAGTTTTGATATTTTACAACCTGCTAAATACTTCCAGGACGTTCACAGAACCACTGACTGATACAATGGATGCTGTTAAAGATGACAAGATAAAACAAACAGAGGATGACAGAAAAGCCACCAGAATCATAGCCACGTAACAGACTGAATCATGATCTGACATCTGAACCTGCAAATGTGAAGGAGAAGGATGAACAGACAGACGTTATACATTCACAGTTAATATGGAATGTACGAAAAATGAATCATCAACATCATTATAAGAAAGACTCTGGAGAAAACAGACTGAACCTGAATTATCTTGTACAGTAAGAAAGAAATGCAAAGATGGAAGCAAAAGGATGTTAGAAAATTGGTTATGGTGTCTCCTTCTTACAATCTGCAGCATTATCATAACATCAACCCTAGCTGTCGTTTTAAAACTGCATTGAGATTATGTTAACAAGCAGGACTATATAACACACTATACAAGTTCTTTGATCGTGAGGACTACCTCCAAGAACTATCTCAAAAGGAGAGACATAGCGCACAGTGAAATGATTGCCTACACTGGTATTTCACAAGGAACCTATTGAGATCATTCCAAAAAAACGATTATACACGAGAAAGATGTGATTGGACTAATACAAATCCTAATAATGGACTCAACAATGATGACAAAGCATGCTGAAAACAGAAAAAGATGGGACAGATGTTTGTGAAAGACTTTGGATGCACCTATGAAGGTGATGCAAGAAAAGACTTTGCCATATAGTTTATCATTGAGTGACTACCGCAAACAGCCTTCTTATGCTGAAAAGAAGTGCTATGCTAATTCTGGACATTGCAATTATGTATCCAGACAGAAGATGACCGGAAAAAGAAATAAAGGCTGATAACTGTCAACACCCAGCTGTTTTTCAAGATGGAACATGGTACTGAGAAAACCAGATTGACTATCAAAGCACCTCACAGTACAACACAAATTGTTGCCTACAACTCAGAAAAAGTGGTTATAGGAAGGAGCAGAAGAAGAGGAATATAGATTTCCTACTGGAGTGAAAAACCATCCTGGAACAATATTCTGTAACAATGAACTTTAAAATGACATTTGGTGGCATATGAATTTGAATTTGGTAGAAACACATCAATTAACTAAAGAAACCTTGATGCAATTAATAAATAATAACAATACCGGCTTACTAAGAGCAGATGCCCTGCCAAGAGAATGGAATATAAAAAGACCAACAAAATCTTTCAGAAACCTGACATCATGGGACACTTGTAACAAAGCACGATTTGCAGCTTTTCTTAAACTCTACATATTATGTACATACCTGCAAAGCAAGGACCTCCTGTAAACATAAAGACAGAGATATTGATACAACAAGGAATCTGTAATGGTTCTGTTGCAGATGTGATCTACCGTCGTACTCCTTGCTCTTTTGGTATAACTATACCAATGAAAACGTTAAATGGCTCCATAGAATCAAACGACAACGGATTATTGCTATATTCTGGACTTCCAGGAATGTGGTGCATGGACAGAAAAATTATAATTACTAAAGCAATCATGCCATTTTTTCCCTGTATCAGAAATGTGTCAGTGACAATGTGTAATATAATACAGATACTATAATTAATGGTATAAGAAACACATAATGTGTTAATTACAAAGGTGGATAGACTTTGTGAATATCTGAAACGCAATTGAAGATTATTGCTAAAATGCCATATGCAGCTGCAGTCTGCCCTACAAACAAATATATTAGACATACGTATAAGAGCATAACAGCTAATTACCAAGATGAATAATTGAATCATGATAGTTAAAGATCATATGATTACAATAACAACTGCAATAATGAATAATGTTTAAACTTTAGAAGAAAATATAAAATGTTTTTATTAAAACAGAAACTACTCGATATTCGTTTAAGTTTGCAGAGTGGTATAATTAATATAAGTGAAATACTTCAACAGTTAAAAACAGTTAAGACAGGCAGAAACTTTACTTCAACTATCATAAAGTTTATTTATAATGATAAGAATATTCAGTCTGCCAGAGCTAAGGCCAGTCAATGGAAAGAAAGAGTATTATGGATTAACCCGTCCAGGTGACATACATGATGATTTTGGAAATTGATAAGTTAAGTCACCTATTGCAAACTTGTGAAAAGATGTCAAAGATATAAATTCAACATCCATACCACTCTATGTATATATATATATTAAAATACACGTAATCAAATATTTTATCAGTTTTTCAAATACAAAGAAAATGTAATTTGGTTTGTAATGGTTAAAGGTACATAAACCACCTATACAAAGGTAGAGTTAAAATATAAATACATTCAATATTGTATCGGAGTGCTTTCTTAACTCACTTTTAGAAATAATAAAAAATCCAAATCATCTTAAGCTAACCCAACAGCCACTGAAAAATATACTTAACAATTAAGATTCTCATTGTTAAGCATCCAATCTCACAAACGTAACTTTCCACAATGGCTGTCAGATCTTGGTAAAAAAAAAAAAAATGTTTTCTAAGACAATTTTTGGGTGTTTCTGGTATTTTAAGCCACTAATAACTGTAGTTATTATATTTACTAATTAGAACTTAGGGAATAAGTTGTCTTCTCCCTAACAGGACAAAGAAAGATAATTAACGTCATATTTCCAATTATCAACTATTCTAAATATATTGAGAGATTTTGAATAAAGGAGTATTTTTAACATTTAAAGAGAATGTAATTTTACATACCATTGTGAACAAAGGTGGTAAATATTTTGCTGCTTCAAATTATCCTTATATATCTAAATCATATACAAAGGTGTTTATCTTTAAAACAAAACACTAGAAAGATTAACTATGTTACTATTTCATCTATCATTATTATACAAACTATAACAAATGAAAAGATTTTTCCACAGATTTGACCTGTGAACATTTTTAGCACAACAGCACCTGATGTCATTGAGATGTCTATCACTGAGATGTTACAAAGATTCCAATACAGCAAAAAGAGGCGTTCTTGAGAATCCACTTCAATTGCTGTATCAACATAACATTTACTGTAATGGGATCCATGTCACTTAAGACAATGTCTTGGAAATGCTGTCAATTAATTTATTCCGTAAAAGAATATCGGAGAGTATCCAATCTATACACATCATAAATGGTGTAAAAAAATGTTTCATGAAAAAAACAAAATAAAAAGCAAAGACAAAGACAAACACCAACACCATCACCACGGTGATAACAGATGATGCTGATCAATATCCGCAACCAATTCTAGCCAAATATTTGGAAAGCTGGACTCTACAACCTATACTCTATAACAAATACCCGGGTATTCTACAAACACAACCTCCAGCAATGTATCTAAGGAATGTAAACTTCTACAGGCCTTTAAAGACTTTGGATTACAAATACAATTACTGTTTTTAATTTTGGATTACAATTCGTATCCAGATCTATCCAGGAATATCTTACTCTGGAACTTGGTGTTCTTTTCAATTCTTTCCCAGACAAAAGCTTTGCTCATTTTAATCAACCACCTTTACAGGCAAAGATCACACTATGGATATTTTACTGTTACAACAATGATCTAAGATGCTGGGAGCACAAAAAAACAAAAGACTGTTGGAAAACTTTGGTTTACTAATTTAAGGAAGAAATGCGCTACAATGCCCACAGTTTAATGGAGAGGGTGTTATGGGCAAATGCAAATATTACAAGTCTTAGAATGAAATGTTGTATTTCTTAAACTGTGTACTTTGTCTTTAAGAGCTATTGCAAACTGACAAGGTGTTAGAAATGGAACATATTGTTTTTCATAACTGTTTCTTTAAGCAATAACCTCAGTGCATAATATGTTTGCCCCATTTTGTCCCAGACGAATTACAATAACAATAATGCATAAACAAGCTTCAAGGCTATGCTACGACTCTTGCAGTACACAATATACTGTGGTAACCCCAAGTTAATGGAACTTCCCCAAATCCGGGAATCTCCCACGACTGTACACTTATGACTTAGTATAAACAACAGATAACCTATTCAGACTTTATGATGCCATCTTGAACTAAGTCAGGAAAATTTCCATGACGTATACACCCTTTAGTTATGGCCTTGTATGTTTGCCAAATTAAGGGAGGTCCTAAATTGAATAAAGTAAAAGAAGTGTTACTTTTTCATATTTGAACTACAGTAACCTAAAATGGAGACATCTGAGGTATAAATAGGTGTACTTTTAAATGTTAAGACACAGAGGAGAGACTTGGAGACAGACGCTGCTCCATCTTAAAATGACAGAGAGGCTGACATGATGACATGTTCAGAAGGGTATGTTAACCTATTAATGATATTTGCAAGCATGTAATTTAATCTTATAAACTCTGCTATAATGGATTTTATATTTTTATATAATAAATATCCAAAAAGACAATCTTGCTTCCAAGACAATCCTTATTTTATATTGTATTCTCAATTATTTATATATGTTAAATAGAGGATCTCTTACACTATATAAAATTATGGCTAAGATATCTGTATGGTTAGCCCTACTAAGTTCTATGCTTTAAGACATTATAGTGGTAAATAAGGGAACCACACACGGTTACAAACTGAAGATGTATGTTGTATTGGCAACACACAGAGGGATGAGCTCACTCCACAAAACAAAGCAATAGATTTATTAAAGCTACATAAAACACCACTGGGTGATACGAAAATATATATGAGATAAATTCTTACTTCAGGTTTGTTTCCCTCTATCTTTCTCTCTGAAGATAATTTGAATTTGTCCACATGCTGCTCTCTAGAATCTATTTTTTTGCTCTGTTGTGCACATACAAATGTAATAAATTCCTGATTTTCGTTTTCTGCATGACTGCAAGTACATTACCAGCATCACCCATAGATCATTGAGATTGCTTTACTGATTGTTTTTATATTTATTTTTGTTTTATTCTGCCTTGTATTCCTAAATTGCACATTTTCATAGAACTGATCAGATTTATCTAAAGTCTTACATAAATACTGCACAGAATCATCGCAGGACTGTGAACAGCTGATGTGCATGCCTTACATACTCCTACTTGTGGTAGTACAGGACAGTGATGACAGGCAGTTTTATGTGTCCTAAAAACTTGGAGTTTACACTGATCAGCCACAACATTAAAACCGCCTGCCTAATACCATGTAGGTTTCCCTTGTGCTGCCAAAACAACTCTGATGCTTTGAGGCATGGACTCCACAAGACCTCTGAATGTGTCCTGTGGTATCTGGCATCAAGACATTAACAGCAGGTCTTTTATGTCCTGTAAGTTGCAAGGTTGGGCCCTCCATGGCTCAGATGTGTTTTTCCAGCACATGCATAGATGCTCAATCGTATGAGATCTGGGAAACTGAAGGCCAAAGCAACACCTTGAACTCTTTGTCATGTTCCTCAAACCATTCATTAACACTTTTTGCAATGTGGCAGAGTGCATTATCCTGCTGAAAGTGTCCACTGCCATCAGGGAACAGGAAGGGGTGTACGTGGTCTGCAACAATCTCTAGATAGGTGGTACGTTTCAATGTAACATCCACATGAATGCCAGGACCCAAGGTTCCCAGCAGAACATTGCCCAGAGGATAACATTGCCTCCGCTGGCCTGCCTTCTTCCCATAGTGTTGCCATCTCATCTTTTCCCCCGGTAAACGACACACACTCACATGGCTTTCCACATGATCTAAAAGAAAACATGATTCAGACTAGGCAACCTTCATCTTTTGCTCTCATGATCCATTTCTGATGCTCACATCCCCACTGAAGGTGTTTTCATCAGTGGACAAAGGTCATTATGGGACTCTGACCGGTCTGTGGCTAACTGCGATGCACTGTGTGTTCTGACACCTTTCTATCATAGCCAGCAATTTAAGCTACAGTAGCTTTTCTGTGTGAGTGGACCAGAAGGGCTGGCATTTGCTCCCCACATTAACCTATTGCGCCCATGACCCTGATTCACTGTTTGTCCTTATTTGCACAACTTTTTGTAGGTACTAACCACTGCATACTGGGAACACCCCACAAGATTTACTGTTTTCAAGATGTTCTGATCCAGTCATCTAGCAACTACTGTCAAAGTCACTCAGATCTTTCCACTTGCCCATTTTTCCTGCTTACAACATATTAATTTCAAGAACTGACTACTTAACTTGCTACCTTAAATCCCATCCCTTGACAGGTGCCATTGTAATGATATAAGCAATGTTATTCACTTCACCTGTTTTAATGTTGTGGCTGATCAATGCACATGCTTCTGTAATCAAGTGAACTTGGCTTGTCTCTGTTTAAGTCTCCGTTTAAGTTTTCCTGTGCTGTCTGACTAGGCTCTTTGAGCATATTTCTAATATTGTGTCTGAATTGCTTGCCCTTATTTTAGAATGGCAGGCTATAATTTAAAATGCTATTACCTGGTACCTGTACCAGACTCTGTGTAGATACCTAACACCTGATTAACAAACTCATGGTTATTCAAGAAACCCAGAGATTTAGCAAATGAAACATGAATAGTAACATTCAAGCTAAAATAACCTACCTGTGAGCTTGGCTACACTTGAGAATTTTTCCAAATAAGCAATTTTTGCCACTTGGATAGTCATTGGCTTAAAATTACATGTCCTGCCCTACTAGTCAGGCCTTAAACTTTACTCACCAATGGCTAGTTGAAAATGTAAACCCTGATATGCATATATTATTCAGCACAGCATGATTTATATGTGTGGCGCACATTTGAAGGATACATTGAATTGCTCAGTTCTTCAAGCTGAAAAATAAAAATAACACAATGTCAAAAACATGGCCACCACCTGCACATATGTTAGTGATCAGGTATTATTATTATTATTATTATTATTACAAAAAGAGATTGCACACTAGAATAACTCCAAAGAGATATCCATATAAATGCTTTATTAAACCAAGTTGGTATAACAAACAAGAATAGAAAAAATAAAGTGACAATAATAAGGCAAACCAATATAAACAGTAATAATTACCACAACTTCCACAAGCCTACTGCCAGTCCTGTTTTATTTATCACATTTTAATAAATAAATGTTATATGTACAAAGAAGCAAACAAAATGTTTCCTCACGTTATTTAAGAGCTGCTCCAGGTTGCGTTCTGCATGTGTCTCTTCTCTCAGCTCCTCTGCACACACATCAAGACTAAAATGGAGGCGTGCTAGCTGCTCCTGCATTTCCCGCACTCGCTCCAACTGCTCAAAAGAGCACACCTGGCCTGCAAGAGTGAGGTGGAGCGAACACTCAGAGACAGAATTAAACATTGAAGCAATGAGCAGTTGGTGTGATACAAGCAAATCATAATGGAGGAAACCCATCAATGAAATGTTAATATTTTTTCCAGTAATAGTTTATCTTTAGATGAGTTGTTTGATTTTTAAAGCATGTATGACCTTATGTTCCCTTCCCTCCACTGCCGTAATCAATGCTCTTTGGCTAGATGAGGTGCTTACTTTAAGATCACATTCAAATTGTGATCAGTGCTTTACATCAAACGAGCCAGTTGACATCATCACAAAGTGAATACACAAGAAAGAAAACATAGTGACATTCAATGAGTATCATGTAAAATGGCAGCACTCAGGGAAGGAACATGAGGTAACACATTATGTATATATTAACAATAACAGCAACATAACTAAAGTGACAGTTTTCCATTAAGATTGAACACAGAACTTAATATACTGGAGTGAGGGAAGGAGCCTGCTGGTGAAACCACTATCTAAGCCAGTGATGGCGAACCTATGCACAGCTGGTACCCGGAGCCCTCTCTGTGGGCTCTGTCCTGCAGGGCCAGTGCTATCCAAGTGCCGGCGCTGCTGGGTCCCTTCACGGACCAGAGGGGAGATCAGAGATCTCCCTCAAAGGTCCGCAGGCACATTGTCGGCAGGGATGGGAGAGGAGACCCAGGAGCTCTAGCTTGCAGCTCCGCCGGCTCTCCTCTTGGAGCGTTGCCACGCTTACCATGGCAATGCTCCGTTCTCGCGAAAGTGAACTCTAACCCAGGAGCTGCAAGCTAGAGTTCACGCCCCACTAGAACCGCCAGGGATACTCCACCGGCCCACCAGGGCTTCACAATCGATATCCCCCCTCCCTGGGCAAAGGTAAGAAGGGAGGGGGGATAAAAAGAAAAAAAAAATGTAATTAAAAAAACAAAACACCCCCATACACACACACTTCCCCCACTGTACCCCCATACACACACTGCCCCACCACACACTTTGCCCCCACTGTACCCCCATACACACACACTGCCCCCACTGTATCCCATACACACTGTACCCCATACACATTGCCCCCACTGTACCCTCATACACACACTGCTCCCACACACACTCTTCTCCCCCCACACACACTGCACCCCCATACACCCACTGGCCCCATGCACACAGTGCTCCCACTGCACCCCCATGCACACACTACACCCCTAGTTCGGACAACTGTATGGTGTGTTTTTTCTAAACTTAAACCTCAGTATTCAGGTTTAATTGCCATGTTGGCACTTTGAGGGAAAAAAGTTGGTTTGTATTGCGGTTTGGGCACTTGGGCTCAAAAATGTTCGCCATCACTGATCTAAGCAGATGTTACTCAGACAGCAAAAAACGAGAACAAAATCGAGATCAAGAGAAGAGTCACCAAATTACAAATATCTCATTTTCTTACATACTGCTTCCTCACACCACACAGGATCTTTTCAACCCCTCTTTTACCAAATGCTTGCAGTTTTCCAGAGTGAAAGTCATTGAGCAGACTGAGGAGACCCCCCTCCATCTCACACACGTGAGATACATCTGTAAGGAAGGAATGCTGCAAGCTAGGTCCAGGGCTCACTCCCTCAGAGGGCGCTGGCGGACGCACACGCTCCTTTACACTCCTGTAGAAGAGCACAGGAAAGAAAGCTTAAGTGTTTAGCGCGGATATCCTACAGAGTATTAAAGGCCATTTTACAGCATGTCACATTGTAAAATTTAACTGGTTTGTTTATTCACATAAGAGTAATACAAATTTTAAAGAAACCTTCCAAGCACTGTAGCCACTACAATTTAATGGTTTTGTGCCAGGAATTCTCTGGCGACATACCAATGCTTAACTATTTTGATAATGTACCAGGGTCTCCTGGGAACCTGGATGTCTCTGCACAGCTAAGCACAGGCAATCCAGGACCACATTCAATGGCCAAGAGCACTCAGCTGAGGCTAAGAGCCAATGAGCAAAGTTCTGCTTAGCTTGGTAGAGAAAACCATATTTTCAGTCCGGAAGCAGGAGCTGCAGGTGTGGGCATCCAGTGGAACCTAGGTAAGTGCGGCTGGCTCTAGTGGTTATGGTGCTTGGTTATTAACCAGGAAAGCAATTGTTTGTTTTTTGCATTTTTTTGTTTTGTTTGTTTTTTTCAGAAATAATAACCAACAAAAGGAACAGACACACGATGATCTGAATCATGAAAGGTTTGTTAGAGTTAACATACCTTGAAAGGTGGTGTGAAATATAGTTTGGAGATAACTTGTCCAGGAAGGGTATGAGGTGCCTGGGAGCAACTCCTTTAGCTATGCTTTCCTCCTCAAGACTATAGTTAAAATCTACAGCAACAAACTGATGCCTTCACACCCCATGTGTACCTACAAACAAACAATCTCATTCCCCAAATTAGCTTCCCTCTTTCTCTGACAGATGGCCTCTATTTCACTATCTAGAGACCTCTACTTTCTGCTTTGTATTGCGTTCTGTGTCCATTGTGCTACTGTGACTTTGAACTTGATCTGTGTGCATTTAGATACCGTGCACACCTCAGCACATTGCTCCTTTACTTCTCTCCTACAGCCTCCCAAAGACTGACCACTGAGATGCCAAATTTAAAAATATTGGATTTTCCTCCCCAGATTTGAAATTTTTGGTAACGCTCAATCTTTTTAAGTGGCTCTAAACCATGTGAGTGAGACCAGCAGTTGTATAGTTCCACTCGGTATTACTATATTACCCTATGTCCTTTTTTCTGTTCTATGTATTACAAATTGACTATGTTCAATGTGGGTAATTTTATCGTTGAGTGCTCTCACCATTGTGTTTATTATGTTTTCACTATTGTATGTTGTGGTTGAGTGACCCATAGAGGTGATAGTAGCACCATATTGTGTTTTTGGATAAACCCTTTTTCTGTATTCATTATCTATTAGAATGAGGATGCTTACCTCTTGATTTTGTTTCTTTGTTTTGGGGAAGGAGGATGGGGAATACCCAGACTAAAAGTAGCGCTCTTAATAGGAGGAGCTGTAACTTTGCGTAAAGGTCCTGGGGGTAGCGTTTGGGTTACACACACTTTGGGGCTTCTCTTCTTCCTTTTGTCCTCCATTATCTTCACAGAAAAGTATCTGTAAATTATAAAATAGAGGTTAGCAGTCAGGGTTGAGAATCCAGACAAATAAATATATATAATATAAAGATCTCTGTATTAAATTCACTGGCTGGGTTTCTGCATTCTCAAGTTGTTGTGGCGCGTTTCCAATGAAACAAGAATCTTTGAATCATTTAGAGATACTGGATACACCTGTCATGTGGGGACAAATGAAAAGCCAGCAGCCTCACTCACCACCTTCCTAACTGCCTCGCTTGGTCCAACTTGTCACCTGATATATGTGTGACATCAGCACTCTATTTAGATGTATCTAATTAACAGCAAATGGATAAAGTTGAAATGTCCTACATGTGAGAGCTTATGGAACCGAAATTTTATTAGAGGTCGTGAAGTTCCATATTGCTGATTTGTCAGATAAGTACTGAGACACTCTGGCTCTTCTCTGTGTCTCTTACTGACTATTTATTTATTGCCTGTAATTGTTCTGTGTCTTGTCTTATTTCTGAAGCTTTCCTCAGCCATGTTGCTGATATCACTTACTGTATCACGTCAATTAAAGTGACTTGTTTTAAATAGGAAATCATCAATGGGTCCCTAACTAGGATCCTACTCTAACTTTATATAAAAATGAAGCTGCCACACAGAGGCGTAGCTAGAGGGGTGCAAAGGCGATCATGTGCCACTGGGCACAGTTGTCTCCGGTTTGCTAAAACGTAGCGCGGTCTTGATACAGAGACAGACATACTGACCTACTTTACCTTAGGGTCATCCTGTGATATGCAGACTATCGTGGGGCTGGTGAGGAGCAGAACAAGCTAGATTCCTCAACTACGAATCCATAGAATTAAGGGAAAAACACTAGGCGGGAAGTTGATTTTTTTTCTTTCTTTCTGAATATTATTGTGAAAACCAAGGATGCTCTTAAATTCTTGTAAAATGGCTCTTCCAATTTAAAAAAAAACATTAATTATGAAGAATAAAAATACACTGAATGTAAATTTTTAAATCAGGTGCTATATGATTACATTTTATTAATGTATTTTGCAAGCCAATGTATAGCTGAAAAGTTATTCTCGTTTTATATTTTTCTGATTTCAAATCGAAGGAGGTCTAGTATAGTAGGCCTCAACATTCTTATCCCTGTTAAAATAATCATCTTTTGAAGTTATTATAAATATGATTGGGGAAATGTAATGTTTTAGTGACAGCTCCAATTAGTACAGAGTCCAATAAACACATACAACAATTAGGTATGTACCTTAAACAGGCCACCATGGGGTGAACATAAATTAACTCAAATATCAATTATTTTTGAGGTACAGCCCTGTGTTTCAGACACAATTTAAATTAGTGCCAACCAATACGTTTAGGGAGATTGGCAGTTTCATAAACTATCAGAAAAAAATGACAGACTCAGAACCCATAAAGCACTTCGTAAATTCATATGTCTAAAATAGAGTTACGATCAACACTGCTTACTGGAAAATGTTTTCCTTTTCAGCTTAAAATTTGAAATTCACTTTAACCCCTTAAGGACACATGACATGTGTGACATGTCATGATTCCCTTTTATTCCAGAACTTTGGTCCTTAAGGGGTTAAAGGGTTACTCCAGCCTCCATGACCACTTCTACTTTTAAAAGTAGCCATCTTTATGTGCAGCGTTTCTACAAGTTTCTATGTGACTTAGGCAACCCGTTTGTGCGCTGTGGCCCTTAACCCCTTAAGGACACATGACATGTCTGACATCTCATGATTCCCTTTTATTCCAGAAGTTTGGTCCTTAAGGGGTTAAAGGACCAATATAGTGACAGGAAAACAAACTCGTTTACCTGGCACTATAGGGTCTTTGGGTCCCCCCACCCTCTGGGTCCCACTCCCGCCGGGCTGAAGGGGGAGGAAGGGGTTAAATTCTTACCTTTCTTCCTCTCTCTTTCGACGTCATCCGCGGCAAGAGCCGTGCGCGCATTCAATCAGTCCATAGGAAAGCATTTCTCAATGCATTCCTATGGACGTTGGCGTCGCAGCGATAAGCGCCTCTAGCGGCTGTCAGTGAGACAGCCACTAGAGGCTGGATTAACCCTAATGTAAACATAACAGTTTCTCTGAAACTGCTATTTTTACAGCTGCAGGGTTAGCCCTAGAGATACCCGGCACCCAGACCACTTCATTGAGCTGAAGTGGTCTGGGTGCCTATAGTGGTCCTTTAACAATGTGACAGGGCTCATCTAATATTGGCAGCCAGCAATGGGAGGAAGTGAGTGCAGGTTACTTCCACCCAGATACATCGAGCCATGCAGGATGTAGAGGAGAGTGGCGAACTGACTCCCAACAGTCACAGACAGCAGAAGCCACCCTCCTGCACCCAAAAGGTAGGACGAAGGAGGGTTGCTAAAAGATGACAAGCATCTGTATCTCTATGTTTGACTTTGCGTGTTACGGTATGTGTGTAGGTATGTGCCTCTGTATGTCTTTGTATCTGTATGTGTGTCAGTGTGTGCATGTGTGTCTATGGGTCTGCATCTGTGTATCTACATGTGTGCCATTGTGTGAGTCGGTGAATCCGTACGTGTGTGCATCTGTATGTCTATGTATCTGCAAGTGTGCCAGAGTGTGCATCTGTGTGTGTCTGTGTATCTGTACGTGTGTCAGTTTTTGTACCTATATATTTCCCTGTGTCAGTGTTTGCTTCTATGTGTCTGTAAATCTTTATGTCTGTGTATCTGTATGTATGTCAGTGTTTGTATCTGTGTATCTGCATGTTTGTCAGTGTGTGTATCTGTGTTTTGGAGTATCTGCATGTGTGTCAGGATGTGTATATGTGTATCAGTATGTATGTCAGTGTACGTGTGGCAGTGTATATGTACATACATTTCAACATTCAAATGCCAACACTACACACAAATACATCTCTGAATTCAAACATCAACACAATATACAAAACACACCTCTGTATTAAAATACCAATATTATATATAAACACCCCTGAATTCAAAAAACACCACTGCGCACACATTCACGCCTGCATTCAAATGCCAACACTACATATGAAAACACCCCAACATTCAAAAGCAAACACTACACACACTGCATTCAAATGCCAACAGTTCCACAAATACATCCCAACATTCACACACACATACTCCATTCAAAAACAAGCTAACACTAAAACACATAAACACTGCTCAGTGCTAAACACAACTGTGCAAGGATGAGCAAATGGTAGATTTCCAACTAGCAAAGCACTGTTTATTCTTATTCATATCTCCCTATGAGGGTCATTGCCTACTTTGGGCCAAAATGGCTCTGTTCATCTTCTCTAGGAGCTCCATATTGTTGGTGAGTCTGAGTGAACAGGAATAATACTCACAGTAATGTGTCTCTAAAGTACATTAAATGTGTTTAGAAATCAGTCTGTATAAATAAGATCCATTGTTCTTGTTCTAAATTACATTTTACTTGCATAAATTATTAATAAGTCACCTAACATTTATTAAAATAGCCCAACCCCGACTTATTTAACAGTTTGTTCGTTTGTTTTTTGTTTTTAAAAAGGGGGTGAACATTATACATGTAAGGGGGAAAAAAGGGTTAAAGTAACAATTTAGATTCCCATTTTAGTAAATAACAGCCAGGGACCAGGGTTACTCACTAAAGTAAAAAATGTGGGGAATTCAAAGTGAATTCCAAATTTAAGGGCAAAATAACCAAACTGGAAGCACAGCTGAGATTATTCTAGTTTGTCTATTTAACTGCGTGAAAAAGCAAGAAGCCCCTTTAATGGTTAACCATTTAATGTAAACATTGCAGAGTTAAAGTGGCACTGTCACTGTCTGAGGACTTTCCAGAGTTTGCTAAGACCACCGACGGTGACATCGCCGCTGGTGATCTGGTGGCCAAAATAAATGGGGCAGGTAAAATTTACTTACCTGAACATGTCCCACTGGGGCGCGACGATCTTCTTCCAGCTGGTTCGCTTATGCGTCAGAAGCTGTTGTTACTGCTGTACGCTCGCGCATGAGCATATTTGTTAGGAAGGGGGGGGGAGGACAGTGCCACTTTAACTGGACAGGTACAATGCACACAGACCACTTTAATGAGCTGAAGTGGTCTGGGTGCTTATAGTGTCCCTTTAAATCCTGTGTATTTCTGCAGGGTTTACAATCAGTAGAAAGAGACAAACACCCTGATGGTGTTTGTGTAGTACAGACACAGCTCTTGTGCACTGAAGGTGTGGGGCAGCACATGCCAGTTTAGGCACTGGGCAGTAAGAGCCACAGGGAGTGCCAGTGCCACAATAAGAGGAGGCAGGGAGCTGTGTACACAGAACAGGGAGGACAATGGGGCAGGTTGTGCTGTAATAACTAGGAGTGCGTTATAAGGGTAATATTAATGGAGAGGACACACAGAAAGCAAGAGACAGGAGTCCCTACAGTGACTGACCTGCAGCTGATTGAGCTGTTCACCAGGACCCAGGAGCCACACTTACCGCCTCCTCCCTGTGTTTACTGCCACTGCCTCCCTCAGTACTAAATGTTTATCCCTCTATCCCCTCTTGTCACATTGCTCCTCCTCTTCATCATCAGCCGCTTCCCTCCCCCTGTTTAATAAGCATTGTACCCGATCACACTCCCATCCCCCTACCATGCTCCCTAGCACTGTCTGATAACCCTGTACCATCCTTCCCCATTACATCCTCCTCAGCTGCCAAGTAATGCTTATTATCCAGTGCTATTCCTTCATTACTTTCCTAAACAGGTTAATCTTTGGAGGAGGGTGACTCACAATACAGTACACAGCTCAGCTATCTATTTGTGTCTCCCTGCCTCAAACTTTCTCCACTCCCTCTGACACATCATCCACCCATCCATCATCCATCTGCAATGGCTTTATAGCAGGGAGTACAGCAATACATAACTGGCTGTAAAACCTCAGCTACAGTGAAGTATCAGAGGATACAGGTCTCTCTACTACAGCAATGCATGTCTGCAGGATGCATCTCTTCAGGAGTTGGTATTGAACTGCAATGCTTAAAGCGTCAGTGTCATTTAAAAGGTTAATCCAAGCACCATAACCACTTCACTGATTGTAAGTGCTCATGGTGTCTTTTAACGCCAGCTTGGGAAGCGTCATTTGGGCCAAGGAAAGGGAGAATGTTGAGTCCTGGTGGTTCAGTGAGCGAACCATCTTTTCTGGCCTTTCAACAGGTGCAGGTAGGGCTGTCATCTAAAATTTTGGGGCCCCTTTCACAGCTCAAGGCCTGGGCCCAAGAGGCTCGCCCTATATCTTCCCACAGTGTACAGCTCTGACTCCTCCCACAATAGATGCAGAATACGTGTGTGTATAGTGAATGCAGTCACTGGCGTACCTACCACGGATCTTGGGCCACCTGGATACCTTATGGGCCAGTGCACAGCCGTACTGGCCCGGGTCCGCGGTTCCAGGAGGTCTGGCAGGAAGGGAAAGCTGCACTGTGCTGCTCCGCTCCTGTCTGTGTGTAGCGTGGCCGATCGGTCTGACAGGAAATGCTCACTGTTAAAGCACTTCCTATCAGACCAGGAACCGGGGCCAGTAAGGTACAGGAGGGGAGGGGGGAGAGAGAGAGGGTATGGGATACAGGGAGGGGGGAGAGAGGATATGGGATACGGGGAAGGGGGAGAAATGAGCAGAGGGAGGGTATGGGCACAGGGAGGGATGGGGGAGAGATGAAGGGTATGGAACACAGGGAGAGGAGAGAGATGAAGGGTATGGGACACGGGGAGGGGAGAGAGATGGGTGTATGGGACACGGGGAGGGGAGAGAGATGAAGGGTATGGGACACGGGGAGGGGAGAGAGATGGGTGTATGGGACACGGGGAGGGGGAGAGATGGGGGTATGGGACACGGGGAGGGGAGAGAGATGGGGGTATGGGACACGGGGAGGGGGGAGAGATGGAGGTATAGAACACAGGGAGGTGGAAGAGATGGGTGTATGGAACACAGGGAGGGAAGGGAGAGAGGGAACAATTGGACATATGGAGGGGAGAGAGGGAGGGTATGGGACACAGGGAGGGGAGAAGGAAAAAGTAAAAACATGAAGGGGCTGGGGAGGAGGAGCCTATGGGACACATAGTGGAGCTGTGGGGCAGAAGTAATGAGGCACATGGGGGGGCCTGGGCACAGGAATAAGATACCGAGGGGGGGAGGGGAATGAGACACATGGGAGGGGGGCCCCAGGACAATTTTCGCACTGGGGCCCAGTGGATTCTAGTTACGCCTCTGGATGCCGTGTTTGTGTGTGTGCAAAGTGGATGCAGTGTAAGAAACCCCTTAAGGTAATAAAAAGTACGGGAATTTTAAGTTTGGCACCATAACAACTTACTTTTGATGAGGTTTTTATGGTGCCAAGAGTGTTCCTTTAACTGACTACTTAACTTGAATAATAAGTCCAAAAATCAGAAACATTATAAAAGAGGATGAGAGTTAGTGACCTCTTAAAAATCGTGTGAAAAACAATTAAACATAGTTTTCAATAAATATCCAACTATGTATTTATGATGTTACAAGCATGTGATGTAATTACGATGTCATACTAGGCAGAGAAGTAGAAAACTTGCACAGTCTAATGTCAGAGATCTAACTGTCTAGTAAGAAAAAGAACATATTCATGGATGATAAACAAGGAACAACGTGATGAACTGGGAACAAGGTAATGTACCAGATATAGTATTGTATTAGGGATTTTGTTTGCCCAAAAGTGTTATTACCATTTTGATATAAAGTCCAGGGACAGAAACAGAAATATAGCCAATCACCTTAACATGGGATCAGGAAGGAATTTTTTACTTGTAACATATTGCTAAACGTATGTCCAAGTGTTTTCATCTTCCTCTGGATCAATAAATGAAGGAAAAGAACCTTTTGGACAAATTTTAGTTTAACTTTTTTATTTTTAAATAAATTTAAAAGAAAAAGAAATGCTCATTGTAAAAGGTCTTGTATCCCCAAAATAATCTTATAGATCGTTAACGACAATCTGAAAATAGATATTAAGGGCCGATGCATGGTGAGATAAAAGAAGAGCTAACGTTTGAGTGTGGTTGTGTGGTGGAATCTCGGTAAAAATAAATTTAGTAGGCCGAGATTACCACGTGGCATGTGTACGTGCATATGCTGACGTATCGATCAGTTGGTTGCACGAGGCAAGATACGATCAGTAGTGTACGGAGCATGTGCAAGAATACAGGATGTAGTATTCCCCTCCTCCATTGTGCTGGACAAGCCATGCGGTCAAGCAGGAAGTTAATTCTTATTTGTAATGATTGGTCAAGAGAATGTGCGGGTGGAGCTTAATATGGGAGGAGTTATGTGCCTATATAGGGAGCCTGCACTATTGTTCAGGGCTCAGAACTTGCTGTATTTTTGGTGACATTAGTCCCTCTGAGTCCCGATCGGTGATCCAATAAAGAATCTCTTCCTTCCTGAAGAAACCTGTGTCCATCTCTCTGTGCTTTGCTTCCGTCAGTTTCTCCGGTATCATTTGGTGCATTGGCCGGGAAGCTCATCGTTCAACGGTAGCTGAGAGGCAGAGGCGTGAGACGGTCTATCTTTGCCCACGTTCTCTACGGCTGCACCCCTGAACTTCTGCGTGGACCTCCCTTCGTCTCGGCGCCACTGGTCTGTTGTCCAGGAGATCATCGGCCTCTACGTAAGAAGTGCTGGGGTGTCCCCGTCGATGAGTGTGAACTCAGGTTCAGGAACGAGGAGGTAAGACAACTGCTGTTTTAGACGGCAGACCCACTAGGGGTATACCGATTGTGCGGTAGGCCCAAAAGGGGTTTAAATCTGTGTATGGAATCTGCCCCCTCTGTCGGAGGGAAGGAGCGAAGGCGCACCGCTCGATCGAACGCTCTTTAGTAAGACCGTTTGATCTGGTTAGTCAGGCGGGGTCCTGTGTAAATAGCCCTAGCCGGACACCGGTGTCTTGTCTAGACTAGCGTTCTAGGGTGTATATTACGTTCGCTAGGTCGGAGGGACCGGGAGACTAAGCGGCGCCTGTGTAAATTCGGTTCGCTAGCTCTCAACCTATCTTGGCTAAGTGGGAAGGCGTGTAAATTTGGAACCCACTAGACTTTTGATAGAGTAAATAGACTAGAAGGGCAATTTTGTAAATTCCGCCCTCTAGTTCGCTATATGTGGTGCTTGGGCAGTGTGGCTAACCAAAACGGGTGTATATAGTTTTAGGTAGTCCATTCAAGGTACTGGCCAATAGTTTAGTTGGGATTGTAAATGTGTTAAAGATTGTTAGTAAAGTGTATATCTTGTTAGATAGCGAGAGCTCAGCCGTCTAGCGAGAGTGTTAATAGTGTGTTGCTGTATCATAGTGCACGGTACCATAACCCTGTATATTTACTGACACTGTATATAAGTACTAATCATTGTCGTCTATTGCATGTTTAACATATTATCATATTCCGCAGAAGGCTAAGAAGAACATCCAATCTTATCTGGATAAGTTCATACGGTATGGTATCCTAAAATTCTGTACTTCCCCCTGGAACACCCCATTGCTGCCTGTTCAAAAGCCCGGTACAGATGAGTATCGACCTGTGCAGGACTTGAGAGCAGTCAATGATGCGGTTGTTAGTATACATCCAGTCGTGCCCAATCCATATAACCTGCTTGCTTTAATTCCGGGCGGGGCTACTTACTTTACAGTCTTAGATCCCAAAGATGCCTTCTTTTGCCTCCGAATTGCCGCAGAAAGCCAATGTATCTTCGCTTTCCAATGGGAAAATGCTGTAACGGGCTCGAAACGCCAAATGACCTGGACAAGATTGCCCCAGGGGTTTAAAAATTCACCTACCCTATTTGGTTCAGCTCTAAGTCAAGATCTACTAGATTTCGAGTCTATCCCAGGAGAGTGTGTATTATTACAATATGTAGATGACTTGTTGATAGCAGCAGTTACAAAGGAAGTATGTCAGCAAGCAACGCACGATCTACTACACATTCTCTGGAAGGCAGGATACAAGGTGTCTAGAAGGAAGGCTCAGTTGTGTTTGCCAACTGTCAAATATCTGGGATTCCATATCTCTGAAGGTCAAAGAATTATGGGGCCAGAGAGAAAAGAAGCTGTGTGCCAAATACCGATACCCAGGAATAGAAGACAAGTGCGAGAATTCTTGGGGGCAGCAGGCTTCTGTAGGATATGGATTCCCAGCTACGCGATACTGGCAAAACCTCTGTATGCAGCTATCAAAGGTACAGAGCACGACCCCTTCTTATGGACTCAAGAACAGCAAACGGCATTCGAAGATGTGAAGAGGGCTTTGATGAGTGCCCCAGCATTAGGTCTACCTGACCACACACGGCCATTCTACCTGTATGTACATGAGCAAAGAAGAATGGCTGTGGGAGTATTGACACAGTACTTGGGATCATGGCAAAGACCTGTTGCCTACATGTCTAAGCAACTGGATGCAGTGGCCAGCGGACTTCCACCTTGTCTAAGAGCCGTAGCTGCAGCCGCCCTGCTAGTAGCTGAAGCCGATAAACTCACTCTGGGTCAAGAACTTTATGTACGAGTTCCACATGCAGTACAGACGTTGTTGGATTACAAAGGAAATCATTGGTTTAGTAACAGCCGTATGACCAAGTATCAAGCAATGTTGTGTGAAAACCCAAGAGTGCATTTAGAGACTGTAAATACCTTAAATCCAGCTACCCTTTTGCCACAACCTACTGAAAGTCAACATGATTGTTTGGAAGTAATGGATGAAGTATTTTCAAGTAGACCAGATCTTCGTGATTTTCCCATCCAGAACCCTGATGTTCAATATTACACCGACGGCAGTAGTTATGTAAAAGAAGGGATCCGCTATGCAGGATATGCAGTAACAACGATAGACAAGGTGATAGAAGCTCGGCCACTGGCAAAAGGAACATCAGCACAAAAGGCAGAATTGATAGCACTGACACGAGCGTTACAATTGGCTGAAGGTTTAAGAGTGAACATCTACACGGACTCCAAGTATGCGTTTTTAACCACTCATGCCCACGGAGCTTTGTATAAAGAAAGAGGACTATTGAATTCAGAAGGCAAAGAAATCAAATACGCAGCTGAGATCCTACAACTATTGGAAGCAGTGTGGGAGCCGAAAGAAGTCGGTATTATACATTGTCGGGCGCATCTGAGAGGAGATGGTGATGTAACCAAAGGGAATCGGATGGCAGATAGTGCAGCTAAGCGTGCTGCTGAATCAGGAAGACAGGAATATGTGGGGCATATAGCTGCTCTTATACCAACTCCACTGTCTCAATGGACTCCAATTTATACAGCTCAAGAAGAGGAGTGGTTAAGGACTGAACCTGGAAAGTATTTGGAGAACAAATGGTATCAGTTAGAAGATGGAAGAATAGTTATTCCAGCATCACTAGCGGTAGAAATTGTCCAAAACTATCATAACGGGACACATTCTGGGAGAGACAGTACAGAAGAATCTCTCAGAAAACATTTCTACATACCAAGATTGTCCAACTTGACTCATGCCATTGTACGTAGATGTGTAACGTGTGCTAAAAATAATGCAAGACAAGGACCAGTAAAGCTACCAGGAGTCCAGTTTATGGGGGGACTTCCCATGTCCGATTTACAAATTGACTATACAGTGATGCCTAAATCGGGTGGACATCGCTACCTGCTGGTAGTGGTGTGCACCTATTCAGGCTGGGTAGAAGCATGTCCTACTCGTACAGAGAAAGCAGGAGAAGTCGTGAGATTCCTGCTACGAGAAATAATACCCCGATATGGACTACCCTGCTCTATAGGATCGGACAATGGTCCAGCTTTTGTTCATCAGTGCCTACAACAATTGACTCATATGCTTGGTATAAAGTGGAGGCTTCATACGGCATATAGACCCCAGAGTTCTGGTAAGGTAGAGAGAATGAATAGAACTATTAAGAATCAGTTGGCTAAAATGTGTCAGGAAACCCAACTTAAGTGGAACGTTCTCTTGCCCATAGCTCTATTGCGAATCCGTAGTACACCTACCAGAAGGATGGGCCTCTCTCCTTTTGAAATCATGTACGGGCGACCACCTCCCGTGCTTGGTAACTTAAGGGGGGATTTGAGTCAGTTGGGAGAAGGAATTACCCGGCAGCAGGTTGTAGAGTTGGGTAAGACTATGGAGGAGGTACAGAAATGGGTACAAGATAGATTACCTGTGAATATTTATCCCCCAATTCATAGTTACCACCCAGGCGACCAAGTGTGGATTAAAGAGTGGAATAATGTGCCGTTAGGGCCCAAGTGGAGAGGTCCTTATGTTGTTCTTTTGTCTACCCCTACAGCGATAAAAGTAGCCGAAGTGACTCCGTGGATACATCACTCCAGGGTTAAACCAGCAGCAGCCGATTCTTGGCAAGTTACAGCAGATCCAGAGAATCCCTGCAAGATCCGGTTAAAACGCACGACTCAGTCGGAGTGACGAGGAACCTTGTGGATTACAAATTTTATTGTTTCAGAGACTTGGTAAGTGAGTGAGAAGGCCATAATAAAGCCTGTCCACTCACCAACGAGTGTATAAGTCAGGGAAAGTCTTGAGGGGACCCCTGTGAAGACGAGCAGAACTCCATTCCCTGCAGCCCTTACATCCTGGAAGCTGAGGTGCCTTCGCACGGACGAAGACTGAGGATGACGACGAAAGATGTATTTTTAATAATGTTTATTTATGTGTATTTTTATATTCAGGAAGGTAGAGGTACCGACACTCCTAGCTGTGAGGTATGCATTAAGACTACAAGAACAGGTAACCATATATCCCAGACCCTAATTTGGCATTCGCAATATGAGTGTAAAGGAGATGTATCAAGATGTAGATACTTAAATATAGAATATAGTGTGTGTCATTTAGGAGTAGGAGAACCTAAGTGCTTCAGTCCTGAGTATCAACCCCGTACAATTTGGTTGACTCTCAGAAATGGAGATCCTCAGGGGACCCTAATTAATAAGACGGTATTAGAATCCATATATTCTTCAGGTGCTCTGCTATTTGATGCGTGTAAAGCAATATCAAGGGGCGTGGCTTGCTGGCAAATGGAGTAAGCCGTACATCGCCGGAGCTCCGCGACCCCGGCCCACATCGCCCCTAGTAATCAGCTACACTGCCGCATGAGAATGGGGAAACCCAGACGCCAGGGCACCCCAGGACCCTCGGGCAACAGCCCTCCGCGGAAATACGCCGGGCCGATGGATGATTTCCTTTCTACCCCCGACGGCCTCCGAACCATGCGGCCCGCTGACAAGATGGCCGCCGCCTCCCCAAGTGCAGAGAGCGGTGCAGATTCAGAGCTGGGCTCGGCACGAGGGGAGGCTCTCTCCCACATCACGGCCGAGTTAGCCTCCATCTCGGCTAATAAGCTCACTAAAAATGATAAAACTAACCTGGTTATGGAATTGAGAGCGGCGATCCGGGAGGAGATAATGGCGGTGCGCAAAGACCTCACAGCCCTTGAAGACAGAGTCACAGAGCTGGAGAGGGAAAATCTGCAGGCCCTCCAGCACTCCCAGGCTGCTGACCATGCCACGGCCAGACAGGGGTCGGTGCTCCTGGAGCTCCGCAGGCAAGTAGAAGATTTAGATAATAGGGGGAGGCGCAATAACATTCGGGTTAGAGGCCTTCCTGAAGCAGATAATGAAGACCTCGGGGATGTCCTCCCACAGCTGTTTACCCACATTCTGGGGGAAGAGGCCCCGGACGAATACAACATAGAGCGCGCCCACAGGGCTCTGCGTCCCCCGAGAAGAGATGGCCTCCCACGAGACGTGATCTGCTGCCTTCTCTCCTTTCAGCTTAAAGACGCCATCATGAGAGCAGCACGCCCGCAACGCATCATTTTCCAGGACTCCCCAATATCGCTGTACCAGGATCTGTCCACCCTCACCTTGGACGCCCGGAGAGCGCTAAGGCCGCTGACGCTCATCCTCCAGGAAAAGCGCATTCCTTATAAATGGGGCTTCCCTTTCTGCCTTCAGGCCAAAAAGGACAATACCTGGCGTTCCCTGAGATGGCCCAATGACCTTCCTAGCTTCCTACGTGCCCTGGACCTGCCGCCAGTCACCATCCGCAACTGGATCCTCGACCAACCCCCACCGCGCTTGGACCACCCTGAGGCCCCCCAGCTGCTACGTACCCAAGCACAGAGGGAAGCGCAGCCCGTGCGCTGGGGGGGCCCCCATGGATCTGAGGAGTAGCTGCAGACATCTCTGCCCGTGTCCGGAGAGCGCCGTCCCTCCCGGACCGGCATCGCCCTTCCGGGGGCTCCCTGGGCGGCAACACTGCAAACTGAGTGATGGCACCTAGCTTCTTTCCTCCTCACAGCCGGGGGGACACTTGGCGGGCAGCCCGCCTGCCCCCCATGAAGCACCCGGGACTACGCACGTGGCACAGATGGGGAGGGTTGACCCTCAGGTCTCGGACATTTTTGGGAGGGGAACGGGGGATATGGTTAATTGGGACAACCTGTGGAAGCAGGGTCTCTAGGGCCCAGGGTACCTGTGCGAGACTGCTCGAATCCCCCTCCTACCTGCCCTGTGGTGGTATCAGCGGGTCCATGTTTGGGGAATTGGGGCTGGAGCCCGCATTTCAACGGGGGGTGGGTGGGTGTTAGTGTGTGTATGTATGTATGTGTGTGTGTGTGTGTGAGTGTGACCATTCTTCCATAGCTTATTATGTAGTCAGCTGCTGTCAACCGCATCAAAAGGGACTGTTTAACTGATGCACGGGGCTAAGAATGCTTGGCAACTGACGGCCTGACGGGCGGGATTAGCCGTATATATGTGCCCGGCCGGCTCTTGGAGCCCCCTCCCGTTTTTGCCCGCTACAAGGCTATACACGCTATACGGCCCTAAACACGCTGGCCGGCACCGCCCCCCTGCTCAGACCTCTCTCAACCACTGAGGCAGCTTGAGGACCCCCTAGCACTCTGGCCTCCAGCCTATCAGGTTGCTTGACTCTGACACCGGCCGGACCCCTGGTCCTGGGCCTGGCCTCTGGTTGGTCTTGGCCCTGCCAGCAAAAAATTATATGTATGTGTGTGTATGTATATGTATATATCTGTAGATGTATAGGTACGTGTATGTATGTATGTAGGTATGTATGTATGCATGTGTATGTATTTATTTTCATTTTTTTTTTTTTTTGTTCCCCCTCCCCAGTAGCTCCCATACAGTGGCAGACTACCTATTCCTGGTACCCTCCCGCATAGAGCTATCAACAGGGCGCCACGGGCTGTGCAGGGTCCTCTGCCCGGCCTGGGATGGGTCTCAGACACGGTTTTAGAGCCTTGGACCCGCTCCCCCCACTCCCGGTACATATTGTTGTTTCTGTTAGATTACAAGCCACAATGTTAGGTTAGCAATGGCTAATAGTACTACCATGCTCCGACCTCCCCCAGCTGCTGACGGGACATGCGGTCGCCTAGGTACCCCAGCTTCTCAGCTACAAGAGTGTGACAAACGACCCGAGTCCCTGACGCCAACCAGACCCTGTTACTCTATCCAGCCTCCCACCGGACATGAGCCTAGCACCTCCACAACTTACCCTGCCCGGGTGCGGAGACGAGTCGCATGCACCTGGGGACCAACTGACTGAGATTGGTCTCCCCCTCCCACATTAGTCCTGTGAATCGCATACGCAACCACCGACAGCTCGTAGCCGGACGGATAGGCCCTCACTTTGATACATGGGATCCGGGAGGGTGACCCCACTCTAGGTGTGACCACAGGACAGAAGCGAGACTCCCCATGATGCCCCCACCCCGCGCCACTCACACATGGCGCAGGTTGACAGTGACCAGGGCGACTGACCCCCTGTGTGAGTCCCGACCGGCACTCGCAAGGTGCCCGTTCTGACCTCCTCTTAAGCGGCAACCCACTCTCATAGTAAGCGGCAGACTTATTCGGTGCCTCTCTCCGTGGGCCGGGGGAGAGCGGACACCGGTCCTCCTGACGGATTCCACCAACCGGACTTCCTCGCCCCCTAGCAACTGGCCCCCCTGTATATTAGGTCTCCCCTACAAGACCTAGGGCCACAGTTGTCCACTGTTTCGTAGCCCTTAGTGGGCTGACACCCCTGACGGACGCAGTTTCAAACTAGTCCCCCAATTTTTTATTTTTTTTTTTATTTTTTTTCCTCCTCTTCTCTTCCCCTCCTCCTCATCTCCTATCCTACCTCCCCCTTCTCCCGTTTGGGCCCCCGGGTCCCGCTACCCCTCCCGCTGGGTGGCCGGGCAGCCATGGCGACCACGTTCAACCCTGCGCCTCTGCACCTACGCTCCCACAATGTTAGAGGCCTTAACTCCCCCGAAAAAAGACGACACTTGCTCCGAACCCTGTGGTCTCAAAAGACCTCAGTAGCATTTCTCCAGGAAACGCACCTTAAGGGGAACGATGCCCCCCAGATTAGGGATAGGAAGTTCCCCCAGGGATTCTATGCTAACAACCCGGAAGCAAAGCGCACGGGGGTCGCCATTATTTTTGCCCACACTGTTCCCTTCCTCAGCACGGCTACCCAGGCAGATCCTCTAGGCAGGTTCCTATTCGTGAAGGGCACGATAGCGGACCACAAATACACGTTCGCCACCATCTACAGCCCGAATAAGGGACAGCACCGGTTCCTAGCGGCCACCCTTTCCCGGCTGGAGAGATTCCGGGAAGGAACTCTGGTGCTAGCTGGGGACCTCAACCTCCCACTGGAACCCCGGGTAGACTCGTCTACAGGTACTAGCGCCATTCCCTCACACTGCGTACGAAGTGCCAAACAGGCATTGGCTAGGTCAGGCTTGGTCGACTGCTGGAGGGTGGCGCATCCTGAAGCTAAAGACTACACGTGCTACTCCGCGGCACATAACAGATATAGCAGGATAGACTATATTTTTCTAGCCCAAGAGTTCCTCCCCTTTCTGATCACGTCCACCATAGGGATACAACACGACTCAGACCATGCCCCTGTCCATGTTACGCTTAAATCGCCGCTCTTCAAGCCACGGGAGCGGCAATGGAGACTGAATGACAGTGTCCTGCTGGACACCGATTTTACCACACAGATCGCCCAAACACTGACCCAATACTTTGCTGACAACAGCAGCCCAGACATGGCCCCTTTGACGGTATGGGAGGCGCACAAATGCGTGATTCGGGGCCAGTTCATCAAGTTATGCACGCAACGGAAAAAAGAACATACCGCAAAGATCCAAGACCTGATACACGCGATAGCTGACCTGGAGATGCTGCACAAGCAAGATCAAACGGAAGACACCTATCGCCTCCTCACCGACAAGCGCAGGCAACTCAAAGACCTGCTCTCTCAGAAACTACTGCACACCATTCGAAAGTCCAATAGACATTTCTATGAATTTTCCAACAAGTGTGGAAGAACACTTGCCCGTACTCTGCAACAGAGGCAGCGACAACATCACATCCACCAGATTACAGGGAGGGATGGGGTGACGAAGAGGTCTCCAGCAGACATCCTTCAGACATTCAGGCTCTTTTACTCAGAGCTTTATAATATTGACGCCATCGCACAACGTGCGGAGGCACCGCTACGCCTGCAACGGATGAATGACTTTCTCTTGGAGTACGTTGGGCGCAGGGTCCCGGAAGATCTGGCAGAGGAATTGGACCAACCTATCACGGAGGAAGAACTCGTTGCCGCCCTTAAACAGTCCAAATCCAACAAGGCCCCGGGCCCAGACGGCCTACCAGTCTCCTACTTGCGCAAGTTTAGAGACACACTGTTTCCACACTTGCTACAGGGCTTTAATTCTCTATTGGAGGGTGGTGGGTTCCCAGCAGATTCTTTACACGCGACAGTGACGGTCATACTGAAGGAGGGAAAGGATCCCACCAACTGCGGGAGTTACAGACCGATCTCTCTCCTTAATTCGGATCTTAAGCTATTCGCCAAGACCTTAGCCATCCGACTTTCCCGCGTACTCCCAACGTTGGTGCACCCCGACCAGGTGGGGTTCATCCCGGGTAGGGAGTCGCGGGACAACACCATACGAGCACTCAACCTGATCCACTCCGCCCGGTCGAACAATAAGGAGCTAGTTCTGGTCTCGACGGACGCGGAAAAAGCCTTCGACCGGGTGGACTGGCAGTACCTCGAAGCTACCCTCCGTCATATGCAATTCGGACCCCATATCCGCTCCTGGATACTAGCGCTCTACACTACCCCGACTGCCCGCATAAGGATCAACGGTGCCCTCTCAGCCCCATTCCCCATTCGCAATGGCACGAGACAGGGCTGTCCCCTGTCCCCCCTTCTGTTTGCCCTCACCCTGGAACCCTTCCTGGAGGCGGTCAGACGGAATGGGGGCATTACGGGGTACAGACTGCACAATTCGGAAAATAAGGTGGCCGCATATGCGGACGACATGCTATTCTTCCTTAACAACCCCGCGATATCCCTACCTAACCTTCTCCGAGCCTTCAAGGATTTTGGCGATATTTCCAACCTTAAGTTAAACATGAGCAAATCGGAGGTCCTCCCAATCACGCTCTCAGCAGGAAAGGTAGCACACCTCAAGTTGCAGTTCCATTTCTCTTGGTGCGACAACAAGCTAAAATACCTTGGGATCTGGTTACCTAATGACCTAAACCTCCTATACCAGTTTAACTTTCTCACCATCCTAACGGTCCTACAGGCTGACCTACACCGCTGGAGGAACCTTTATGTCTCCTGGTTCGGCCGGATCAATGCCGTTAAAATGAATGTTCTACCGCGTCTCCTATTCCTGTTCCAAACGATACCCATCTCCATTCCAAGAGCCTTTTTCCAATCTCTCTCCAAGGCGATTCGGCAATTCGTGTGGAACGGGAAAGCGAGTAGGGTGAGCAAAGAGCTCCTAGAACGCCCCAAAGCCCGTGGGGGAGCTGGTCTCCCCTCCTTTCTGGGATACTACCGTGCCTCCCACTTACTTAGGACTGTGGACTGGCACGTACGTCACACGGCCAAGTTATGGGTCCCCATGGAACTAGCTCAGACGGGCGGAACTCTTCCCTCCCGCCTGTGGCTTGGATCCCTCGCACAAAATTCATTGCTTACAGGCAATCCAATGATTGACGCAACGCTACGAGTCTGGTGTACGGTGCGGTACTCGCATCAACTTTCCACTTTGGATGGCCCTCTCACGCCCATCACACACAATCCGGGGGTCGGAGGGGGACTAACGCCTGCGGACCTACACGCATACCCTGACTCCGACTGGATTAGTTTCCATCATATAATACAGGGGGACCGACTCAAGCCTCTGACAGACATCTTGGGGGACACAGTACCCACAGGCCTAGACCACTTCCGCTATCTCCAAATACGGGCATACTACGCGACCTTCCCAAACAAACAGGGCCTCCACAGAATCCCCACGCAGTTCGAAACACTTTGCACCACAAGGGCTCACCCTCTGAGGGGCGTTTCCACACTTTACGCACTTCTAGCTACTGGAGAAAACCCGTCGCACCCAAGATACATTGCTAGATGGGAGAGAGAGACAGGAACCACGCTCACAGACCAGGACTGGGACAAGATTTTTATTCTAACACATAAATGTTCCATCAGCTCCAAACTTCAGGAGACCAGCTTTAAGGTCCTCACGCACTGGTATAGAACCCCAGACATTCTGCACCGTATAAACCCTGAGATACCTGGGGATTGCTGGAGATGTGGCGATGCCGATGGCTCCGCCCTCCACATCTGGTGGAGCTGCCCGGGTATCACCCCCTTCTGGACCACGATCCAAAAGACCATTAAGCAAATCACAGATATTGCCCTTCCACTACAACCCCTCACCATGATCCTCCATCACACTGACATGACCCTTTCAGTATACAAGAAATCTCTGATAAAACACCTACTAACGGCAGCCATTGCACTGGTCCCTACGAGGTGGAGACACAGGGATGCGCCCACGCTCCAGCAGTGGATCGACAAGGTGGGGGATCTATATAGTATGGAATCCCTTACAGCAGCGTTGTATGATAGGCAAGAGAAACGTGCTCGCACTTGGACGCCCTGGCTGTGGTACCTCTCGGCGGGCGGGGCTGGGAGCCGGGAGCCTTCCCCCCCCCCCCTACTTCCCCCTCCCTCTCAACCAACAGCTTCTGAACGATAGCCGGACGGCTGACTGAGACCTGACCTCTCTGATGACCCCCTTGGCCGCCGACATTTGTTAGTGTAACCATGAGCGGGCCTCTGACAAACTGGACGAGGATCCCGGTTTAACTCCCCGGACAACTGACCGCGACTACGTCGACTTCCTGTTACGCTCTAACAAGTTAGGGAGCCACGTTTGTGACTGCCTTACACCAGAAGAGGTCACTGGAGAGACACTGACCACCGCACCTGATCATAGTGCGTGACAGACCCGGCCTTCCACCACCATGTCATTATCTGGGTCTCACCGATTAGTATAGGTCAGCTGTTTTAAGATCCCCCGTGGTTTGTTGTGTGCATGTTCTGTTTCTATCCTGTTGGATGTTATACCTCCTATACGTTGATATTTTGTACCTTACTCTGTTCAAGAATCGACACACTGTACCGATGCTAAAAGTCAAAATAAAGATTGTCAAAAAGCAATATCAAGTGGTAGAAAGCCGTGGAATGTATGTGGGGATCTTAGATGGGAGAGGACGTATGGGTCTAACGATAAATATATTTGTCCCAGTAGTAAAAATAAATATGTAAGTCCAAGATGCCCAAATAGAGATTATAACTTCTGCCCATATTGGTCTTGTGTGGGGTGGGCGACTTGGGGACAGACAGCAGACAAGGACATGATTGTGACTAAGTTGCCTACTGATCCATATTGTAAGTCTATGGAATGCAATCCAATCCATATACTTATAAATAACCCTAACAAGTTCTTAGATAAATATGGTAATTTATTTGGGTTTCAAATATATGGGACGGGTTTAGACCCTGGGACAATATTGTTTATAGGGATAGAGACTGATACGGTAACCTCCCAAACTCATCAAGTATACCATTCCTTTTATGAAGAGATGAGCATAGATAATAAGATCCCCCATAATGCTAAAAACTTGTTCATTGATTTAGCCGAGAGTATTGCCGGTAGTCTTAATGTTACCAACTGCTATGTGTGTGGAGGTACTAACATGGGAGACCAATGGCCTTGGGAAGCAAAGGAGGTAATGTCCGGTTCTGAGGCAGTTGACCAATTAATATCTACACAAGCCGACTATCATATGAGTGTTAGAGGTAAATCTGAGTGGAGATTGAAGACCTCCATCATAGGTTATGTTTGCATAGCGAGGAAAGGAATGATGTATAATACTTCTGTAGGAGAATTAACTTGTCTAGGGCAAAAGCTTATGATGATGATACAAAGAATACAACTTGGTGGTCGGCTTCAAATGTCTCAGAACCATCTAACCCGTTTGCAAGATATGCCAATTTAAAGGACGTATGGTTTGATCTATCCATCACATCTAACTGGAGAGCCCCAGCGAATTTGTACTGGATCTGTGGTAAGAAGGCCTATTCGGAGTTACCACAGGACTGGGAAGGGGCATGTGTGTTGGGTATGTTGAAACCATCCTTCTTCTTGTTGCCTATTGAAACAGGTGAGACTTTAGGTGTTAAAGTGTATGATGTGAATCATAGGAAGAAAAGGGGACCCATAGAGATAGGTGCCTGGGAAGATAATGAATGGCCTCCCCAGCGTATTATAGATTATTATGGGCCAGCCACGTGGGCAGAGGATGGTACCTTTGGTTATAGAACCCCTATTTATATGCTCAACCGCATTATAAGGTTACAGGCGGTGGTTGAGATCATTACTAACGAGACATCACAAGCGCTCAATCTTCTAGCGAAGCATAATACCAGGATGAGGACAGCAGTTTACCAAAATAGATTAGCCTTGGATTATCTTTTGGCAGTAGAGGGAGGTGTATGTGGGAAGTTTAACCTGAGCAATTGCTGTCTTCAAATAGATGACGAAGGGCAAGCAATAGCTGAGCTTACTAGCCATATGGTTAAACTAGCGCATGTGCCTACTCAGGTATGGAAAGGGTACAATCCAAGTAGTTGGTTTGGTAGCTGGTATGAGTGGTTTGGAGGGCTTAAGGCAGTGGTAGGTGGAGTCCTACTGATTTTAATGTTGTGTCTACTCCTGCCGTGTCTTATACCCTTAGTAGTTAGGTCTGTGCAAAGCCTGATAGAAAATATAGCAGAGAGGAAGGCTGCTGCACAGATAATGGCAATTTATAAATATAAGGCTCTAGATCAGGGAGAACCAATGCAGGAAGACGAGTGTTGAAGATTCACATCATAGGATAAGTCTGGTCTGGTTCAAAGGTAACTTGTGGTGTATGCAAACCAAGGTTAAGTGATGCCTCAAGTAATTGTAAAATATCAAGAGGCATCAAAGGGGGGAATGTGGTGGAATCTCGGTAAAAATAAATTTAGTAGGCCGAGATTACCACGTGGCATGTGTACGTGCATATGCTGACGTATCGATCAGTTGGTTGCACGAGGCAAGATACGATCAGTAGTGTACGGAGCATGTGCAAGAATACAGGATGTAGTATTCCCCTCCTCCATTGTGCTGGACAAGCCATGCGGTCAAGCAGGAAGTTAATTCTTATTTGTAATGATTGGTCAAGAGAATGTGCGGGTGGAGCTTAATATGGGAGGAGTTATGTGCCTATATAGGGAGCCTGCACTATTGTTCAGGGCTCAGAACTTGCTGTATTTTTGGTGACATTAGTCCCTCTGAGTCCCGATCGGTGATCCAATAAAGAATCTCTTCCTTCCTGAAGAAACCTGTGTCCATCTCTCTGTGCTTTGCTTCCGTCAGTTTCTCCGGTATCAGTTGGAATATTGAATGTATACACAATGTCATTGGAGATTGTTTCCCTCCGTTTTACATTGTATGGAATCACTAGGACATCTGAAGAGGGTATTTTATGTGCAATAAAATGTATCAAACACGAAATGATAAGGTAGGACTTCTGCCACAGCCTGGTCACTTCATCACAGAGACTCTTCTGCACTCTGTATTCAGCTATTCTAGTGTCATGTCATTGGATTTAAATTAATCAACTACTATTGATCAATTAAAATATTAATATTCAAGGAATTACACGAAACATTAATATTCAGCGGGTGTCAGTTTCTGTTTGCACTATTCTGCTTTCTAACGCCTTGCTTGGAATGAGCAGTACTGATCCACCTGCAGCCCTTTTCCAATTAGGGTCAGCTGCATCTAATTAGCAGGCTGTAAAAGCCAGCCCTGCCTAATACCTATGATCTGGTCATTTTTGCCTGTTTGGTGGTTCCTGCCGGATCTTTGCTTCGCTACTGACTTCCTGGACTCTGCCTGCTTTACCAACTACGTTACTCCACTGCCAGCCCTGACTTCTGCTTCTCATCTGACCCTGCCTTTGGATTTTCCCTTAATCTGTACTGCGCTTCTGGATTTTGCCTCCTTCCTGTGCCATCTCCTGCATCTGGGCTCCAACTCCTGGTAAACTGTTACACAAGTCCCCAGGTGACTGTTACATAATGACCAGATCTCTACCATGGAGCCCGCGGAGATGTTGAATGTCCTGAATACCCTCACATAGCAAGTGACCCTCCTGTCTCAAACCGTAAGTGAATTGCAGTGTAGCTATGCTGATTTAAAGGGGGACACACACCATGCTCCTGAACCTGATATTGCATTGCCTGAAAGATTCACTGGTCACAGGGCTTCCTTCCGCTCCTCTATCACAGACTGTGAAATCCTGTTTGTACTTAAACCCTGTACCTATGCCACAGATTTTGTTAAAGTAAGAACTGTCATCACCCTGTTATCTGGGCAGCCCAAGACCTGGGCTCATCAACAGCTGTATGCCAAAAGCCCTGTACTGGACACCTGGGAGTCCTTTGCTACAGCCTTGACCTCCTTGTATGAGGACCCCTTCCGTGCCTCCACAGCAAGGACAACTGTCCTGTGGAAAATTACATCAGAGTTCCGTGGCTTGTCATCAGACACTGGACTCAATGAAACCGCCCTAGTGGACCAATTCCACCTTGGATTAAGTGAAACCCTTAAGGATGAACTGTCACGAATGGGAGTTCCAACCTCCCTGGAAAACCCAGCTGGATCTCCGTTTCAGAGAAAGAAGGCAGGAGCAATTTGAAACTAACCATCTGCCTGATCAACGCTCCCAACCTGCTGGTGAGACCTATACCCCTAACCCCACCATGGACCTAGAGGAACCCATGCAGATTGGAGCGCTAAATACCATGCTCACAGTAACTGAAAAGGCCAGAAAGAGAGCCAAAGGCCTTTGCTTCTCTTGTGGCAAGGGAGGCCACTACATCAGCTATTGCTGTTAATAATAAAGTGTTCAACACAAACATTTGCAACAAGTCTTTGCAGGGAAACGCTTTATAATTGGCTTGAAGTTATTGGTCTTCAGGGTGTAATTTTCATACACGTGAGTGAAAGTCAATTTAAACGCTGCTGTCCCATTGTGCTGCAAAATTTTATTTATTTTTTAATCCGTTTCATCTTGAAAATGAACATTCTCCTGCACAGTTGGTCACCATCATCCACATGAACACTCTGAGTGCAATTTCAACATTGGCAATAAATGTAAAAAAATAAATAAAAAAAAAATCTCCTGGGAAAAATACTGAAAAGTTGGCAAGCCTATAGGGCCCCCAGGAAACTGCCCAGCATGCCAATACGTTAAGTCGGCCCTGAAATACAGGATCTCTTTGAAAAAGAAGCAGGGACAGTCACATGTATTTGCCAGCTACTGTCTCTGACCAGGTCAGGTATACACACCACCTCATGGTATAATGGCAGCAGTATGGGGAGGGATTGGTGAGACCTCAGCCATAGAATGTTTTGTGGCAAAGGTCTCATGGGTCTCCTGCAGAGTGTGTCATTTGTATCCTTTACTCCAGCGGTTCCCAAGCCGTGGTACGCGTACCCCAAGGGGTACAATTCAGTGCCTCTGGGGGCATTGGCGGATCCAGGGGGGGGGGCAACGGGGCAATTGCCCCCCCCCCCCGAGATTCCCCCCTGCCGGCTAACGCAGGGCTGGCATTGCCCAAGTGCCAGCCCTGCAATGTGCCTGCGGACCAGGGAGGAAGATCAGAGATCTCCCTCCCCGGTCCGCAGTCACTGTGCTGACAGCCGGCGGCGGAGGGAGGGAGTGAGAGGGAGGACCCGGAGCTCAGTCTGCAGCTCCTCCGGGTCCTCCCCTCTCGAGATTTGGAGCGTTGCCGCAGTTACCACGGCAACGCTCCAAATCTCGCGAGAGTGAACTCTAGCCCGGGAGCGCGGGCTAGAGTTCACTCAGACCACCTGACCACCAGGGAAATGTCCCCCCTCCTCCTAAATAAAGGTAAGAAGGGAGGGGGGACATAGGATATTTATTTCCTTTCCTGCCCCCCCAATTACACACACTGCCCCCCCCATTACACACACTGTGTGTGTCTGTGTCAGTGTCACTGTATCTGTCTGTGTATCTCAGGGCTCGACAAATCCCAAGCTCCAGGTAGCCATGGCGACTAGGAATATTGTTCTGGGCAGGTGGCCGACCATGAGGAAACTGAGGCGGCTGGACAGCCGACCGACCGTGGGGGAGTGGAGGAAAAGCAGAAGTGGCTTGCCAGCCATGGGAGAGCAAAAATAGGCTGGCAGACACTGTGTGGAATAGACCCAGGGGGGCGAGGGAGGGAGCAGCCCTCTCTCTGCTCTGCTCCCTCGCACGCTCTACAGGGATGCTGGGAGCCTGAATATGACGGAATTCCGGTCCCAGCATACTAAACTAAACAGTGCGTGACAGAGCCGGGAGATGACAGCAGCGAAAGCCTATACTCTCCAAGAGGTAGGGAGGTTGGCTGGGTTTCAATAAAAATAATTTTAAAAATACTGTGTATGTGTCTGCGAGTTTGTATGTGTGTGTCTGTCTGCGAGCTTGTGTGCATCTGTCTGTGAATCTGTTTGTGTTTGTCTCTTAGTAAGTGTCTGTTTAGGCGACCGGTCCCCCTCTGATTACAAAGGAAACATGATTTTACTTACCTGTTTTCCCACGCTGTGATGGTTTCGCTGTGGCTGAATCCTTCTCCATGGCTGAGATAATCAATCTTGATGATCTCAGCCAAGCAATGCTTTCCCATAGGAAAGCATTGGGAGGCTATTCTGCATCTCCTCAACGAGATGCATTGAAACACTGCATCACTATGGAGAACACTGAGAGCCTCTATGCCGAGTGTGGTTTAAGTGACGGCCTCTAGAGGTGTTACTAAGGAGCAATGTAAACATGGTCTTCTCTCTGAAAAGGCAGTGTTTACATTGAAAAGCCTAAAGGGACAAGCTATAGACACCAGAACCACTACACCCTGTTTCAAATTATTATGCAAATTATATTTTTCTCATTTACCTAAATAACAATCAGCATAATTCTCATGTTATCAACTATTAAGAGTACCTATGCGGAGCTGGAGCCCTGCTACTGCTTTCTTTTATCCTCTCTACCAATCTACCTACAACCTTCACCTCTAACCTTTCCATATACACAGGCATTTGGATAAGATACATTCATTCCATAGGGCTAAACCCTCACTTTGTCCGGGACCATTTTATGCGATCACAGAGGTAACGCACAACAGCTACCCCACTCGCATCCACCACAATTCCCACCAATGATTCATGGGCATACGCAAACCCCTAAAGGGCAGGATACCAGGTTATCTGGGGCAGATAGACCCATATACTATTCTATAACCATTGTCAACACAATCGGGTCCAAGCCTGCATGCAGTGGGCAGCCGTGCCGTGGCCACATAGGACTCCTCGGAAATCGGATGCACTTGGCCTGGTCGAGAACCCCCTACTGCATAGCACCTCTTTAGCCACAGGCCGAGGTGTCCTCGATGATAGGATGCACACGAGGGGTATGGCACTCTCTGAAGTGGCTTAACGCTACACATAATGTTGCCAGGAAGAGGCGGGAAATACTGTATTACACCACATGATGTTTATTGATATGCACTTGCTCACAATACCCGGACTCTAGTGGCTTGACATCGCTTTAATTACTGGGCATTACACCCACTATGTACTTGACAATGTTCTATATGATATTGGGACCTGCGAGTCTCTACTAATAATATTGTCGGTATTGTTTTACTCTTGTTCCTCATCTTCAAACACCAATAAAAAAAATTAAAAAAAAAAACTATTAAGAGTACAATTCAAATTTTATTGAACAAACCTCCTAATGATAACAGTATTTTTTTTAATTTTTTTTAAACTTACAATGCACTGTTCCAAATTATTACGTACAATAAGTTTCAAAGCACTTCCTAGGTTGTAAAGAACTGAAAATTGTCATTTGTTGTGTTTGCAGCATATTTACTGAAAACAAAAGCTATTTCAATCAAACTTATAACATTTTAACAGGTCACGTTACATTTTAACATAAGACCCCTTATTTGATAGCAGCTTCACAAGTCTTGCATCCATTGGACTTGTGAGTTTCTAGACAGTTTCTGCTTGAATTTGTTTGCAAGATGTCAGAATAGCCTCCCAGAGCTGCTGTTTGGATGTAAACTGCCTCCCACCCTCATAGATCTTTTGCTTGAGGATGCTCAAAAGTTCTCAATAGGATTGAGGTCAGGGGAGGATGGAGGCCACACCATGACTTTCTCTCCTTTTTATCTCCATAGCAGCCATTGATGCAGAGGTATTCTTTGCAGCATGAGATGGTGCATTGTCATGCATGAAGATGATTTTATTATGGAAAGCATAGTTCTTCCTTCTGCACCAGGGAAGAAAGTGGTCAGTCAGAAACTCCACATACTTTGCAGAGGTCATCTTTACACCTTCGGGGACCCTAAAGGGGCCGACCAGCTCTCTTCCCATTATTCTGGCCCAAAACATGACTCCACCACCGCCTTGCTGACGTCGCAGCCTTGTTGGAACAGGTTGGCCGTCCACCAACCATCCACTACTCCATCCATCTGGACCATCCAGGGTTGCACGGCACTCATCAATGAACAGGACTGTTTGAAAATTAGTCTTCATGTATTTTTCTGCCCAATGCAGCCGTTTCTGCTTGTGAGCATTGGTTAGTGGTGGCTGAATAGAAGGTTTATGCACAGTTGCAAGACTCTGGAGGACTCTACACCTTGATGTCCGTGGGACTCCAGAGGCACCAGCAGCTTCAAATATCTGTTTGCTGCTATGTAATGGTATTTTAGCAGCTGCTCTCTTGATCCGATGCATGAATCTGGCAGAAAACTTCCACAATGTGCCTTTATCTGCACGAACCCATCTGTGCTCTGAATCAGCCACAAATCTCTTAATAGTGCAATGATCACGCTTAAGTTTTCATGAAACATCTAATGTTTTCATACCTCGTCCAAGGCATTGAACTATTTCTTTTCGGCAGCAGAGAGATCCTTTTTCTTCCCCGTATTCCTTTAGTAGTTTTTCCTTAAATTGGGCTCACCTGGCAATCTATCACAGGTGTCCGAGATTGTTTTCAGTGATCAAAAGAACCCTGAGACACAATGCCATCCATGAGTCAAACTGAAAAATAAAATATTTAATCTTTGTGACACTTAAATAGAATTTGCCTAATAATTTGGAACAGGGTGTATATTAAGCTGTTGTGGTTCTGGTGACTATAGTGTCCCTTTAAGAATTCTATTTTTGTTGCTAACAATTAAAGGAACACTATAATAACCAAGACCACTTCATGGTGCCTAGTCCCTCAGGTTTTAACCCTTCAGATGCAAACATAGCACTTTCAGAGAAACTGCTATGTTTACATTTGGGGTTAATCCAGCCTCTAGTGGCTGCCTTCCGGACAGCCACTAGAGGTGCATCTGCGACGCTGCAGGCACATTTCGCCTCCATCACGTAGAGCATCCTTAGGAAAGCATTGAAAAAATGCTTTCCTATGGACACTTTGAATGCGCGTGCGGCACTTGCCACGCATGCGCCTTCGCATGGGGGAGCTGAAGTTGGCAGGGGAGAAGAGGTCGCTAGCGCCAAGGGAGCCCGGCGCTGGTTTGAGGTAAGTTAAAACCCCTTCAGTGCGATGGGAGGAGGGACGCTTTTTTCCCCTGACACTATAGTGATCTTTTAAGCTGTGTTAGTTAAAAAAAAACTTGCTCCTAACTTTTTTAGCTGACTCCTGGATTCCAAGCAAATTTGTCAAGCCCTGGTGTATTTGCATGTGTCAGTGTAGCTATGTATCAGTGTGTGTATCTGTATTTGTGTCCAGGTAAATACCTATGTGTCTGTGTATCTGCATGTGTGTCAGAGTATGTATCTGTGTGTCACGATTAGGGATCGACCGATTATCAGTTCAGCCGATATTCCTGATATTGCCAAATATCGGTATTTGCCGATAATATGAGAGGTGGCGGTGGCCCAGCACACGCAGGGCAGGTGCTTTCATAAGGCGGCACAGGCGGCCGCCTTAGGGCACACTGGCTATGGGGGTGCAATAATAAAGTGACCGTCAGGAGGGAAGCACAGAATTCTCCCTCCTACCAGTAACTTAGTGTAGAGTGGTCGAGGGGAGGAGAGTGGACCATGGTAGAGGAGCTTCAGTTTCCTGTACCCGGCTGGACTGACAGGAAGTGCTCTGTCAGTGAGCACTTCCTGTCAGTCTGGCCGGGTACAGGAAACTGAAGCTTCTGTACCGTGGTCTGTTTTGCTTGGCCACGCTACAAGAAAGGTAAGGAGGTACACCAGGGAATGGAGAGGTCTACTTGGGGGGGTGGGGGGGTAGAGGGCTGACACACTAAAGGACAGAGAGGGAGATAAACACTAAAGGGGGGGGGAGAGGAACACTAAGGTACAGGAAAGGGAGGGGAGAGGTACACTAAAGGAAACGGAGGTGAGGGGAAAACCAAGAGACAGGGAGGGGGAGGGGAACAGCAAGGGACAGGGAAGGGAGAGGTACACTAAGGGACAGGGAGGGAATGTGAGAGGAACACAAAATATTCTTGAAAACATAAAAACATCTGACTGGCATGTTTATTTTGTGCATTTACCACATAATTAAAAAAAAAAAAAATGATTTTCAAAATAAAAAAATTTAACATGTTCAGTCAACCGTAGATTTGTGTAGAAATTGTTTCTTTTTTCAAAACGGTAAATGTACAGAAAATCTGTATCAGTAAGTTATCGGCTATCGGCCTGAAAGTTTTTGGTATCGGCTCTCAAAAATCAATATCGGTCGTTCCCTAGTCAGGATATGTATCTATGTATGTGTGTGTCAATGTGTGTGTGTCAGGGTATGTATCTATGCGTCTGTGTATCTGCATATGTGTCAGGGTATGTATTGGTGTGTCTGTGTGTACCTGTGTGTCAGGATGTGTATGTTTGTCAGTGTGTGTGTGTCTGTATCTGCATGTGTGTCAGAGTGAGTATCTGTGTGTCAGTTTATGTATATGTATGTCTGGGTATGTATCTATGTGTCTGTGTATCTGTATGTATGTCAGTGTATGCATCTGTGTACCTGTATGTGTGTATCTGCATGTGTGTCAGTGATTTATCTGCCTGTGTGTCAGTATCAGTATGTCAGTGTATGCATATGTGGGTCATTGTGTGGGTGTCAGTGTCTGTATCTGCATGTGTGTAAGTGTTTGTATCAGGGTATGCATCTGTGTCATGGTGTGTGTCTGTGTACCTGCATGTGTGTCAGTGATTTATTTAGTTTGTATCTGTAGGTTTGTGTATCATTGTTTCTGTGCATCTGTATGTATGTGTGTGTCAATGTTTGTTTCTGTGTTTGTCTGAGACAGAGGAGAAACAGGGTAAGCCTGGGACGGAGTAGAAGCAGGGAGAATCTGGGGCGGAGGAGAAGCACGGAGGTTCTGGGGCGGAGGAAAAGCAAGGAGAGCATGGGGCAGGGGAGAATCTGGGGCGGAGGAGAAGCACGGAGGTTCTGGGGCGGAGGAAAAGCAAGGAGAGCATGGGGCAGAGGAAAAGCAGGGAGCAGAGGAAAAGCAGGGAGAGCATGGGGCAGAGGAGAAGCAGGGAGAGCATGGGGCAGAGGAGAAGCAGGGAAAGCATGGGGCAGAGGAGAAGCAGGGAAAGCATGGGGCAGAGGAGAAGCATAGGGAGCCTAGGACAGATAAAAAGGGGAGATTGGACAGAGAAAAAATGGATACATTTGAAAAAAATGCAACTATATTAATTACAACATTTTGCTAATGTGAGGGGTACAATTTATGGAAATGGGCTGCAAAAGGGGTACTCAAGTGAAAAAAGGTTGGGAACCACTGCTATACTCTATACCTGTTCTGTGTCGCATTCTGTCCCAATCCTGAAGTCTCAGCTACACGGTTAGTTAATGCATTGATATTGACCCTACAGCCATGCTTACACCATGCAAGCCAGCAAAAAAAATTACTATTTTCACTGCTAACAGCTGCCACCTCTGGATATTAGAAGGTATTTTTTAATGAGGCTGCTAATGAGAAAACAAATTGTAAAGAAAACTCTCCAGATGTCCTAATATTGTTACAATGTCTGGCCCTGGGGCAGTATCCTCTCGCTTCTTAACGGAAAACTGTAATAATTTAAACATTGATTGATGAGCACAGGCTGGAGCCATAAGTATTCTGGAGAAGATATTTTAGAAAGGAAGGAAGGAAAGATAGGTGGTTCATCTCCTAATAATCGGAAGATGCACATATGTGCACATGGATCATACGGATTTTAGTCTGGCTTCTGGACCGTGGGACCCCAATGTTTAACCTTCATTGCTGCACAACAATTTCAGTGTGCTTGAGTTATATCTGGCAGGAGTCTGCTCTTTAATCCAAAATTATGCAGGCAGCAGGATGTGAGACCATCACCCTGATAAATCCAGAGAATATTCCTCTAATCTGATGACCCCTGCGGTCGCACTCGAGATGTTTACAATGCAAATTTGGGTACCAGGATGCTATCACTCGGCACTATTGGCAAATATTGTGAGATATAGGTAATGCATTGAGGTGGCAACTGACAGATAAATCAAGGTAGTTAAACTCATAAGGGGACTGGGAAGTCACAGATATGACAGATATATGGGAAATGCATAAACATGGAGAGAGGATGAAACTCATTAAAGGTAGAGGGGATGAGAGTATTATTTGGATCAATTGAGAGACACAGGCATGTGATTAATAAAGCAATGGTCCAATAGAAAAATAAAATTAAAAAAAAGTTATTTTTATAATTCTACCAATCATCAGTAATTTTCCAGCTTCTAAATTTTTTTATGCACATTTTAAAAGGATAAAAGATGGTAATTCATGGCAATTTGGAAGCATAAAGTGTGAAGTCACTCTTGATATTACATTTGAATTGTATTTTAATGCCACTCACCAAAGACAAGATGGGTCTGACTTACTTGGGAAAGAATCCTCCATAAATTCTCCAATTTTCACCAAATTTTTTGAAAATATCAGTTTATAAAAGCTGGAACCAGGAATAATAAAGGACCCTTACCTGGAAAACACTGCCCAACCCAGGGTGCTAACAAACTTATTTCCCAGTAGTATCCAAAAGGAACTGTATGATGTGGTATTCTCCAATTCTCGTATAGGGAATTTCTGAATCAAACAATAATTTTGCCAACACACTATCATAAATCCCAATACATGGAAATCAATAAGACCTATAACAAGAATTGTGGAGACACTAACTGAGCAGATATCTGGCCTAGTACAGAATAACCTAAAACCTTTACTCACTAAAACACATTTTTTTATAGAACACCATTAATTTCCTTAAACTAGGCCTGATCAAGGAAATACCTGCCAAGACCAATTTAGTAACGATGGATGTTGACTTTCTGTATAGTATCATCCAACATAAAGATGGAACTGATAATCTTTCCATTTCATCTGATCCCATAAACCTAGGCAGAAAAACACTACTACAGTTATTACCATAGCACAGCTCGATGTAGAGTCGTCTACTAAAAGTACAGATCATGCAAAAGGAATGCAAATGTTGGCTGCGCCTATTTTGCACATTCTGCGGTATTCAGGCAAAGGGTGAGGCTTTGTTTTGAAAATTTTTATTTTCTAATTGAAAGAATGCATGCTTTGGAATCTGTAAGTAGGAATTGGCAAGTAAACCAACCCATCGTATTGTTGTAGAATCTAAATATCAGACTGCATAGGTTCTATTCAAAACTTATTTTAAGTTCTTCTATAACTTGCATATGGTACCTTCACGTTCCTGATAAGCCATAGAGCCAGTTTTGAACAGTGAACAAGCCATAGACCCAGATTTGAAAAGTAGAGGAAAATAAGGACAAAGAAGACCGTCAAACACAATACCATCTTGGAAATCTATCTATCTATTGCAGGTAGGAACAAGAAAACCAATATCATTTGACACAATGTGACAAACTAGAAGAAAGTAGATGGGAGCACAGATTTCCAAGGATACATTACTAGTCTATTTATAGCTGACAAGACCCAGGGGATTTCTATTGAACTTACCCATCTGTTGCAAAAGAACTGAAGTCTTCCTTCTATTGACCTGGTGTCTTAACATATTTGTTATTGCTAAATAATTTCCCCTTATCTGTGCTGAAAGTGTGGACTATTTGGATATCTCCTTGTTTTATGAGGAGGGATGAATGAAGGGAGGATCTTAACTTTTAAAAGGTCTGAAGTTTCAAAGTGTTGTATCTGTCCTTTCAAAGAAACAAAGTCAAAGCACCCACCCTCTCTTCCTTTACAATGAAAGTGACACTCTGGACACCTAGCACTTCAGCTTGCTGAAATGCTCTTCTGTGAAGAATGTGTCCTCTATTTTGCATTTTCCAAAGTGTCAATTTCATTAAAAAAAAAAAAAAAGGCACTTTAATAAATTAACTTGATTACACCCCCTGGCTTTTAAGCAGACAACCGGTCCTTTTACATCTTGGCTATCTAGTTCAGAGGAGCTAAACTCAAGAGGCAGGCAATTATCTGCCTTATAAATCTTTACATACAGCTGCATTGAGAAGTATGTGATTGGACAGCCACGGAAATTCTGGACTGAAGAAGAAAATGAACACTTGCCAAGGCTGCTAACAAGAGTTCTGCAGCTTTTGTAAGCTCTTTTTAGATACTAAAATGCAAAAATGCATGCAAGTTTCCATTTGGGGTATAGCTTTTTATGTTTTTGTATTTTGAGCAGTGCAGTGTCCTTTTAAACAGTTCAGCAGAAGAACAGGCCACTACTATAAGAGGAAACCATTTCTCTTAAACCTTTAGGAAATTTACCATGAATAGACTTTGCTGCCAGACACTGGTCAGATTAATGTTCATATAGTGCAAAATGTACACCCAATTCTGCTTTATTTATTAATAACTGAAGAAATGTTGGCTTATATAACATAAATGTTGAAATAGTGGTAAGGGCTTTGAAATTCACCCAAATGAGTTTAAGATACAATCATTGCAGGATAAAAATCCTTTGAAACAAGGATAAAACAAACAAACAAAAAAATACACTCGGCTATATATGCATTTTGTTTCAGAGCGGTGTACACACACCATACAGAGCAAAGTGCTGCATGAACACTTACAGCAGCATTTTGTAATAGACCCCCAGAAATAACACTGCAATATACATCAGTACTGAAGATGATACTGCCAAAATGCACCAGGTATTAGATGTACTGATTTGTACACTATTTGCATACCAATATACAGAACAAAAGAATGAAGAACTGGAGTTTACATTCAGCTCTAAACAACAAATATAATAGGTCAGCAACTATAAAGAGTATGAAAAGGTTTGGCTAATCCCTACATGCTGATCAGTCCTACAGCATAGTGCTCTGCATGGTGTTTATGGGACAACACAGACAAGAGCAATGTGCAATGCATTGTGTACTATGCAATTGTTAATTATTTTTATTTTATATTTTAAACAGTCTTTACTGATTCCCACTGAAATACAATAGTGGATCCCTTCATATTCAGGTAGTGTGATTACTCACCAATGAGGAGAGGTAGGATCAACACACAGTTTAAAGCCTCAAAGAACAAAAATACACCGATTTGGTTACAAACGTGAAACAAACCAGGCATTGTAGGTGATGGAAAGGAGCACACAAATGGAATGGGTTCTACTCCTACACCCTGTAGTTTTAGTTTGGTCTTGTCCACTCCTGCTACATTAGAGTGTGTGCAAAGGGGAAGAACGGATCTCGTAGTGTACCTGAAAGGGGTAGCATACTGGCACACTGGTGTAAAAATGATTACATTTACAGGTAAGTCAAAGTAAGAAGAACAGAGAGGAGGGATCAGCAATTCATTAAGACTAATCTCTTTGGTGGCACTTATATTAGGCAATTCCACATTATTAGATACCTCCCTTTTCCCCTCCTCCATAAGTACAGATGCAGCATACCATATAAACTGGACTACAATAATAAATTACCTTTCTGCAAGCTTGATTTGACAATTTATGTGACTTTACTGCAGGCTAAACCAAATTTAAACTGGTACCTGAAGCCAGGGTTTATTTGTGCACAGTCTCGTAAATCACTTTTTACACCAAAGTGCCAATTAAAATTACACTTTAAAAATGCATAAATATCCCAAATTCATCAGAAGGAGAGGTAAACACTTTACAAATGATCCAATCTTAGGCTATTTTTAAAAACAGTATTTTCCAAATAACCCAAAATGGTAGGTAAATGCTATATTGCTAGTAAGATATTTATGGGTTCTAATTATTTTTTTAAAAGGCAATAAAAAGCAAAATAAATTAATTAGTTGGGTTTGCTTTCTTGAAAGCACATGTATGGTCACACAACTATGTAGCCTACTAGCTTTTCAAAACCGTGGAGGGACCTTTTCCTTGTTTTGGAAGTGCTATATCCTTCTATTCTTACGCAGGCATCAGTATTAAAGAACAAATCTCGAAAGCTAAAATTGTATGCTTTCACATAAACCAGACTTTAATTTTAAAAGGAGCACTGCTCCTTTGGAAAAATATTTTTTAATAAAGAGCCAAGCCATATCTTTCTTACCTAACACTTTAGGAGAGCAATCTGTAACATGATGCAGGCACATTTTACTTTTATTAGTTACTACACCTCCATGTGTGTACCCCTGCCTGAACTGTCTGCTGCATCTTGTCTGGGGAACAACCTTGCAAGCATAGAGTGCATATCTTAGGGTGTAGAGGTGGGTATAAAATGGAAGCGGTTGTATAAAAGGAGATAGGAATGCAATCATCACAGCCTGAATCATTCTGCAGCAGAAGTGGCAAGAGTAGAAGATTGTGTTGGAGCCTGCAGACTATTATGCCCACACACCCCGCTGCTGCTCAGTTCTACATTCTCTTCAGAAGGTGTGGGTGTACAGATAACACACTCCCCTGGTGGGGCTTCTGGTAAAGGAGCAGGAGGTCCACTCAAACCCTGGACCTTTTTATTCAGGTCATTGCGCTCGGTTTGTAAAGCCCGACAGAGTTTTTCCAATTTCTGGATTTTGACATGCAATGCTTCTTGTTCCTTGTCACGGAGAGTTTTCTGAAATAAAGAATGTTTGAAAGACTTATTACAGTTTCAAATTTGTATTCCTGCCACATGATATAAAACAACCACAGAGATCTTTTAAACTTCAAAGACTACTGACAAAAACCATAGGCTTATTGGCGCACTTCATTAAGAAACTACATTATAGGCATTACTCAACAAATTTTCATAATGTACCTAAATCAGTGCCTAGAAGGCTATACTAGGTTAAACATGGATAAAATAGCAAAGAACTCTGCTATTGAGGCAACCAGGAATAGGAGATAGGTGGTATAATAGAATACTGACAGTTTAGAAAGAAAAAAAATGGAATATCCACTAAATGTCTGTATGTTCAAAGTGCAACAGTGATTTAACAAATCAGAAAAATGACTGAACAGTAAGAAAAAAGGATTGGCAGTAGTTAGCCACAGTATTAAAATGTCCAAAGATCTCCACTCTGAGGTAGTTTGTGAGAGAGTCAATTAATTACTGTGCCTTCTATATACCACCGATCTCCTATTCCTTTGCCATTTTATCCATGTTTATTTAGCCTCAGGTGGGGACCTCATATATCTTGCCAGTTGTAGTGGGAGATTTGGTTTATCTATGGATTTTTATATTTTGCTTGTTGCATTTTATTTGTCTTATCCTCTTTATTGCACTTTATCTGCATATCCTATTTGTTCTGTCTCCTCTCACTACCCTGTGTCTTCCAGGAAGGTATTACGGTATATTACTGTACAATCCAGGTTTAACTAGCTTTACTTTGTTCAAGGTTAAATGTATTAGCAGTAAACACATTTGCTATTTCACAATTTAAAAGCATTGCATGCTTAGAGAGACAGTCCAGACATCTAATAAGAATGCATCGGACTGAGGACTTTTTACATAATGTCAGGTGCATGTTTTTGCAGAAAATGCACACCTCCCATGGGCTGACATAGCCTTCCTAAACACATCCTAATAAAGAGGTCTCATTTTGAAGAAAAAAAAAAATCCCTTTTTAATACAGTGATACATTTAGAAATGCAGGAAACAAGAACTTCCTAAAGCAAACCAACTCTGCTGTAAGATCAGTTTGAAAATAAATCCTTTTCCCACGGTGGATGTGTGAGTCACAGCCAAAGTATGTGTGACAAGCATTACATCAACAAAACGATTAACACTAAACAGCAGAGTAATGAGACTGCAGGGCATGTTCTACACACCAAACCGGTTTCATTGAGCTAAACTTGTTTTAGTGCAAAGAATGTCCCTACGTTATCTTTTTTATGATTATTTTAATGCAATTATAACATAATCAGTATGAGTTTTTATAAGGACTAACTTTAGGAAAAATTTAATATTCATATTATTGTGACAGAGCCACTTTAAAGTGAACCAATCATAACTTAGAACATCTCTTTAAAGGGACATTCTATGCAACACAAACACTTTATTTTAAAAAGAAAACTGCCATTTCCAGGATTTTTAATACTATTAATTATTCCTATATGTAACTAAATAAGCATTTGTGAGGTGTTAAAATAAAATGAAAAATTAAATAAAGAAATCCACACCTTTTGTACCCTACAATTATCATACTGAAAGTATACAGAGAAGAGGAGGAATTAAACATTGTTCCTATTTCTCTTCCTTTACAATTGGATGATGATACAAAATTTGCTAGATTAATATAAATTGAAAAGAACATAAAAGAATGTATTATTGGTTGGACCAAGATCATCAGAAGATATGGAACAGTTGCACTGAAGAGACATTCAAGAGCTGCTCCATATCTTCTGAGATCTTTAAGATTACATTTACATAGGCTGCAGGTTATTGATACGTAACATTACACTGTGAATGAAGAGCACCCGGGCAAGTGAGGACAATTTTTGTTCAGATGAGATTCTGACCCACGGCTATTAAAAATGACAGGTCACACAGGTGAAAATATCATTTATTTTTTTGGAGGGGATGGGGGGGGGGGAGTTTCCTTTAAAGGATCACTATAGTGTCAGGAAAACAAACTCGTTTTCCTGACACTATAGCATCCTTAGGACCCCCTCCTGTGACGCTGAAGGGGTTAAAACCCCTTCAGTTTGTTACATTAATCCCATGTGGAGCGGAATGCGCAGCAAGAGCCGCGCACGCATTCATACAGTTCATAGGAAAGCATTTTTCAATGCTTTCCTATGGACGTTCTGCATGCTGGATGCGATTTTCGCATCCAGCGTTGCAGAAGTGCCTCTAGCGGCTGTCAGGAAGACAGCCACTAGAGGTTGGATTAACCCTGCAATGTAAACATAGCAGTTTCTCTGAAACTATGTTTATATCTGAAGGGTTAAAACCATGGGGACCCAGCACCCAGACCATTTCATTGGGCTGAAGTGGTCTGGCTGACTATAGTGTCCCTTTAAATAAAAAAATTTAAAAAGTCAGTGTAGTTTTGTTAATCCAATTTGGTGATATCTGCAAATTTGCTGATTCAGAACAGAATAATAAAGCATACAGCACACCCCACATCCACTCATTTCAGTTAAAAAAGTTTCTCTCACCTCTTCAGCCATCACTAGCAAAGCCTTGTTACTGCTCTCCCATCTAGATCGGTACATAGTTGTTTCCTTCTCTAATTTCTTGATCTTCTTTGTCATCTGCATGAAATGGAAAAAGAGGATGGATGAAGGGTATATTTAGAAGTCATTCGTAGTTTAGTGTTTTAACACCAGGCTCTGGTGTTTCCTACCTTCTCCATCTCTTGTTTGAAGGTTGTAAATACTTCGTTGCTCTTAGATAGCGTGTTCTGAAACTCCTCAAATTTTTCTGTGTATAGTGCCAACTGAAGGGAGACAATGTGATATGATGTTAAAATCCATTTAGAAAGCCATCTTGTACCATCTTTAGACACAGAAGATTCAGGGAAGATTCTTATTACAAGGAGGCAATGTAGCCTTGTCTATAAACACAATAAAAGATTTAACCAGGAGGAAAAAAAGTAAAGAATGAAACATGACTTTTACCCTGCTGAAAGCACCGCTGCAGGATATTTTACCACTTTAAAGGAACACTATAGAGTCAGGAACACAAACATGTATTCTTGACACTATAGAGTTAAAAACACTATCTACCCCCCTAAATATAGCAAAATCTTACCTTCATTTCAGTCTGCTTCTGCTGGCTCTGCCCCGATCTGTCTGACATCTTCAGAAGTGGGGATCTTAGCCAATCACAATTCTTTCCCACAGGACAGCATTGGATTGGCTGAGACTGGCCAAGGAGGTAGTTCAGGGGCAGAGGCTGCACAAACCAAACACAGCCCTGGCCTATCAGCATCCAATCATAGAGATGCATGGAATCAATGCAGAGGGTGGAGACACTGAATGGCAACCATTTGAGGAGTGGCCAGTGGAGGTATCTTAGGCTGTAATGTAAACACTGCATTTTCTCTGAAACAAACAGTGTTTACTGCAAAAAGCCTAACGGGAAGGATTATACTCACAAGAACAAATACAAGAAGCAGTAGTTGTAGTATTGAGTATAGTGTCCCTTTAAATCTTGGAGGTTTTCACAGATATACAATCATTAAAAACAGCCATACCTGTTGCTTAAGGTGGGTTTCCTGTTGCTTCATTAGTTCACACATACGCTGAGATTCCACTGCTTCTTTCAATAACTAGGTAGTAAAAGAGGTAAAATGGCAAAATGAACTTTAAAGATCTACGTCTACACAACCAGTTTGCCTACATAACACAAGCGATTAATCCATATAGAAAAAATAAGCTTGAGTTCTTAAACTTACAAAAATTACTATTTTGGAGTTTGAAAAGGGTAACATTTCATCTGTACATTCTAGTCAAATTGCATGTAAACTGCTCATTTATCTATTCTAGCAGCATATAGATACAATCTATAATGCTCACAAAAATCAGTCTCCAACCCAAGAATATACACACATGGATGTGTACATTACTATATGGAGAAGATGCAGAGGTTTGACTTGCATGTACAATGGACACAAACCAAATTAAAAATCCAGATTTGTAGATACCTAGTCTACTTTCAATCCTAATTGCAACAGGGAAAAAAAATTTAATAGGACACTCCCTATCAACTACGTAATTTATTTAATTTGGATTTTATTGTTGTATTTTAAGGATGAAACCTGTAGTAACCCTCAGCCTGGAGATCATTTTTACAGTGTGAGCCCCCAAATGCAAGTGTGATATTTGCTATAAATATTGATAGACATATTGGAAGGCAGCTAATCCAGTATGCTAGGACACCAAGTTTAATTGCGATCCCCCGTTTTTTCTGTTGAGTGTGTTTACCAGTACTCAAACTCATTATCACTAGCTACTAGCCAGGCCTAAAGTATCTACTCACTAATGCAAACTTCTCCTGTAACAAGAGCACTTGAAAAAAGATTGAAATAGAATACACAGTCACCCTGCCTCTGTGTGCCCACTGTTACAATATGCCTCTGCTTTCAGACAACACTGGATATCTTTACAGACAGTGTTGGGTCCATGGCATATCAGGGCTGAATTTCAACTTCCCAATGGCTAAGTTTTACCCCTGTCCTTTTTGGCTTTTATAAATGTGGACTCCAGACCACATGATATAGACCAATATAGACTGCTATATGCCAAAATATATTTAGTCTGTTCTACATTGAAATGATCATCGATTCCTAAGGAATTAAAGGGTTACGCCAACCACCATGACCACTTCTGCTTTTTGAAGTGGGATCTGGATGTGCAGTGTTTGTGCAATTTATGGATTCACATAACACAAAAACATGGGAATATATTTATGGACCAATGATAGTCTATGCCATCATAATCTTTTCTTAAAAGGATCGTATTATAACAACTAATCAATTAACAATTGCAAAGCTTTATAAAGCGAACAATAATAAACAAACTGTGTACTACATGCGGATATAGCATGCTTAAAACCAATCTATGATGACGTCCAGACTGTAGCATTTTGTCATGGAAGGGTAAATAAACAGTCTTAAGGTGACTTACAAAGTCCTTTTCTCTCTGATGCCGCTCTTCAACTTCCTTCATCATTTCCTGAGCTTGCTGTAGCTTGGCATCAACCAACTGCTGCTGCAGGTCTTTGTGTTTGAACACTTTATCAATTCGCTGGGGGGCAAAGAAAAATTGAACGTAAGACTAAAGTAATGGAACAATAAAATAAAGAATTCCGTTGTCTGTAGAACACAAAATAAGTGTTGCTGCACTACAACCAGCTGAGTACACTTCACCAACTACAAACTGTTCTTTTACTAAACTACTTTACAGTCAAGGATTTACTGCCCAGTCCCAGCTTGGGGTTCCTTTAATGTCTTCCGGGTTTGCTCCCTGGTGAACTAAACAGCTTTTTCACTGGACCAGTAGGTCCGGTGAAAAAGAATCAGAGAGGATAGTACCAGTCTATCCTGGGCATGAACCCTGTAGATTAGAGAACTACAAAATGGTGGATCACTAGGTTCCAAAAACTGGTAAATGTTGTACAGAGCATAAAATAAAGTGTCAAATAATGTACGGGGTTAGCTAAGGGAGGGCTAAGACTAAAATCAGTAAATGTGTATCTAATCAGGCTTTATTGAGTTGTGCCTCAGATACATTAACTGAAATAGACAAAATAAGAAATAGCAGATAAGGGGGAAGGAATCTCAGAGAACGGTAGTAATGGTGAGAGCTGGTTCTAATATTGCAGGAAGTAATTATATGGCCATAGGTAATAATGTACTAGTGCAGTATCTATCTTCACTTGCACACCCTTACTACAAGGTAAATATAATTTCTTATTTTGTATATTTCAGTTAGTGTACAACTATTTGATACTTTATTTTATGCTGTATACAACATTTACCAGTTTTCCACCATTTTGTAGTTGTTCCCTGGGGACACCAGGAAAATGCACCCCATAAGTACAGCAAGAGCACACAATTAGACATGTTCACTCAGTGCAAAGAGTACTTGGACAGCACTCTGCACATGAGCAACCTGCCTGTCAGCCTTGTATACACACATGCCAGACTTACATGCCCTTTTTTCAGGCAGACCCAAGCGCCATTACCTCAAAATACCCTCTGGTTATTGTACACCTTATGTATTAGTAAAACCTTCTTTGGACAGGTCATCTTTATACAGTTTCTTGTTATAGGTGTTTGAAAAGTATTACTACTTAAAAATAACATGCATAAAAAATAAATATATATATTTTTTAATATATACACTTTTTAAATATTTTTATGTTCTATAAATGTTATTTTCTTTTTTTATTCTCAATCAATAAAATATTTCCAATCTCAATCAATGCACAATATTTAAAAATGCCTATACATTGCAAATACGTTTTTATTCAAATGTTTATAAATGAAAACGTGTGAATGCTAAATATTTTATTAACAGTTATGTTTTGAGAAAAACATAAAACAAGTAACAAAATAAGGAAATGTACTAAACAACAAACCTGTAAAGTTCAATATTAAATTAGCTCTAAAATCTCTATTTTTTTCCTCTTTCTGTTCATATCCATTTTCTGGAAACAAATATACTGACCGTGCTCTCAGGTCATTTGATCCACCTCTTTTGCTTTAATGTGACTAGTTTTTTCAATAGAAAATAAATTATTACTTTTGGTAGCCAATGAAAATTGTTAATTTCACCTCCTCTCTGAGCTCATATTGTTCAATCAGTTTCTTCAGTCTGTCAGCCAGTTCCACATTCTCTTGACGCAGTTTGGCATTGCGTTCATTGTGCTGCTCCATCTGTGTCTGGATGTCATTCAGTGTCACTTGGAAGTGGGATGTTACCTCCTTGCGTTTCTCTTCCTCCTCACGCGCCCGCTGTACACCTTCCTCCTGGGGGGGTTGGGAATAAAGAGAAAGTGTGCAATTTGAGTACAGATAACATGAGCGAGCATGTCCATATAACCCATTTATTCTGCAGATTAGGAAAATTACCCCCCCCCCCCCACCACATTGAATTCATGAAGATGGTCAAAAAAAGTGTGTTCTCCGCATCCAATTAAAACTGCATTGGGTTGAGTACTGTTAGAAACCACATAAACCACATGTGAAAGACAAATATGTGGCCATTTACCATGGGGGCATGACTGAGCAGATTAATACAAATTCAGAGAAGATTTAAACACTGACTTATATGAGCAGCCCATTACTTGCATCTAGTTTTGCAACTAATAAGGCATTGAATATGTATGCACGCTTATACCTGTAATCACCATTTGGAATTGTGTGTGATAGCACTGGGCGCAATCTTGTGTGTTCTCACATACATTGCAATGTGTGTCTCATCAATAGTTGCCTCTTTAGTACCTCGCTTGTGCATACAGCATACTATATAATGCACGTTTATGTGGGATGCTCCCCGCAGCTAGCAACAGTAAGTGAAGATGTGTGCTAATCTACACATTTACTAAATTAACACCTCTACTGCTTTCATTGTCACTCTGTTATTCTTGTCACTGTCATTACCTCCAAAGTGTTGTCATTCTGGCTGCCCTGCTTCAGTATATTTATTAAACTGCTCATATATTATACTAAGCTTTAGGACAACATGTTACATGCTTGGAAGCATAGGTGTACAGTTCAACTGTACCATGTTGGACAGTATGAACGCTTTGTTTATAGCTTTATTTACCTTAAGGGTGCGATTATGCCTCTGCAGCTCTCTACACAGGCTTTCCAGCTTACTGCGAGCCAAGATAGCCTTGCTGTGCTCATTACGAAGCTGATCCTTTTCCTGGATAAGTTGTGTTTGCTTTTTCTGCAGAATCCTCATCTGTTTTTGGGATGTCCTATGCTCTTCCAACTTTGGGAAACACATAGAAGCATGATAAGCCACACTGCAAATTCAAGGGTACGGTCTATGGTAAACTTGTATCTTTGCTTTGCGAAAGGACAAAAACTACTTATTCTACTTACCAACTCTGCATATTTCTTACACAAGGCAGTCAGCTTTTCTTCTGGGGTACTGAGTGTGTTCAGAGTCTGCATTAATAATGTGATCTCTTTTCCTATGGCACAGTGATAAGGGACAATTGAAATATACAACAAACAACAATGACAAACAGGACTCACTTTATTCACATGGTTTATCAGATCATCACTGGATTACAACCAGCAATAAACGTAATGTGACCTATGGCAATATCACTCACTGCAGTGTAAAATGGAAAAGGCATGGTAACCATCTACTTTAATTGGTGCCTTTTATAAAGCAGCTTGTAGTGAAAGGAGAATGAAGGTTGCAGCACTACCAGTGTTATTAGTGGAGCAGTAGGCAGTTTCTGCATAGTGCAGTAATAGAGATGGCTTTCCCCGCCCCCCTTTGCGGTATCCTGACGGACATCACATTCTCCTAGGCAAAAACTATTGATTATTATGGTTTGCTTACAAAACCTAAGTGAATGATAATTTGTAAATGTGCATGCTGCTGGATGCAGTGACTCTCCTGACTCTTGTGGTGGACCCCAGGAATGAAGTCAAACTGTTAGCAAATTGTTGGATTATTTACACTGCAAGACGGGCCATGGCACTCCTGGAACAATAACTACAATGCTCTGTAGTGCTTATGAAGGTTGGAGTGTAACTTTAAAATATATGTAGCCCAACAAAGGCTATAGACCAAAGGTTTCAATGCTGCTAGTAGGTAAAAAGTACTGTCATGGAAGCTCCCGTGCCACAGCCTGCTGGAGAGGCATAACAGCTAGCCTCCTGCCCACAGACTATGGACCAAGTCACAGACTTTAAAATGATATATAGGATATGGGGGCACATTGTGTTAATGTTGAGCTGGATGAAAGCTATTGTGTTAATTGTATTATGTAAAAGCTATTGTGCTATGTGTCTTGGTGTCCAGCAGGAAATTACGATATCATGTCGTGAACCAATTATGTTCCAGACTTCCAGGCCACTCATGTGTGACTTCTCACATCTTACAGAGTAGCTCTTCTGGGGTCCCAGCTTCAAAGAGGAATTTAGGTTGTAGGCTCTGGCCTCCCATACAATCAAGTTAACCCCTTTTGGAATTGACAATACCACTTCTGCAAGGCAGCCAGTTCATATATGCACAAACATAACTTTAGTTTTACCGAACCGATCTGAATGCTTTTTGGATATGTTGTGCGCTCAGATCGCGGCTATTCGGAATATAATTTTGTGGGGTTCTGATGCTATTACTATTTTTGTGATATGTAAAAATTGTATGTAAGTTTTCCTATTTGAGAGTTAATTGGATTAGCCTAATTGGAGCTCAATTAGCTCTTAAACACAATGGCTTGTGAGAAGGAAACCCCTGTGATTTTGTATTAGAAACCCCATGCTAAGGGCACTGCATAAGAAGCTGAGTGTGGCCTAATCAAGTTGAGATTGCTGCTTTTACCCAATACGACTGGTTGCGTCCATTATATTGGGGATACTCTACACAAAGGGAATACTTTCACTATAATAACCCCTTAATGACAACTTCAGAAATAAAAGGGAACCATGATGGAATATTTCCGTCATGTGTCCTTAAGGGGTTAAACACAACTGTAATTAGGACTAGGGGGGGATTGAAGGAATAACAGCAATAGACTCATGAACCCATGACAAGTACTGATGATTATTGTTCGCTTACAAAAAATAGGCGACTTATAATTTGTAAATGGGCATTCTGCTAGATTTGGTCTAGACTTTCTTTAAAATCTGTGCTTTGTAAATGTCTAGATCCTGCACATGATATAAGAATTTAAAGTTGACATGAATGCAACTGACAAAATGGTGCAGATCTGGATGAGTTGACAGAATTTCGAGAGGATTTGGCTTTAGTAAATATGAGAACTGTCAATCCGGTTGGAACTTGGTTACGTTCACCGAATTTGGTCCATCCGAAAAATTTCGTGAGGCTCATGGAAATTTTGTATGGTTCCTAAAATCTAGGAAAATTTGTACATTCCAAATAACATGCATGAAAAGAAATTGGGGTCATTTTTGACATGAAGTGTTATTTTAAAGGAATATTAAGTTACGCTGTCAGTTTTGGATTTTTTTATTTTATTGAAAGCAGTTGTGAAAAAAACAATTAAAGCACTTGGTATCCATATGGTACATTAACTTTTTTTTTTTAAACATACACAGAAAAGTTCTGGGGGGAATTAGAATTAAATATGGATTAATTTCCATACTGTAGTGCATTTTAACCAAGTAACGACCACATGAAGGTCATGACAGTGAGAGCATAGACCCTCATGCAGTAAAAATACCAGCAGGGTTTAAACCCCTTCTTTTGATACCTGGGGATCTCCTCTATCAGCTCTATATGCTCGGTTTGCAGCTGTGGCCATTATTAGTGGCCCCAAACTAACATATGAGCTGCATGCAGAGCTCAACATGAGATCATCATGCAGCTCTTAAAGGACCACTAAAGTGCCAGAAAAACAAACTAATTTTCCTGGCACTATGTATTCCTTAGGTCCCCCCCACCCTCATGGCCCCCCTCCCGCTGGGCTGAAGGGGTTAAAACCCCTGCAGCCACTTACCTTTCTCCAGCGCCGGGCTCCCTCAGCGCTGGGGAACTCTTCTCCTCCTGCCGACGTCAGCGCGCGCTTTCAAACTGCCCATAGGAAAGCATTACTCAATGCTTTACTATGGACGTCAGCGTCTTCTCACTGTGATTCTCACAGTGAGAATCGAGGAAGATGCCTCTAGTGACTGTCAGTGAGACTGGATTAACCCTCAGTGTAAACATAGCAATTTCTCTGTAACTGCTATGTTTTCAGCTGCAGGGTTAAAACTAGAGGGACCTGGCACCCAGACCACTTCATTGAGCTTAAGTGGTCTGGGTGCCTATAGTGGTCCTTTAATATGGGGACTTAAATCACCATAAACAGCAATGCAGTGTGAACAGGGTTAAATCTCTGATGAGATAATTGGGGCTCCCCTCTGTCACCTGAGGCACCACATTTTCTTGAAGAGCTGCATTCATGCTGAAAGTCAGCACTGTTTATAGCCCTTTAAATACATAGATAACTCTGCAGCTGAGCAATCATGTTCAGCCACAGTGATTCTCTTACTAGATCTGATTGGGATGGTTTAAAAAGACCCTGAAATGTGTCCCTTCATGACCCAATGGCATTTTGATCAGTTTTGTGCTTTGTCAGCTGCCCAGCACTGATCACAATGCATTGATCATACTATATCCAATATCAAAGATAGAAAGCGGACATACTGAAAATAGCCAGTAGATGACAGCAACACACCACTCTGTTTTAGCTTCAAATTCCCTTTTGTTAATATCAGTACTGAGATTAACAGAGGGATCCCTTTGTGATTAGAATTAAATTAGGTATTAAGATTAGGGATCAATTGATATTGATTTTTTAGAGCCGATACTGATAATCTGTGAACTTTCAGGCAGATAGGCGATAACATACCGATATTCTGTACATTTACCATTTTGAAAAAATAAACAATTTCTAAAAGGTAAATGCACAAAATATACATGCCACGTGTAGTGGTTGCAGTGTGTTTAGACAGAGGAGCTGTGTGTTTGTGTAGTGGATGCAATGTATTTGTGTAGTCTGTAAATAATGAATGCAGAGTGTGCGTGTGTAGTGTGTATATAATGAATGCAGTGTTTGTGTAGTGTATATAATGAATGCAGAGTGTGTGTGTAGTGTGTATATAATGAATGCAGTGTTTGTGTAGTGTATATAATAAATGCAGAGTGTGTGTGTAGTGTGCGTAAAGTGAATGCAGTGTGTGTAGTGTGCGTAAAATGAATGCAGTGTGTGTGTGTGTGTAGTGTGCGTGTATATACTAAATGCAAAGTATGTGTGTTTGTGTAGTGTGTATAGTAAATGCAGTTTGTTTGTGTAGTGTGTATATATAATGAATGCAGAGTGTGTGTGTATTGTTTATATAATGTAGTGTGTGTGTGTGTGCACAAACACACTGCATTATATAAAAAACTACACACACACACACTGCATTATATAAACACACTACATTATATACACAGTGTGTTTGTGTAGTGTGTTTATATAATGCCGTGTGTGTGTGTGTTTCTGTAGGTATGTAATTTGTGGGGAGGATGCATTTTGTATTTAATTTTTTTTTAAAATATTTAAATAATTATTTTTTAGTCCACCCCTCCCTGCTTCTTACCAGGGAGGGGGGGATATAGCATTCCCTGGTGGTCTAGTGGCATGGAAAGTACAGAGGGGCCCGCAGCGAGCGCTTATTTACCTTCCCTTCAGCTCCCTGTGTAAATCTCGCGGCCTGTGTACCGCGTTGCCATGGTAACCCGTGGCAACATTACGACGGCCGCGGGACTCGCAAGATTTACACAGTGGAGCTGAAGCGAGCAGCTGGGAAGGTAAGTACGCGCTTGCTGCGGGGCCCCCCAGTCTTGTAATGGGCCCAGCGGTCCTGGTATGTATTATCGGCAATATCGGTATCTTTATTGGCCAATACCGATATTACCGAAAATACAGAATAGCACCAGATAATATCGGCCAGACCGATAATCGGTCGATCCCTAATTAAGATTATAGATTAGAAAAAAATAGTAACCCCTTAAGGACGCAGCTTCAAAAACTGGACTTACCCTTAAGGACACAAGCAATTTTTGAATTTTTTGCTATTTGTGTTCAACCTCAGTTTGCATTTTTCTTATTTATTGCACCAACACGTTATATACCATTTTTTTTTTTTAAAGGACAAAAAGGGCTTTAATCTGACATATACATATATAAATTCTTCTTTATTGTAAAAAATAAAAAATTGTTTTCTCCCCCCCCACAGTTTGGGCAATAATAACATTTGTATAATAAGTGCAGCTTAAAGCGGCACGGTCATGCCGAACTTACCTTTCTTTAAATCGGTTCCTCTTATCTCCCTCTCTCAGGATCTGTTCTACATTTCTTCCTGTCTGCTCTGGTTTTCTTTAAAACATAAGACAAAGTAAGGACTATTTGTCTTATGGAGGTTTCCTACGCCTGACCAGCGGAGGAGCAAAGTGTGCTTCATTTCCGGTGATTTGAGAAATTTTCCCACAATTCTTACCTTTTCTCCCTGTTCCCACGATGCTTCCTTTCACTTTTCCTGAACATCCTGTCACTTAGACAGAACGCCGGCAAAACTACTGAAATGCGTCCTAACAGAATGAGAACAGTTTGTTCATTCATGTTAGGACGCAATTCGGGAATTTGCTCGGATCGGAATTTCATTCGAATTAATGAAACTCCGATCTGATATCTACCAAAAGGCTGAAAGACCTAAATTGGTCTTTCAGCCAAATTTACTAATACTAAGTAAAGATTACTTAGTATTAGTAAATTTTGCCCCTACCCTACCTATTGTCCCCCACCACCCCGCCTACAATCCCTGAGCGGCGGCTGCGTGCCCTAAATGAGTATGGGTGGGACCTATTGTCTTTCCCCCTGGCCCTCACCCCAGAGCGGCGGGTGGGGGCCCTAAATGAAAATGTCCCGTGTCCCTCCTCCAAGGTGACTAGGGATCCCCAAGCCCCTAGTCACCCTCCACCCCCCAAAAAATAAATTGTTAAACCCCTACCTGCCCCCCTCACCTTAAAAATAGTGAGGGGGTATAAAAGAACTAATTACCTGTAAAAAAAAAAATTTAACTTACCATTTGATGTCTTTTTTTTCCTAAAAATCTTCATTTTTCAGAACCAAAAAAGCCCAAATAAAAACCATAATACCTGTCAAAAGTGTAAAAAAAAATAAAAAAAACGAAATATAAAAAACCCAACGCTAAAAAATTAATGCATCTTTGCCCGGCGAGGGCACGACGCAGACTGAGCTCCGCGGAGTGGGGAAAGGCTTATAAAGCCTTCCCACGCACTGCAATTTGACTCAGAACACTGATTGGTTGGCTTGAAATACAACCAGAGTTCTCTGTGTCATTTTACACTGCGTGGGAAAATTCCAAAGAACTTTCCCACGCTGTGTAAAATGACACAGAGCACTATGATTGGTTGAATTCCCCCCTTATTGTTATTTATGGCCCCCACCCGGCGCTCAGTTTTCCTGGCACTATAGTGCCCTCAGGGTGCCCCCACCCTCAGTGTACCACTCCCGTGGTGCTGAAGGGGGAGGAAGGAGTTAATCCCTTACCTTTTTTCCAGCGCCAGGCTCCCTCGGCGCTGGGACTCTCCTCCCTCTTCTGATGTCATCAGCTGAATGCGCATGCGCGGCAAGAGCCACGCGCGCATTCATCCAGTCTCATAGGAAAGCATTCTCAATGCTTTCCTATGGATGCTGGTGTCTTCTCACTGTGAAAATCACAGTGAGAAGCGCGGAAGCGCCTCTAGCGACTGTCAATGAGACAGCCACTAGATGCTGGATTAACCCATAGGTAAACATAGCAGTTTCTCTGAAACTGCTATGTTTACAGCAGAAAGGGTTAATCCTAGATGGACCAGGCACCCAGACCACTTCATTAACCTGAAGTGGTCTGGGTGCCTATAGTGGTCCTTTAATAGCCATCACAGAAAGCAAAATTGCCGCACAAAAGTATATATTTATATAAAGCACACATCACAGGCTATTTACCGAAGGGTATTCTGACACTTTTTACATAGCCACTTCGACGCCAATATCTGCTAAATTTCTAGCATACACACATAAAACAATTTTTTTTATGTGTATTTCATAAAGCTTATGTATACTACTGCTGTAGAAAAAGATAATTTTGATGGGTGCAAGTCTCATTTTGGGGCGTTGTAGCAGTTTGACTGTTGAATTTATCCCTCAATGACCTATTTGTGAAAGTAGACACTACAGTGCATCTCATATGGTGTATATTGTGCCTTAACATGATGGCATTTTTTCACCAATTTATGTCAAACTTTGTGGTAAAATTTTATTTATTTTTTTTGCATATTTTACATACACATTACATTTTTGGGGGTAATTTTTCCAGTCTGGTATGTGCCATTGTGATCAAACCCCCATAATTATGCTCGGCAAACTCTTCAGAAAAAAACAAAATACCCCCAATGTATATCTTTGCCACTATCCAGTGAACCTACAGTGCCTTTAAAGAGTCCTGACCATTACAGTTTTTACAATTAGAATTTTGATAAATGGATTTGATGTGTCTATATCACATTTTAGGGCATTGTAGCAGTTTGACAGTTAAAATTGCCCCATAAGTGCATACCATTTGTGAAAGTAGACACCACGGGCTGTGTCATATAGTATATTATAGAGTTATGTTAGCACCAATTTCTTTCAAATTTGATTTTTGCATTTTTATACACACTTGTATTTTAGTGGTTAATTTTGGAAACTTGATATATGCTACTGTAAATTAAATCACAATTATTCTCAGCTATATTTCCGAAGTACAAAAATGACCCCTTTGTATGCTTTCGCCAGGTTTTTGTGAAAAAAATACAGGGCTAAAATCATACCAGGCCCAGTACAGTTTTTTTTTGTTTTTTTAAATGGCAAACTGACTTTGTCGTTGTTTCATTTTGGGGCATTTTAACTGCTCATATATTTAAATTACGCCACCAATGCATACCATAGGGACGTAATCCCATGTGTAACCCTAATTATAACCTTAATCCTAATCTCAATCGAACCTTTAGCAATGGTGTCAGCAGAGGAATTCCCTTGTTATATTCAGCAAGGGATGCCCGTGCTGACCCTAATCTGAACCATAATCCCAAATACTACAATTAATTATAAACCTAAACTTAAACATAAATTTAATAATAAACTTGATAATAGATCTAATACTTATTCTAAACTGAATAATAATCCTTAATTTAATCTTAATCCAAAAGGTTTCCCTCTGCTAAAATCAGTACTGATATTAGAAGAGGGATTTTAAACTAAAACAGACAGTGGTATAATTGCTGGCTATTTTCAGTATTGCAGTCTCCTAAAATAGCCCCAGCTGACAGAGGGAAGCCCCATGTATCTATTGATACCTAGGTTTCCTGGTGTGAGCAGAGATTTAACCCTGCTCACGATACATTGCTGTCTATGGGGATTTAAATCCCCATTAAAAGAGCTGCATGCCAACCTCACTTTGAGCTCTGCATGCAGCTCAGCTGTCAGTCTGGGGCCACTAAAAATGGCAACAGCTGACAGAGGGGACCCACAGGCTTCTAATGATACCTGGGTTCCCTAGTCTGAGCAAGGATTTAATCCTGCTCACACTGAATTGTGCTCTATGGGGATTTAAATCCGCATTTAAACAGCTGCATGCCGATCTCACTTTGAGCTCTGCATGCAGCTCAGCTGTCAGTCTGGGGACATTAAAAACGACCCCAGCTGACAGAGGGGAGCCCCAGGTTTCGAATGATACCTAGGTTTCCCGGTGTGAGCAGGGATTTAACCCTGCTTACACCACAATCTAGATATAGGTATTTAAAAGCCTATTTAAGCAGATACATGCCGCGCTGACTTCCAGCACTGCATGTAGCTAATCAAAAAGTCTGAGTTTACTAAAAATGTCCCCAGTTGACAGAGGGGAGCCCCAGGTTTCCATTGATACCTGGAACTCCCTTGTGTGAGCAGGGATTTAACCCTGATCACACCAAATTGTAATAGTGGGGATTTAGTGCTTGTTTGCAGCGCTCACTTTGAGCTCTGCAAACAGAGCATCGGTCAGTCTGGGGCCACTAATTCTGGCCCCAGGTGAGCCCCATGAATCAAATGATACCTGGGGCTCATAATTACCAGTAAGGTAATAGACCCTGCTTGAAAAATACTGCACGGCGTCCTTAAGGGTAGGATCAGCATAAGGGAAAATTTTCGTCATGCGTCCTTAAGGGGTTAAGTTTAGAGTTTGCTTTATATTTAAATTGGCTTTAGATTTAATTTTAGGATTGGGATTAGGTTATGTATTAGGGCTAGTAAGGAAATCCATCTACTGAAATCAGCAAGGGAATTCCTTTGATGACATGAGTTGAGGGAATCCTTCAAAAACACTACTTAAAGGAGAACTATAGGGCTAGGAAAACAAACTCGTTTTCCTGGCACTTTAGGGTCATTAGGTCCCCACCACCCTCAGGGATGAATGGGTTAAAACCCCTTCAGCCACTTACCTTTCTCCAGCACTGGGCTCCCTCTGTGCTGGGGAACTCTCCACCCCCTGCCGACGTTAAGGCACATTAAAGCCTTAAAAATTGTATATATGTGTTGGTGTATTAAATGAGAAACATAGAAATTGCTGTTGACGAAACCCAAAGCAAAAATTGCTTTGATCCTTTCGTGAAAAACAAACTAAACTTGGTCTTTAAGGGGGTTAAGGCTCTCCGGATGTTTGCAAAAAGCATGCCTATAAAAAGTAGATATTGAAAAAAGATTTAAATGTGGAGCCATCGGCTTGTTTTGATGCCATATGCTGCACAGATAAAACTTGAATTAATAATTACTAGGCATTTCTGAGACTCTCTGCTGCCTTTATATGCAGAACTACAAACAATCATTATTCTTTTCCCTTATGTCTCACTTCCTCAATTCCAACACTCTTCTTGACCCTCTTTAGTCTGACTTCCACCCCCTCCACTCTACTGAGACTGCTCTTATTAAAGTCACTAATGACCTAATCACTGCTAAGGCCACTACTCCATACTAATTCTTCTTGACCTCTCTGCTGCCTTTAACACCGTTGATCATGCTCTCCTTCAAACTCATCAATTACTTGGTCTTTGTCCTCTAGTGGTTTTCCTCTTATCTCTCCCAAAGTTCCTTCAGTGTCTCCTTTTCTAATGATACCTCCTCCCCTCGTCCTTTCTCGGTTTGAGTCCCCCAAAGCTCTGTCCTTGGTCCCCTTCTATTTTCTCTTTATACTGCCTCTCTTGGCAAACGTATTACCTTATTTGGATTCCACTACAACCTGCAGGCCGATGACACCCAGATATATCTCTCCTCCCCAGACCTCTCCCCTGCCGTCCCGCAACATGTCACTGCTTGCCTTTCTTCCATCTCTGACTGGATGTCCTCCCGCTTTCTGAAACTAAATCTCTCTAAAACTGAGCTCCTGGTCTTTCCTCCTCCTAATACTGATCCTCCTCTTTTGCTCTCCCTTCAAGTTAGTGGTATCCACGTAAGTCCATCCTTGCAAGCGCGCTGTCTTGGTGTCATACTGGATTCTGGCCTCACCTTTGAGCATCACATCCAGCATATTACCAAATACTGTAGATTCCATCTTAAAAACATAGCCCGTATCCGCCCCTTTCTTTCGCAAGATGCTACTAAGGAGCTTGTCCATGCTCTAGTAATTTCCCACATGGATTATTTTAACCCTCCCCTAACTGGTCTTCCCAAAAGCCGAATTGCCCCGCTACAGTTTGTAATGAATGCTGCTGCCAGACTGATTTTCCTCTCTAGTCGGTCCTCTCACACCTCACCTCTCTGTCAGTCCTTACATTGGCTTCCTGAATCCTATAGGAGTCAATTCAAAGTGCTAACCCATACCTATAAAGCACTGAACAATTCTAGCCCCGCTTATATCTCTTCACACATCAATAGGTATGCCCCTTCTCAGTCTCTCTGCTCTGCCCGTGACCTTCTCCTGTCCACTGCTCGCACCCGTACAGCCAACTCACACTTACAGGACTTCTCGGGGGCGGCTCCCTTCCTATGGAATAGCCTGCCTACCGCCATCAGACTCTCCCCTAGTCTTCAATCGTTTAAGAAGTGCATTAAAACCCATCTCTTTAGGAAAGCTTATGGCCTCCCAGAGTAACCTCTACCTCACATACCTGTCTCTTGCTCTTTCTCAAAGGGCAGCACTCTACTCTCTCCTCCAGCTCTGCTTCATTCCCACCTTATTGGACTATTTCCTGTCCTAATGAGTTTTATACCACACCTCCTATAGACTGTAAGCTCATTTGAGCAGGGACCTCTTCAACCTATTGTTCCTGTAAGTTTTCTTGCAATTGTCCTATTTATAGTTAAATCCCCCCTCTCATAATATTGTAAAGCGCTACGGAATCTGTTGGAGCTATATAGATGGCAATAATAATAATAATAATAATTCACAATGTTCAGTGTCACTCACCGAGCCCCTTTGCTTTCTTCTTGTCTTGAATACGCTTTTGATCCCGGTCAGTGTCATTGATGTTTTTATTATCTTCTGCACCTCGTAACTCCTCTTTTACACCGTTGATTTCTGGTACTACTAACCCCGACTCCCCATTTCTGGTAGACTCTGGAGGACCTCTATCTGTCTCATCAGGTTCAGCTACTGCTTCTTGCTCTGCATCAGTGCAATATGTGTTTAGTATATCCTCCAGTTGTCTACTAAGCTCTTCAGATACATCACAAATAGTAGGTGGTTGACCAGCTGCACCTTCTTCTGCCAAAAAAAGCCAGATTTATAACAAGAACAAACATAAAAATAACTAACAAATATACATAATCTGTTGGACTACATTTGCCAGAATTCTCAGCCAGTTAAAAAAACTCCAAGCACCATAACAAGCTGATCACTCTCAGTCAGTAAGCTAAGTCCTGCATTGTCAGGCTTAGCTCAGATAGAGAGCTCCTGGCAGGAGCAAAGTGAGTGATTAGGAGCAGAGTAAGTGATATATCGGAGGAAAGAAGTCAAACTTCCGTTTTGCAGTATAGTGTTAAATAGAATGTGGAAGAAGAAATTAATTTTGTGACAAATACTGAAGCCTGAACAAAGCTGAATCTGCCAGGCACCTAGGATCTATATAACCAATTCTATTTTACTTCTGTTACGAAAGAAATTAGATAGATATATTTCATGGTCACTGCCTCTGCCGTATGGTTAACTTTTAGTGAAAAACTACTTCAGAATTAATAGCAAACTTATGGAACAAGTAACTCCAACCTTTTTATTGTTTATTTTTGGACACACTCATCATAATACTTCCTGTCAGCCACTGCTTTTGTGTGCATACCTCAATTTTATTTTCATAATTAAAATGTCAAGCACCAGGATTTGAGTCTTACATCAGGCTGGGAAATTAGCTCTTCGTATTCTCACTCATTTTCTTCTATTTGGCTATACAATTACACCCTACTTATATGCATATTCATTCTGCCACTTCATTTACTGATACTATGACACAGCCATTGTGCTCACCTTATGAAAATACTCTAAACTCTGTAAGTGCAGGTTCCGCTTATAAGGTAAAAGTCTCGGGGCTTCATGGAAAGCTTTTACATCTGAGGTACTTTAATATGAGCTGTGTGACAGTCTCTGTGTCTTAGTTGTAAATAAATACAAAGCCAAACAATGACATTTCAGACAGAATTTGGTCAGTTTAGCCATTTTAAGTGTGGGTCCCAAAATATCTGGGTGATGCTCACCTTGACTGACCAATGGGGCAGACGGACATATATCAGGAGTGCTCATGTTATTGGATGCTGATGGTGGTGGCAGTGAGGTGGCAGCTGTTAACACTGGAAGACCTGTAGTTATGCAGCTTTCTAAATCCTGGTCCTTCATTGTCTTTTCCTAAAAGATAGAAAGTGAAAGAAGATAAATCAGTGTGTGCCTGTGAGTTATACACAGCACTGTACAAAGCAATCCATGCTGTGTCCATGGTACAGTGCTGGTTGTGAGCATGGTACAGTGCTGTGTCCATGGCACAGTGCCCCCCTGGTACAGTGCTGTGAGCATGGTACAGTGCCCCCCCCCGGTACAGTGCTGTGTGCATGGTGCAGTGCTGTGTATATTCAGTATAATTGCTGCCGGTCGCGGTGTGTGCAGAGCTCTATACACAGCATAGTTGATGGTCTAGATTGCTGTTTACTAATTGCTCTGATAGTCAGGGCAGTCATTGTAATACAGACGGTGAAGCGGTTTATTATTATGTATAAAGTTCAGTCAGACACTCCCATGGCAGCCCCGGCCTCACCTAACACAGTTGCCTGCTTGGATGTTCTCTTCCGGAAGACAACTGCAGAGACAGAGGGCCCTGAGCCGGACACCGCTTAACCAATCAGAATGGGCGATCGGCTCAATCATCCAATCCCGTCTAGGGGGCGGGACTAACGGAAACGGCCGCTGGTCCTACCCCGCAGCGTTTGGATTCCGTCTACAAGCGCATGTTTTCATTGGTTGGAGTGAGCGCGACGGAACAGAATCAGACAAGGGCGGGATTCACAGCGGCAAGTGAAACACTACAAGTACCGGCATGCTTTGCGGAGAGTGCGCATGCGCAGGTAGCCTTGTTCTGGCAGAGTTTGAAGCCATGTGATAGTGATGTGACCTTGGGCTGTGCCTGCTATTCTGTGTGTCCTTCTCCCGCCATGTACTGTCTCATTCTATTAATCCAATAAACATAGCTACACCGCCTGGGAACAAGCTCCTTATATACCAACATTGCAATGTAATATCCAGACACTGCCACCTAACTTCCCAACATCTCCAATGGACATGTAGGGGTGTGAGCAGGGGTGGGGCTATTCTGGGCAATGTTAGGTGACTTACTCATTGGAACTACAATGTATTTTATTTACACAGACTGGTTTATAAAAATATTTATTGCAAAGAACCCGGACTGTGACATCTCCACTGGGGTTCCGACAGCAGGTGAGTTCTACTTACCCGAACCTGTCCCTCGCAGCCGCTGCCATTTTCTTTAGGCGGGTCCTCTTCACCGCCAGCACCAAATGTCATTGCTGTACTCTCGCGCATGTGCGAAACTACAGCAATAATGTCTATGGGAAGAGCAAATTCCCAATGAGCTTTACTTTGTCTTATGATTTTGGTTAGAAATAGATGAAAAAGAGAAAGACAGAGTAGAAAAGAGGATGAAGTATGAAGAGCATGTATCCTTTAAAAAATAAACAGTGCAGATTCCAATAGAAATAGGGGAAAATGAAAAACTATGAATTTGTCTTGTTACACTTTCTGGCTGTCAGACAACTGCTTCTGTTACTTCCTGGTTTGGTTAGCTGAATGGAGATAAACTCAAGAGGCAGCAATGGCTCAGAGCACCTGCCTTGCAAATACTTCTCATTGAAATGCATTGGGAAATCTGTGGTTGGACAGCTTCTTCCACACACAGAAACATAGCTGCCCTATGGATTGGTGGTCTGTCAAGGACTCAGAGCACATGCTTATGGTGCCCTGCGTCACTGATAAGCTCCTTCGTACCGAGAGGAACTCTTAAACTTAACTGCACCTGCTAAAAGTGTAGATCACAAAGAGAGAGAGAGGGTGCGTGTGTCTCCTCCTCTATCCCCCCACACGCAGCCATGTCTGAGTTTGGCCAAAGTGCCTGGTGCTCTATCAGATTTCTATACTGTAGCAGAACCCCTTTTTGACTGTCCCATTCCTTTCATTTATTGTTGGCACTGCAGAGATTTTCCTGTGCTTGGGGTACACAAAATTCCATATAACTAGATGTGGCCATACTTTGTTCGGTATGAGAATACCAGCTTACATGTGAACGACTAAATTCACCATACGAACAAAGTACCGAATGAACTGGACCACCCTGATGTGAAGAAGTGATATAAATTTAACTCCCTGACTGCTTTTCATATTCCCTGTACGCACGAACACATCGCTGTATTCCCTGGGTGATCGGCCTTACGGCAGCCGAACATGTGGCGGCAGCCATTTTAAATCCGCGAACAGCGGTGTTTGGTCGTCGAGTGTCTGGAACTCAAAACAGACACTCGACTAGCAAAACACCGCTAAAACCTCCAGGGCTTCAGAAGGCACGGATGGAAACCCACGAACGGCGCGGCGTTCGGTAGGATGAATCCCACGAACTAGGGGATTCATCCGGTTACCGAATACACTATGGATGGTATAGCAGTTCGGGACTTTTGGGGCACGAATGGAGACCGACCGCAGGGCCAGATTTCATGGAACTATTTTCGGCTACTTTACCCATGCAGTCGGTCAAAACATTACCTTCCCATAACTCCCGAACCCCTGGTCTGATCTGGGTAATTTTTGGATATGTTTCTCACCAAGATCAGGGCTACCAGAGGGTACCATATTTAGGGGCATATTCCACCTATTTGGGGTACACCTGAGAAGTGGGGAAAAGTATGCCTTGTATAATTGTGTTAAGTGCTAATGTAAGGGGAGGAGATGTGTGGGAGGTAACGTCGATGGGATTGGATAATGTACTAATTGTGGTGAATCCCTCCCTTGCATGGGAGAATCTCATAAAAGCAGGAATGTTGCCATTAAAAGTTAGTTCTGCTCCTGATACTGTGTGTCATCCAGTGATTGGGAAAGGTGATGGGATATTATTGGATTGTATTGCTGATTGTGCTGGATATTCTCTTGGATTTACTACTTGCTCCTGCATCCTCTTAATATATTGGTGGAGTTTAGCTGTGGGAAATCAGCTCTTCGTTACATATACCTACATCACTTCCGGTGCACATGTGTCACTGGAAGTGACTCAAAATCAGATGCACGCTAGCAGGTATCTAGGTATAGAATTCTGATGGGAGGTGCCGCGTGCATGAACGCGGTTTCCAAATCACGCGCGATCAGCTGAGCCACTATAGATTTATATATCTGATGGATGTGCTGTGCACATGTGTGGTACACCCATTAGATTAGTGGCCTAGCTGATTGCGTGATGCCTTCATCAGAATTCTATACCTCGAGGCCTGCTAGTGCAGTGACGCAGGTATAGAAATATGATAAAAAACCAGCACGCTCTCACTTCCTCCCAGCAGATGAGAAGTGGACCGTTTGCGCTATTAAGGAGGCACAGCGCACTACCAGGCCTCATTATTATTGCCATTTATATAGCACCAACAGATTCTGTAGGGCTTTACAATATTATGAGAGGGGGGATTTAACTATAGGTAAGACAATTACAAAAATTTTTACAGGAACAATAGGTTGAAGAGGACCTTCCCTGCTCAAACGAGCTTACAGTCTGTTTCATGGCACAAGTCCAGCGGGTGGCCCTAAGTGCACAGTGAAACAGTTTGCTCTATTACCCGGGAATAAGGACAGGGTACTCCTACCTTCATTCACACAGTTCCTTTGGGTGAGAAGGAACTGTACGGATAGTGAAACATACGAGGCTCAAGCCAGTATGGTGAAAAAAAATAATGGAAAAAGGGTACAGTCAAAAAATCCTTGAGAAGGATATAAAAAAAGTAAAAGCAATGGATAGAAAATCCCTGTTCGAGTACAAACAAAAAATTCCCTGAAGAGAGACCAAAAATTCCTTTCATATGTGATTTCAATAAAAATAGTAGTAAAATAAGAAGAATTTTTAATAGATTTTGGCCGATTTTAAGTGGTAACCTTTTAAATCAAATTTTACCAGAAAACCCCCTTGTAATCCATAGAGGAGCACCAAACTTTAGGAAGAAATTGGTTTATAGCAATATAAAAAAAAAAGATTTAAGGGGCGTGGTTTGACGGCCGCCCTGAATGGCCGCCTAACCTATGAGCTCCTGCTCAATTCACTTGAAATAGAGCACTTACCATAGGCATCGAACCTCACCAACAACTTTGAACGACACAGACTGGCACAGGGACAGATGCGAAGACACAGCGTAAAAAGAGAGGAGAATGGAAAGAACCCAATGTCTCCGTAATGGACATGTCTCCTTGCGTCCCTCGAGGCCGCAGCAAGATGGCCGCCGAGCTAGCCCACGAGGCTCTCTCTCACCGGCCTCGATGGCGGACAGTGAACCCCACGATAGCTTGCCAGGAGACACCACACAAATACTGGCTAAGCTTGCAGAGGTCTGCAGCCTTCTGGCCGGAGAAATCACCCGCAGCTCCAGGGAGGTTAAAGCTGAGATACACGCCATAGGGGCCCGCACCACCCAACTAGAGACCAGAATTGAGCAAATAGCACTGGCTCACAACGCAACAGCTGCCTACTCAAACTTCATGGAGCAACACAAAGCTGAAATGGAGATGGAAGACCTTGGAAACAGATCCAGGCACAACAATCTCCGGGTGCGGTGCTTACCCGAAAAACAAAACGAAGGCCCTCTACTAACATTAATGGAACACTACTTTAAGAACCTACTACCCGAGATCCCAGATGACAAGTGGGTTATAGACAGAATTGTTTTTATTATTAACATCCCATGGTCAGATCATAATGCACTTATAATGTTAATTAAAGATGATTTTATTGAAGATAGATCAAACTGGCGCTTGAATGAGCGACTCTTATAAAATATGCCAAATCTAAGTGTAGTTAAAGAAGCTACTGTTCTTTTTTCAAAAGAGAATGCTAGTAAAGAAATTTCTTTTCCTATGATTTGGTGTGCCTATAAATGTACAGTAAGAGGACATCTAATTAAATTATGTCATCTGAAGAAAAAAAATAATAAATTCGATGAATTTAGCTGAATTATATATAGAGCTAGATCGACTAGAGAAAATAAAATAGGCTGGCCCGTCACTAGAAACATTTAACAAACTTAAAGGGACACTCAATGAAGTGGTCTGGGTGCCAGGTCCCTCAGGTTTTAACCCTTCAGATGCAAACATAGCAGTTTCAGAGAAACTGCTATGTTTACATTTGGGGTTAAAACAACCTCTAGTGGCTGTCTTCCGGACAGCCACTAGAGGCGCATATGCGACGCTGGAGGCACATTTTGCCTCCATCACACAGAGCGTCCATAGGAAATCATTGAGAAATTCTTTTCTTATGGACACTTTGAATGCGCATTCGGCTACGCTGACGTCGGCGTGGGAGGAGAGGTCACCAGCACCGAGAGAGCCCGGCACTGGATTAAGGTAAGTTGCTGAAGGGGTTTTAACCCCTTCAGCGCCACGGGAGGGGAACCCTGAGAGACACTGGGCAGCCTTATTCCGAATTGATGGCAAATTGGTAAACCTCGGGGCTAAAGAATTGGGCCCACAGGCACAAGGAAATTAATCGGTGAGCCTTTCATGAAAGGCTAATGCTTAGAAGAATCTGCTTAACCCTTGGTGGTCACAGGTTCAATTCCTCAGCACGGTTGACTCAGTCTTTCAGCCCTTTGAGGTAGATAAAATGAATACCATTAAATTGGGTAAAAGTTACATCAATAGGATGTACTTGGAAACCAGAAAATATCCAAATGTCTCCTTCCTTGTCAAACATTTTTACTTACCACCATTTCAAGATGGAAGGTATCCATCTATCCAAGATGCCTACCTGCCTGTACCAGTAGAAAATGGCAGTCGTCCCTCCTTATGGTTCCTCTGGAACGGGACGCCATGGCAATTCACCTGCCTCACCTTCGGGCTCAGTTCGGCACCACGGTGCTTTACAAAACTTTCTGAAACCAGTGATGGCTCACTTACGGGGTCAAGGCATACGATGCCTGGACGACATTTTACTCTCCGACCAGAATCACAACCACCTTCTTTCACCAGTACCCATGATGTAAGAAATCCGACAAGAACTTCAATGATGGCTCGACAGTATAAATGCCTGGAATTGTTGGCAGGTGTCTCTGCTATACGAAATCTAAGAAAAGGGAGATCTGATTGTATCCTGCTATGCATGGACAATTTCTACGAAGTTCGTCACATCAACCACTTATTTGGCATTTGTTCTCACATACTGACGCACCTCACAAAGGAAATCTTCCACTGTTGCCTACCACACAATATCACAGTGATGGAGGAACATCTTACAGGGGAAACCTCTCGACACTGGAGGGACAACGATTGGCACCGAGCTCCACACATATTGGCAACACTGAACAACCTGATAGATCTGCTCATGATCGACTTTTCACATCTAGCACCAACCGCCAACTAACGATTTTCTACAGCTGATTACCAGACATGGAGGGTGCAGGGGTAGATGCATTCCTGCAGGCATGGCCGACCGAAGAGGCATTTCCACCCTTTGCAATGATCGCGAGAGTGGTTCACCACATCAGATCACTGGAAGTGGCAAGCCCCCTGATGACGCTCCGGTGGCAGAGTCATCCTTGGTCCCCAGATCTCCTCGCGCTGTTATACCAGGACCCTCCACTATTAACACATGATACTCACGGATTTCATGGGGAATCCTCATCCCATGCTACAAGAAGGACATCTCTCTCTAGTGGCATGGAGTTTTTCGGGGGTGTTTGATGCACCGATGACTTATCGTCAACTGATAGAGATATACTCCGGGACTTAAGAGGAAGTGTTACCTCTCAGCTTGGAATTCATGGGTCAATTGGTTGAATTTCGGACATTCGAGCATTCCACGTGGACGCCTTCTCGTTTTCTCTGGAAGGTGTCACTCTTCAGGTGTCTCAACATACAAATGAACTCAACGCCGTTTTTTTTTACCCATTTTTTTCCATCGGAACCCAACTTTACATGGTCCAGACACTGCACGCCTACGTACAGCTACGACCAAACTACAATTACCTCTTCCCGACAATTATAGGTGTCCTATGTTAAGCCACATGGGCAAATCTTGCTTACCACTTTGACCCCCTGAGTACGATGGCTTCTCCTGCTGGGATTGACCATTCCTTCGGTGCGCACTCAGTTTGGGGTGCGGCGGCCTTTTCCGCCTTCACAGCGGGGGCCTCCTTATCAGATATATTGCTCTTGTCAGACTGGTGACAAGAATCCACCTTTCGGATGTTTTACTCTCGCCTGTCCTCCATTGTCGCTTTCTCTCTATTACCTTAGCGTTAAAAATGCAAAATATGAAGCCTCCTCTCATGGGATAAAATTGAAGATTATGTTAGCTTTAGTGTACTAAAAATCTTAATAATGACAGGAGGCAAGTATTTCCCCCCCCTTGAATTTATCTCCCATTCAGGTGGGTTCACATCTCCAGGTAGGTGATGTATGTTATCAATATGGGACTAGTAGTTTTCTTGTGACTGCGTAATTGACTCCATTCATACTAGATGGAAAGGGGTTGTTTTTTTCCATATATAGTTGATATATGTATAGATATTCTATATTAGGTAGCTATATCATGGTATGTAGGTTACATTTTATAGATCACGATAGTGCAAAATATTGCGCACCTTTTATGTGAGGGTTACTCATATTGTTCAAGTTTACATTTCATATCACTAAAATGCTCTCGGTCTCTTTCAGCTTAAAAGACACAAAGAGATCTTCCCGAGCAAGCGTACAAGGATATTCGTTGTCAGTTTTGAATGATTCCAACCGTTTTTCATCGCTCCTGGAATTTGAATGGTCTTCGTTATTGCGTATGGTTCTTCAGTTGATTGTGTGACTTGTGATGTCGCTGTTATCAAGAGGAAGTGACTCAGTGGAAGGTGTATCTTATACTCTCTGCCTGTCTCTGATTGGTTCCTTTTTTTCTGTCTTTGCGGCTATGGAGTAGTAAAGTAAGATTATGCAAAATACTCGCCTCCTGTCATTATTAAAATGAAGATTATTAGTACACTAAAGCTAACAATCTTCAATTATTGATTGTTCAAACATTCTGCACAATTTTTCTTGCATGGTTCCTGATATGTATATATATATATACATATATACACACACACACACAGTCCACAGGAGTTTGTAAAGGGATATACAAGACAGAAGGTCTCTGTTGCTACCTAAAAGGCACAAAAATGCCAGCACATTTAGAGCCATAATGTCAAAAAGGCTCTTTAAAGGGACACTCCAGGCACCCAGACCACTTCTGCCCATTGGAGTGGTCTGGGTGCCAACTTCCACTACCCTTATCCCTGCAACTGTAAATATTGCAGTTTTCATAAACTGCAATATTTACCTTGCAGGGTTAACTCCTCCGGGATTCAAGCACAGATCTGCACGCTATGTGAGGACCTCCAGCGTTGCTAAAATCACCATAGTAAAGCATTGAAAGCATTTTCAATGCTTTCCTATGGGAAGGTCTAATGCGCGTTCGCGGCATTGCCGCGCATGCGCATTAGGTCTCCCCCGCCGCCGGCCGCACACGTGCAATCGGTCTTCCGTGCCGGATGTCGGCAGCGGAGGAGCGTAGGCGGACCCTGAACCAGCGCTGAGTGACATCAGCGCTGGAATCAGTTAAGTCACTGAAGGGGTTTTAACCGCTTCAGCAACATGGGATAAGCGGTGGGAGGGAGAGGGGACCTGCTGTGCCAGGAAAACAGTTTGTTTTCCGGGCACTGGAGAGTCCCTTTAATTGTGAGCATCCCTTTTTAAAACAAAATTTTTATACTGTTGCTTGTAACAATATTATATTTTTCTGTCTTTTCCCGGCATGTATATGAAAACATGGGTAAGCTCTGAATCTTTTTAGCGCTGCACTTTACACAGTTTGTGTCAGAAAGTTTAATTAACAGGGCAGGACATAAGAACCTCTAAAGTAAACACACGGTGCTGTAAACATGGACCCCCAATACTGGAAGGATGGCTAGGGCTGCTTAAACAAAATTATCTAAACTGTAAATGACAGAGAATTGAGCTGTTAGGGGCATGACCTATACACCAAAAGAGCGCACCCCTGCAAAATTGTTTTTTCATAAAGATAGAATCTTTGGATAATACCAGTCTCCTCCATAGACCTCAATTCTGTACTCTTGATCTTGCGTGACAGTTCAGCAGAGATGTCGGCTCCTGGCACTCAAACACCAAGACCTGTAGAGGACCTAGTGGGAGAAAATCGCAGTGCCTGCAAGGGACAGCTTCAGATAAGTAGAACTCACATTTGCATACTCCCCCAACCTCCAGCTCCGCAGCTGCATTGTCACCATCGGGTGACTGCACTTTAATTAAACTAAAATAAATTTGGCGCTTTAGAATACATTTATAGAATAACTGAAGATTGTAAGCTGCAAATATACTACACAATGTAATGACCCAGCAACAATATTTTATAGTTTGGAAAAAAATAAATAAATTGGCATATCATTAGTTGGGACCTGTAGCTTTCCAAAAACCTGCGGTATACACTCTGAACACAGATTTATTATTATTTTTTTTTACTACTATAGAAGCAAACAATGCAAACTAGCATTGAGTATAAAATATATACACACACGACAATCTTAAAAATAAGGACACCACTATATTCCACACCACTGGTTGTCTATTACACATACACATGTGCAGGGGCGACTCTCTAATTAGGTGGTTTAGGCGGCCGCCTAAGGCCTCACACCCGCCTAAACCGCCTGAGGGCAGACTGTGCTGGGTGCTCGGTCAGTGACTGAGGACTTGACACCAGGAGGGGGGGCCCAGCGACTTGCTCAGTATGCCGCCGGGTGCGAGGCCCCTCCTGTCTGCCCGGCCAGCCATCAGACACCGGTCTGCAGCTCCACAGTGAGCAGAGCTTCAGACCATGTGTCTCGCCGAGGACTGGCCAATCAGAGCGTTGCTGCGGGTTAGCACGGCAATGCTCTGACGGGTCTCGCGAGATACATGGTTTAACCCAAAGTAATGGCTACCGGACCACCAGGGAGCCCACCAGACCACCAGGTAGCCCACACTGGACCACTAGGGAATAAATCAAGGTAATCACACCATTACCTCCCCTCCCTCCCTCAACATCCCCCCCACATCATCACCCCTTCTCCCGCTCATCACCCCCCTCTCACCATCACCCTCTCACACAGTCTCCCCAGACACACTTTTAGCATCCCCACACATTGTCACCCCTCCCTACACTGTCAGCCTCTTCATGCATCCACATGCACATTAACCACTCCTAATCCTGTTAATCTCACCCCGTCCAAACTCATCTGCTGTCACTCTGCCACACTCACCCTGTCATATTAACCCCCCTTAATGCGGTTACACTCGTCCCTCCTACCATGCCACAATTGCCCTGACACATTTACCTCCACTCGCCCTGTCACACTCCCTCATCAAACCATGTCATACTCTCAGGCCCTCATTCTCTCTCACAACCGCCCCCCTGTCCATTTACCCCCTTTGCCCTGCCACGCTCTCCCTGCCACTGGTACCCCTTTACTCACCTTGTCACAGTCACCAGCTGAAGACAGTCATCATACACATACAGTCAAGAAACATATCTTTGCCATAAACACCATGCACAAAGGCTACAGGCAGACCCCCCATACACACAAAACACTTTAAGCAGCTACCCCATACACATAGGGTCCCAGACAAAAATGCAAACATGCTCACAGGGACATACAGTGCCTTTCAAAAGTATTCACCCGCTTGACATTTTACCTATTTTGTTACATTACAGCCTTAAGTTCAATGTTTTATTAATCTGAATTTTATGTGATGGTTTAGAACACAATAGTCTAAGTTGGTGAAGTGAAATGAGAAAAATATATACATAAAACTATTTTTTAGAAGTAGAAAACAGAAAATTGGCATGTGCATATGTATTCACCCCCTTTGTTATGAAGCCCATAAAAAGTTCTGGTGCAACCAATTACCTTCAGAAGTCACATAATTAGTGAAATGATAGTCGCCTGTGTTCAATCCAAGTGTCGCATGATCTGTCATTACATATACACACACCTTTTTTGAAAGTCCCCAGAGGCTGCAACACCTAAGCAAGAGGCACCACTAACCAAACACTGCCCTAAAGACCAAGGAACTCTCCAAACAAGTAAGGGACAATCTTGTTGAAAAGTACAAGTCAGGGTTGGGTTATAAAAAAAATATCCAAATCTTTGATGATCCCCAGGAGCACCATCAAATCTATCATAACCAAATGGAAAGAATATGGCACAACAGCAAACCTGCCAAGAGACGACTGCCCACCAAAACTCACGGACCGGGCAAGGAGGGCATTAATCAGAGAGGCAGCGGAGACCTAAGGTAACCCTGGAGGAGCTGCAGAGTTCCACAGCAGAGACTGGAGTGTCTGTACATAGGAGGACAATAAGCCATACGCTCCATAGAGTTGGGCTTTATGGCAGAGTGGCCAGAAGAAAGCCATTACTTTCAACAAAAATAAAATGGAACATTGAGTGTTCGAAAAGGCATGTGGGAGACTCCGAAAATGTATGGTCTGGTCTGATGAGACTAAAATTGAACTTTTCAGCCAAAGAAAACGCTATGTCTGGCGCAAACCCAACACATCACATCACCCAAAGAACACCATCCCCACAATGAAACATAGTGGTGGCAGCATGATGCTGTGGGGATGTTTTTCAGCAGCCGGGACTGGGAAACTGGTCAGTGTTGAGGGAAAGATGGATGGTGCTAAATACAGGGATATTCTTGAGCAAAACCTATACCACTCTGTGCGTGATTTGAGGCTAGGACAGAGGTTCACCTTCCAGCAGGACAATGACCCCAAACACAATACTAAAGCAACATTTTAGTGGTTTAAGGGGAAACATGTATATGTAAATGTGTTGGAATGGCCTAGTCAAAGCCCAGACCTCAACCCAATAGAAAAACTGTGGTCAGACTTAAAGATTGCTTTTCACAAGTGCAAACCATCCAACTTGAAAGAGCTGGAGCAGTTTTGCAAGGAGGAATGGGCAAAAATCCCAGTGACAAGATGTGGCAAGCTCATAGAGACTTATCAAAAGCGAACTGGAGCAGTGATTGACGCAAACGGTGGCTCTACAAAGTATTGACTTTAGGGGGGTGAAAAGTTATGCACATTGACCTTTTCTGTTATTTTGTTTTATTTTTTGTTTGCTTCACAATAAAAAAATTTTTGAAAAAAATCTTCAAAGCTGTGGACATGTTCTGTAAATTAAATTATGCAAATCCTCAAACAATACATGTTAATTCCAGGTTGTGAGGCAACAAAACACGAAAAATGCCAAGGGGGGTGAATACTTTTGCAAGGCACTGTACATTCACACACACAAGGATACGCTCTGTCAGACACTCTCAGACACATACACAGGTAAACTGTGCATCAATGTGTATATATGACAGCGTGCATGTATTGCAACTCTATTTTTTTCACTTTTTTGTTAGTGGGACCTCATGTTTGAGTTTCGCCTAAGGCCTCAAAGTCTAGAACCGCCTCTGCACATTTGGGTGCAATAAGAAGCAAAGATGAAACTTTAGGTTTCAACAATCTCATAACAGATGTCAAAATGGCTTTGTGCCATAAACCCCAATCAGCAAAAGCAGACTGTGTCACTTTGGGGCTAATATTAGTTGATTTGTTTCCTCTACATGTCTATCACTTCTCAATTAACCCCTTAACGCCATTCTAAGCCATCCCGCATTAAAAGGGCTTAAAAGCCGTTGCGGCGGCATAGAACGCCGTAACGGCTTTCAGCCCCTGGAGCTCCAAAAAAATTAATTTTTTTTATAAAAATGCCCACCCCCCACCAAAGCTCTGCAACACAAGCACACACTGCATCACACACACACACACACACACTGCGTTCATACACACACTGCGCACTCATACACACACTGCGCACTCATACACACACTGCGCACTCATACACACACTGCGCACTCATACACACTGCATTCATCATATACACACACTGTAAATAAATATTCAATTAATATAATTTTTTTAGAATCTAATTTTATTTAGAAATTTACCAGTAGCTGCTGCATTTCCCACCCTAGTCTTATACTCGAGTCAATAAGTTTTCCCAGTTTTTTGGGGTAAAATTAGGGGCCTCGGCTTATATTCGGGTCGGCTTATACTCGAGTATATACGGTAATTCAAAAAACAAAATAGTTCACAGTCTCATGTCTACAGATATTTTTAGTGCATAACTATGTATATTAACTCCTAACTATAAATGCAGCATGCAAGAAACAGATACACATTGTGTCCAAATTAGTCAAGTTACCTTGCACTAGCCAACATTTATGTCAACAGACCGCAGTGTATTTTCGTTTTGTGCTGCCCTAGGAATGACAAAACTTTGGCACACACTGTTTAACCAACACACACACTCACTGACATACACTCGCTCAGTGTCAGAGACATACACCCAGAGTAAAAAAACAAACAATAACAGAAAAACAAACATACTCACTCACAAGACACACTTAGTGTCTAACACACACTGACAAACACAAACTCTTACTAACAAACACTCTTTGACAGACCAACATACACACTTACTAACAAACACACCGATACACTCAAAATGTATTTTTTATTTAAAATTTCAATCCGCCCAGCCACCCTACCTTTGAGAGTGCGGTCATTGATTCTCTATTTCCCTGTGGGCTAGTTCCTGTGGTGTTGGACGTGCGGGCAGTCAATTCAGGCAGCAAGGGAGCTCTGATCTTCTTGCTTAGTGATGGCGGGGCAGGAATGACATATTCCGGCTCCAGCATCACTGTGGGTCGTTGAAGGAAGCTGAGCAAGGAGAGCTCAGAGGACAGCGATCCCTCGACGACCGCCTTTCAAAACAAGCAGATGCCAGCCTCAGGGGGAGGGGTCTAAGCCCGCTAGGACAAGAAGCTGACAAAGCATTTTCCAAGGCGTTTGTGGGGCGGCTTTTTTTGCCACCCCCATGAAAATGCTGCCCAAGACATATGTTTTGTCAGTCTCGCGCTAAGCAAACCTGTGCTATTTGAATAAAATTTAAATAATTAATAATGATATTCCTATTACAACAAGTTTTTAAAGAGACAGAAACACAAATTAAATCTATATGCAATAAATTGGAGTATCTTTTAGCCAAAGAGTTAAAGATAAAATGGGAAGTAGCTACCCTTGAAAAGTACATTAGGGAAAAAATAGTCCCTAGAGGCTTAAGATTTGATAAACTTCCCACATTTGAAAGGGAAGATTTGGATTTTATGGATGAGTGGTATGCCCTAATGGACAATCTTTCAATTCAACCTATGACCTTCATTATTAAGAGAAGGCAACTTACATTGAGAAAATTAGACTCTGAAATTACTGATTTAAAGAAAGATTGTGAAAGATTGAAAACAGAAAAAGAGTTCATTGAATTATCATACAAGCTTGGAGAGAGATTAGATAAGTTAGAATATGAAGTGGTAGAAGTAAAACAGAAAAAATATAAAAAAGAGACATAGTCGACTATAAAACAAAGACAGCATACACTAAGAAGAAACCATTTTTTAATAGAAGAGAGAATTCTATACACAACAATACATGGAGGACATATCCTCAAAATGTTAGGAAAGATTTTCATGGATCATCATTTCCTCCTAGACATAATAATAATATGGGAATAAAAAGGAATTATGAACGTCCCCCAGTAAATAAGTGGCAAAATGAGAGAAGCCAAAATTACCAACATAATAGTTACCAATACAAAAGAAATCATGGCAGAGATAATACACTTGAAGAAAACTCTTTTTACGCATAATCGATTTGAGGCATTGACAAATGAAAATAACCACTCTTCTCCTTCACTTTTTTTAGAGAGGAGAACCAGGAAGAGGTTTATACAATCTCCTCCACCCTTAAACAAAAGGTTCAAGAAAAAATTAGTGGAAGGAGAAGAGGGGGAAAGAGAGTAAATAAGAAAAATAGAAAGAATTTAATTAACGAAACAGGAAAACAAGAGCAATCACAAAAAACAAGTACAACTCAAATCCCTAAAGGTATTTTTAATATATCTAAAAAGGTTTTAAAAGTGGAACAGTTAGAACTATTAGCAAAAGGCTTAAAATTTGCGCCTACTAAGGGAATAGACAAATTTAAATTTTACGTGGATTTACAAAAAGTTATGAGAAAGCTATGTTTAAAAAAACATTTTTATAAAGAAGCAAACAATATTTTAACTCCTTTAAAGTCAGAGACTTATTTATACGATGAAGTTATACACACTAATTTAAAAGAAAAATCTGTGTTTTTTCCAAAATGGCATTCATCAGACGAAATGACTACTTTTCAAAATATAGTGAATAAAGAAATCCAAAGATTGAAACCATTGAATAAATATCAATTAAATCTTTCATTACAGGAACAAAAAGCATTAAAAGAATTGAGACAAGACAAGGAAATAGTTATTAAGCCGGCAGACAGGGGGGGGGGGGGCACAGTAATTATGGATAAAGAATACTATCTTGAGGAAGCCTATAATTTGTTAGGTGATCAGGTAACTTATTTAAAATTAAATAAGGACCCAACAAATGATATAAAAAAGAAATTAAATTTATTAATAACCCAAGGATTTGAAACAGGCATCCTAAGTAAATCTGAAAGGGATTATATAAATATAAAATTTGAAAAAATCCCAGTATTCTACTTCCTACCTAAGGTCCACAAAAGTATCAAAAAAAACCCTGGCCGTCCGATAGTTTCGGGCATTAATTCGGTTTCATGCAGACTGAGTATGTAGATTATATGCTCCAACCACTGGTTCAAAAAACACCTTCGTATCTAAAAGATACTACAAGTATACTTCAGATATTAAGTGAAATTACGTGGGAAGATGACTATTTATTAGACACAGCAGATGTGGCTTCCCTTTATACGAGTATAAAACATGATTTAGGTGTACAGGCAGTAGAGCATTTTCTAAAATTTTCCTCTTCATATCCACCACAACAAATTGAATTTATTTTAAAATCGATCTCTCTTATTTTAGAGAATAATTATTTTTGGTTACAGGGAGATTTTTATCTTCAACTATGCGGCACGGCTATGGGCACCAAGTTCGCCCCCAGCTACGCCAATCTCTTTATGGCTTATTGGGAATATATCCATATTGAGGAGGGCTATGGCGGGGGGTAGAATTTGGTGCTATATAAAAGATACATAGACGATCTCATTATAATTTGGAAGGGTGGAGAAGAATCACTCCATAAATTTATGGAAATACTCAATTCAAACCAATGGGGTATACAATTAACTTCGGAAGTCAGTAGTAGGGAGATTAATTTTTTGGATCTCACAATATATATAGAGAATAATAAAATAAAAACAAAAACTTTCTTTAAGCCAGTGGATGTGAACAGCTACATCCAACACACAAGTTGCCATTTTAGTCCATGGCTAAATAATGTGCCAAGCAGTCAATTAATTAGGATGAAAAGAAACTGCACAGAAGAAATAATTTTTCTAGAACAAAGCCAAAAGATTATTAAAGATTTTAAAGAACGTGGGTATAAGGAAGGTTTTTTAAATGAAACTAAAAGAAAAGTAGACAAATTAGAAAGAAATTAGATTTTAAAGTATAAGGAGAAGAAGAAAAATAATACGGTGCCGAATATCCCATTTATATGTCAGTTCTCGGGAGGACATAATTATAAAGTGCGTAATATTATTAAGAAACATTGGCAAATACTCAGGGATGATCCCATTTTGAATGATATTTTAACAGATACACCTACAATTATACATAAAGGAGTTCCCAATTTAAATACAATTTTAGTTAAAAATGTTTTAGATGAACCACACCAACAGGAGAATTTTTTAAATCAACAACAGGGTTTTTTTAGATGTGGGTATTGTAGTACGTGCAAAAAAATAGCAAGTAAAAAGCAACATGTTAAGGATTTTACTGTCAATAATATCACATACCGAATAAAGGAAGGTATAACATGTAGTTCCAAAAACATTATATACCTACTTACCTGTACGTGTGGTCTACATTATGTAGGACGAACGACGAGACCGTTATACACACGTATAGGTGAGCATGTCTATAACATAAAGAGGAAATATGCGCTACACCAAGTGTCAGCACACTTTGCACAACACCATCAGGCTGATTTTACACAATTATGTTTTATTGCAATCCAACGAATCTCGAGAACATGGAGGGGAGGGGATTTCATAGAAAAAATAGGGAAGGCTGAGATGCAATGGATTTTTACTTTAAATACTATGGTTCCATATGGCCTGAACAATGACTTTGAAATTTGCCATTTTTTAAAATAATGAATCATATGTATATATATTTTTTTATATATTTTTCATTTTATATGAATACATTTTTTAATTAATTATAGCCTACGGACATACCAGTCTGAAAGTGCCTGATCTCGTCAGATCTCAGAAGTCATGCAGACTTGGGCCTGCTTAGTACTTGTATGGGAGACCAACTAGGAACCTCAGGAAGCCGTATACTTTTAATTAAATTTATTTTTTTAAATATACACTTTTATCCTTCAATGTTTTATAACTGCTTTTCAAAAGCATTTTTAAATTAATTGTTTTTTTTTAAACTTATCAATTTTTTCCAATTCATCAATTATTTTTTGAACCTCAGATTTTCATGCTCTCAGTTCTATTCCTATTTTGTTTCACAATTATATTGTTCACATTTATATGGATGATAAGTCTTTTTGTGATTGCACTTTTTTGTGATTGCACTTTGTTATGCACCTTTCCCACTGGGACACTCTCTGATAAATAATTACCACTGTTGATTCTAATTATTATTACATTTTATTCATGTTTTATCTATTATATTGTGTTTGCCAAAAATAAGAGTAAGTCTTGAGATATGCCAATTAATAGTTCTCTCTTTTTATCCTTTTTAGGCAATATTGCTTTAAATCATAACTAAATTTAAATCTTAATCAATATTAATATGCTGTGTATCTTTGTGATTTTGTGATTCTATCAATGCCTTTTTGCTGTTTAATTTTGCCATGTTATTTTTTTTTTTCTGCTGTGTATCTTTGTGATTTTGTGATTTTATCAATGCCTTTTTGCGGTTTAATTTTGCCATGTTATTTATTTTTCTGCCATGAACAATCCTTTAAAGAGTCTTAAATGAGTCTTTAATTACAGATGTAGATTTGAATCCAAGTCCCATTAAACTTTATGTCAAGATATTTAGTTAATTTAATTGAACAATTGGACTTTTTCAGTTGAATTAGTGATAAACCAATCATGAGGGATTGTTGCCCTATTTAAGCCCACAACCAAGATGAAGGTTGTGAGCACGTCCTGAGGAAGCCGATTGGCGAAACGCGTTGACGTCATACAAAGGGGGAGGAGCTTACAGACCACGGAGTCCGGAGGCGTTTGTTTTTCTGGCAGCAGACAATACACGAGGAGATTCTCTAGCAGCCGAACAGGAAGAACGCCGGACGAGCAGCCTACCACCCTAATGATTGAACTCTGATAGTGAGTTGACATATATGTGTCAAACTCACCACCTTATCTAGTAAGGGGCTTGTCACCCTATTTTTTATCATCATTTTTTATTATTCTATTTTATGTATATATGTACTGCTTTTTCTGCATGTGGCAGATAATAAATTTATGTCAGCTTTTTCCTATTGGGGTTTCACCAAATATTTCTTAAAGTGATACTTCACAATTTATGAATTGTTATAAGTATATATGCTTATATATTTTTTATACAATCTGCACTATCATTGCTTTTTTTCCCTTTTTTCTTTACATATATACCATTATTGCTGGAAGTTACACTTAAAATCGAAACCAGTTTGTATATATATATATATTTCTTCTGTCTTATATATGGTATAAATTGCTCCACTCACTAGCACACAAAATTTAAATAAACTCAGCAGCCTTTTGACAGTACAGGCAATTTTTTTTTTTTTTTTAAGTGCTACATTGTGCAAACTCATGGATATTTTATACCTTTTTAACAAGGCCTTAGGGTTAAAAAATAAATAAATAAGAGAGAAAAACAATCCTAAAACAAAAGGATATGAAAAAACAGGCACAATACCCAGCACTGCATCATAATTATCAACAGAGATACATTTTTATTTCCCCAAAGTTACCTTGAGTGTTTGAAAAGTTGACGCTGTAGTTCTCTTCATCCATGCAGTTTGATAGAGATCATTGTAAGGCATGTAACAAAAGTTGCAGCAACAAGCCATGACCAAACTTTCCACAAAAAAATACAAATCTTACATTTTCTTTATCAAAACAGGACCAAACTCAGAACAGAACTTTTCATAAATATTTTTATTTTAGTGAAGTGACAGCAACAGCCTTAAAACTATACCAGCAGAGAATGTAGGAATGATATAGCAAAGTACACAATGCTTCATATAGTGAGAAATGCCTGCCCAGATATAATGGCCTCTCCAACTTTGCATGACATGTAGACTCTAGACAATGCGGATGTTGTTACTCTGTAAAATACAGTTTGTGACGACTTAAACCTCTCTTAAAGGGTCACTATAGTCACCAAAATCAACTAAAATAATCTAGTTTTGGTGTCTATAGCCTGTCCTTGTAGGCACAGCAATGTAAGCGCTGCCTTTTCAAGGGCACCTAGAAACGTACCTTTTCCAAGCTAGTTTTGTGAATGGGGAGTCATTGATTGGCTGAGAGCATCCGCTAACCTCTCTCAGGAAATCAGTGGTGCTCCTGCCCAGTGGCACTCCATGCGCCCAGAATCTGACATTGCAGAAGCCACATGCCGCCAGTGGGTCGCTTAGATCAGTGCTGGAGCTAATGTCGGGGGTTAAATTGTGTGAAAACGGTTTAAACCCTGAATGTTAGAGTACGCCCAGCTCCATAACAATTTAATTGAAATGAATGCCTCTTATGATGACTTAACTGTTCCTTTAAAGTTTTGTAAACACCCTAAAAATGTCAGCCTATCATTTTAGAAACCTGCCTTTTTTCTGCTTACTGGATCACCTTGCATGTCACCTCCACGAAAGAGCGCAAACAGCAGCATTACATTAGGATACTGACTGCTCATTAATTATCTGATCTTAACACGTATTATTGTTTCTTTTATTAATTTATCCCTGCGTTATCTAGAATTCATCATATGCATCTCACCATCAAGTTTTAAATGGAAAATCTAGGCACAAGACTCACTACAGCGTAATGTAGTGGTTCTAAAGCATAGGATTGTTCTTGCAGGCTCAACACCATCACAAAGATTGCAGGACTGACATTCAGAGTCTCCACGCCCTGCATGTAGACACTCAATGCTCCCCATAGGGATGCATTGACTCAATGCATTTGTATGAGGAGATGTTGATCGATCACAGCATGGAGATTGCTTTGCATGCACAATAGCCCCCCAATGCTTCCCTGTGGCTGAGATCATTAAGTGTTCTTGCATAGCAAGACCACTTAATGTTATCTCACATATATATTATTATTAAGTGTTCTTGCATAGCAAGACCACTTAATGTTATCTCACATATATATTATTAAGTGTTCTTGCATAGCAAGACCACTTATGTTATCTCACATATATATTATTATTAAGTGTTCTTGCATAGCAAGACCACTTAATGTTATCTCACATATATATTAAGTGTTCTTGCATAGCAAGACCACTTATTGTTATCTCACATATATATTATTATTCTTATTATAGCCAAATTTGCCACCCTAACTCCTCCCACAGTTTTTACACTACATAGACCAAAATTTACCAAAACGTGCAGATTGTTCCCGATCGGATTGCTATTACTTTGTGGAACGTTCCGCCGAATGGTTCACGGAATATCGTCGTTCTTGTGGCGCAATTTGACCCATAGGAATGAATGGCAAAGCTAGAGTGGGAGCTGGCAAAAGCTGAAAAATCAGGACATGATTTCCAAACTGCCACCACTCCCTTATTTTCAGGCCCACCTACACAAATCTTATATCAAAACGTTCAGCTATCCCTGCTGCCACTAAACATGTCAACGGCTAAGCCGTAGTCCTGATAGTTTTTACAATATGACCATTTGTTTGCAACCAACGCCGTCCATTGACATTCATTGAAACTTCACTCTGCAAAGCTCAAATTTGAAGTGCAATTTCTAAACTGCGACTGTGCCTTCAATTTTAATACTTCAGAGACATACTATGCATCAAAATGTAGGTCTGGGTCTTGTGATTCTCACAATATAAAGCTCTTCACTGTAGGAGTTATAGTTTTAAGATACGACCGTTTGAAGATGGCAACCACCAAAATACTCTGACCTGTGTCAAGCTGCAGCAGCAAGTGATGTCATAGACAGGGCCTTTTGAACACCTGCTAATGTTTTTATAAATGTATGGTTTAATGTAACTGTGCAACAACATTGCAATTAAATGTGCTATGTAAATGATAACAGTTACTCCGCCCACTCCAGTTGTAGACTACAGGTGGAGGCAAGAACACTTCACACAATTTCCCTGAAATTGTAACTTTTCTAGTTATTAAGTGTTCTTGCATAGCAAGACCACTTAATGTTATCTCACATATATATTATTATTATTATTATTATTCTTATTATTATAGCAAAATTTGCCACCCTAACTCCTCCCACAGTTTTTACACTACATTGACCAAAATTTACCAAAGCGTGCAGATTGTTCCCGATCGGATTGCTATTACTTTGTGGAACGTTTCGCCGAATGGTTCACGGAATATCGTCGTTTTTGTGGCGCAATTTGTCCCATAGGAATGAATGGCAAAGCTAGAGTGGGAGCTGCCAAAAGCTGAAAAATCAGGACATGATTTCTAAACTGCAACCACTCCCTTATTTTCATGCCCACCTACACAAATCTTATATCAAAGCGTTCAGCTATCCCTGCTGCCACTAAACATGTAAACGGCTAAGCCGTAGTCCTGATAGTTTTCACAATATGACCATTTGTTTGCAACCAACGCCGTCCATTGACATTCATTGAAACTTCACTCTGCAAAGCTCAAATTTGAAGTACAATTTCTAAACTGCGACTGTGCCTTCAATTTTAATACTTCAGAGACATACTATGCATCAAAATGTAGGTCTGGGTCTTGTGATTCTCACAATATAAAGCTCTTCACTGTAGGAGTTATAGTTTTTAAGATACGACCGTTTGAAGATGGCAACCGCCAAAATACTCTGACCTGTGTCAAGCTGCAGCAGCAAGTGATGTCATAGACAGGGCCTTTTGAACACCTGCTAATGTGTTTATAAATGTATGGTTTAATGTAACTGTGCAACAACGTTGCAATTAAATGTGCTATATAAATGATAAGTTACTCCGCCCACTCCAGTTGTGACTACTGGTGGAGGCAAAACACTTCACACAATTTCCCCAGAAATTGTAGCTTTTCTAGTTATTATTCTTATTTAGCAAAATTTGCCACCCTAACTCCTCCCACAGTTTTTACACTACATAGACAAAAATTTACCAAAACGTGCAGATTGTTCCCGATCGGATTGCTATTACTTTGTGGAACGTTTCGCCGAATGGTTCACGGAATATCGTCGTTCTTGTGGCGAAATTTGTCCCATGGGAATGAATGGCAAAGCTAGAGTGGGAGCTGGCAAAAGCTGAAAAATCAGGACATGATTTCTAAACTGCCACCACTCCCTTATTTTCAGGCCCACCTACACAAATCTTATATCAAAACGTTCAGCTATCCCTGCTGCCACTAAACATGTCAACGGCTAAGCCATAGTCCTGATAGTTTTCACAATATAATCATTTGTTTGCAACTAACGCCGTCCATTGACTTTCATTGAAACTTCACTCTGCAAAGCTCAAATTTGAAGTGCAATTTCTAAACTGCGACTGTGCCTTCAATTTTAATACTTCAGAGACATACTATGCATCAAAATGTAGGTCTGGGTCTTGTGATTCTCACAATATAAAGCTCTTCACTGTAGGAGTTATAGTTTTTAAGATACGACCGTTTGAAGATGGCAACCACCAAAATACTCTGACCTGTGTCAAGCTGCAGCAGCAAGTGATGTCATAGACAGGGCCTTTTGAACACCTGCTAATGTTTTTATAAATGTATGGTTTAATGTAACTGTGCAACAACGTTGCAATTAAATGTGCTATATAAATGATAACAGTTACTCCGCCCACTCCAGTTGTAGACTACTGGTGGAGGCAAGAACACTTCACACAATTTCCCCAGAAATTGTAGCTTTTCTAGTTAGTATTGATGGTGTCAGCGGCAAAACCGGAGCACCAAGGAAATAAAAGTAAGTAAATCCAAAAAGCTAGTATTACACTCTAGCATTAGGAATACGTTTGGATTCTTAACAATAGAGAGTTTCTTTAACATCTCTTTTCCCACCAGTTATAGCTTCGATTTATTATTGTTGGATAAACTTTCCAAATGATTTAATATATGTGGATAACCTCTTTATATAATATAATGAAAATTATTTCAAATGTGTAATAAATAATTTTTAATTTACTGACAGTATATATTTTTTTATATTTATATATATATATATATATATATATATATATATATATATATATATATATATATATATATACACACACACACACACACACACACACACACACACACACTTTTTTATATTATTTCAAAAAAATATTTTTTTTAAAGTTTATCCAAAAATATTAGATTATTTGGGAAGCTTTGGCAACAGGCCCGGACTGGCCATCAGGCACAGCGGGCAAATGCCCGGTGGGCCGCGGTGGCCGTGGGGCCGAGGCCGGCAGGGGAGGTCCCAGGATCTCCCCTGCCGGTCTATGCAGGGCCGGCACTCTCCCAGCGCCGGCCCCGCTGTTTGCCACGACGGGCCAGTGGGGAGATCAAGGATCTCCCTGACCGGCCCACATGCGGCCGCCGGCGGGCAGAGAGGGAGCCAGGCTGGAGAGAGGACCCGGCGGAGCTCTAACTTGCAGCTCCGCCGGGTTCCTCTCGCGAGATCTGGCGCGTTGCCATGGCAACGACCGGATCTCGCGAGAGTGAACTCTAGCCTCACTGGCTAGAGTTCACTCACCCACGAGGACCACCAGGGAACACCGCCACCCTGCCTGCCAGCGTGCCGGACCCCCCCTCCCAGGCTAAAGGTAAGAAGGGAGGGGGGACATAATGCCTGTTTTTTTTATTTTATTTTTTATTTACCCCCCCCTACACACACACACAATAACATTTATACAGCACTCTCACACCCATCACACACAGCACTCTCACACACAGCACTCTCTCACAGAGCACTCTCACACACACACAGCACTCTCTCACACAGCACTTTCACACACACACAGCACTCTCTCACAGAGCACTCTCTCACACAGCACTCTCACACCCATCACACTCACACCACTTTCACACACACAGCACTCTCACCATCAGCACTCTCACACCCATCACACTCACACCACTTTCACACACACAGCACTCTCTCACAGAGCACTCTCACACACACACAGCACTCTCTCACACAGCACTCTCACACCCATCACACACAGCACTCTCTCACAGCACTCTCACAGAGCACTCTCACACACACACAGCATTCTCTCACACAGCACTCTCACACCCATCACACTCACAGCACTCTCACACACACACAACACTCTCTCACACAGCACTCTCACACCCATCTCACACAGGGCACTCTCACACGGCACTCTCACACCCATCACTCACACCGCACCCTCACACACACACATACTGCACCCCTCACATACACACAGAACCCCCCCCCAACACACTGCACCACACACATACACAATACTTCCAAATATATATATATGTGTGTGTGTGTGTGTGTATATATATATACACACACACACACACACACACACACACACACACACACACACACACCACTCTTAAAGGACCACTCTAGCCACCCAGAACACTTCAGCTTAATGAAGTGGTCTTGGTGCCAGGTCCTTCTAGGGTTAACCCATTGTTTTATAAACATAGCAGTTTCAGAAAAACTGCTATGTTTATCAATGGGTTAAGCCTTCCCCCAAAACCTCTAGCAGCTGTCTCATTGACCGCCGCTAGAGGCACTTGCGTGCTTTGCACGCAAGCGTCCATAGGAAAGCATTATAAATGCTTTCCTATGCGACCGGCTGAATGCGAGCGCAGCTCTTGCTGCGCGTGCGCATTCAGCCGACGGGGCGGATCGGAGGAGGAGAGCTCCCCGCCCGGCGCTGGAAAAAGGTAAGTTTTAACCCCTTTCCAGAGCCGGGCGGGAGGGGGTCCCTGAGCCACATATGCATCACATTACACCACAAACACAACACGACTAAAACCGACCTTATTACACAATACCACACCACGACCAGCTCACTCTACACACACGCAATACCACAAGCAGGCTCCAAACACATGCACAATACTCTTTCCTGGCCTTTTGTCTCCTGGTATTCATTTATAGAGACACCAGAGACAAGTTGCAAGGAAAGACAGTGCAAGCATGTTATTAAATTTGCTTGCACTGTGCAGAACAAATACAGGAGTTTTTTCTCATGCTAGAGCTCTTCAGCAGAGCTCTGCGCATGGTCTGCCCTGGAAGAGCATTGAACCAACATGCTCACTTTGAGAGGAGGCGTGTTTGTCATTGGTGATGACAAAACACACCTCCTATGCCCCGCCCCCTTTTTAGTGGGCCGCTGTGTTAAAAAAATGCCCGGGCCGAATTTTTCTCCCAGTCCGGCCCTGTTTGGCAACAATATTAAATCTAGGCCTATAAATTAACTTCCTGCTTTCACAAAGACAACAGGGGAAGATAGCCATATTAAAAATTAAAACTAATTACACTCTAGCTTACAAGGCAGCCTCTGAGCCATAGTGTAAAATAAAAGCAATTTGCAAATGCTGTTTACAAATATATAGTGCCAAGTTTAGTCATTACTTGCACACACTGTGGTCACAGGCTTTTTTAGTCAAAATATCCAGTAGGATGGATAGTCACAAACATTGCACATAGCCGTTTGAATGCAATAAAAGAAAGATTGGATATGAAGCCAGCTAAATATCTTTTTAATTCAAGTAGATATATACTTTCTGCATTTCACATCAGTGCAGGCCACAGTCACATTTTATTAGAAGAAATGGGACACATCTGGATGTTAGAGACAGTGCTTGAAATGTTCAGGTGGAGCACAGCACTCAAAAACCACCTTCTCCAGTACTGAATTAACTAGGTGTGCAATGCCCTTCACGAAGGTATTTTATATTTTTGCACACCTTTCACTCTATAGTGACAAACACCATTAATAGCCAATAAAACCTTGGCAAAAAACGGTAAACCTCTGCAGAGCAGGCCATCGGAAGCGCTTAATAAGGCACTCAGGAGTTGGAGTTACCACTATGTTCCCTGATGCTTCCAGAGATAAATAATGGTGTGGGTATGTGGAAATCCCACTCCTGATATAATTTCTGCTATTCTGACTATATCACCATAAATAAGTTGCAGAGTTTTCTAATGATAAAGGAGGCTATACAAATCCCTCCCTCCTGTGTCATTACTATGAAACCGGTTAGGTCATTTTATTTTATTGTTTTTTTGTTTTTTTTAATACTTAGATTTTTCCCATCAAATCCACCCAAAAAAATTGTACGTATCCTTCTGCGCTTTGACCCACAACACAATAAAGGGAAAACTCGGCGCCCTTCTTCTAACATTTCCAGTCTGTTTTTTTAAATTTAGTCTGATTTAATTCCTCTAAACACCCCCCTCCCACCCCCAACAAAAAAATAATTTTGAAGAAGCATTGAAGGTTCAGGGCCAGGTCAGTATAGGAATACACCAACTTCAGAAAGCAGCATTAGGTTGAGCATGTAGAGTTTATACTCTGGCATTCAGACACCCAGTAGAATCACAGCTTTCTCTGCATGAACAAAAAATGAAACTTTCATATACTCCAGGAGTGGAGAGATGCTTCTCTGACCCCTTTCTCCACATTACAAAAAAAGATGTAGAGGTAGGGGACTTTGAATATCCAGTGGGTTCTCAGCTCACAGCTGGAATCCTTCCATGGGGGCTTCAGTCTGCTGAAAGATGTACTGTTGCTGAGCTTCATCAACTGATGGGACCAGCTGGGGGTCATCCTCCTCTACCCCAAAGTAATGTTCAATCAACTCAAAAGCCTTTTGGTAGATTTCCTGGTTTTCATGGCTCTGGAGAAACTCTATTTTGTCCAGCCCTAGAATTATAAAAATGAACATTTAAACCATATAGCACACACGGGCAAGTAGGATTACCATGTTATGGTCAGACATAATTTCTTTTAAAACTGAACAAAACAAGAGAGTGTAGACACACGTTAACCTGATTATTAATGTTGGCTGAATGTTTACGACCAAGGCTAAGCAGATGTTTTGCATAAAATGTGCTCCAAGGACTTGATTGATATCAGTTCAAGCATTTGTGAATCTGTTAGTGTAGGAACCACCTAAGAGGTTTTGCCTTGACGTGGCAGATGGGCTTACATCTAATGGCCATTGGAGTGCAACTAAAAACCTCCATTTATCTACATATGTACAGGGATTTTTGCTTCCACCCAGGAATAGTGGGAGTCTGAGCACAGGCCTTATTTTTATGTATTTGCTTTTGTATCACACAGTCATGTTACAGTGCTGCCGCCCATCCCATTTCCTATCAATGGTTAATAAGTATGTAGGGGTTTAGAAAAATATCACTCTCTGTCTCAGAGATTTCTTTACCTGAAGCTCAAGGAAGCAAGGTGAATAGTTTGCCTTGATGTTGTAGGTGGGTTCACATCTGATGGCCATTGGAGTTACTAAATAACCTCCATTTATTAAAATATATAGAAAGGGATTTAGATTATAATGCCCAAGTAACTTTTTTCTTTGGCATTTGTGAAACTAATGTAGCAATGGTATTCACACTTGTACATGAATGCTATGAAACATTCCTTCATCTGCAGTGATGTTTTCTCTGCTAGGCCTACAATAAATAATATTGCTAATATTTCAAATTGTCTGCTTCTCCTATGTATTTTTTAATTCTTCCTTTGTGAACTTCATCAGGTGTTTACCCTTATCTCTCAGACTAAGAGTGTATTTCCACATCTTAAAGGGACACTCCACTGCCCAATTATATATATTACATACCTACACAAACATTCACTGCATAAACACACACACTACACAAACACACTGCATTCACTATTCACACACTCCACAAACACACACACTGTATTCACTATACACACACACACACTACACAAACACTGCATTCACTATACACACACACACTACACAAACACTGCATTCACTATACACACACACTACACAAACAATGCATTCACTATACACACACACACTACACAAACACACACACACACTACACAAACACACACACTGCATTCATTATATACACACTCCACAAACACACACTGCATTCATTATATACACACTCCACAAACACACACTGCATTCATTATATACACACTCCACAAACACACACTGCATTCATTACATACACACTCCACAAACACACACTGCATTCATTATATACACACTCCACAAACACTTCATTCAATATGTACACACTACACAAACACACACCGCATTAATTACATACACACTGCATTCATTATATACACACACCACACAAACACACACTGCATTCATTGTATACACACACTCCACAAACACACACTGCATTCATTACATACACACTCCACAAACACACACTGCATTCATTATATACACACTCCACAAACACTTCATTCAATATGTACACACTACACAAACACACACCGCATTAATTACATACACACTGCATTCATTATATACACACACCACACAAACACACACTGCATTCATTGTATACACACACTCCACAAACACACACTGCATTCATTACATACACACTCCACAAACACACACTGCATTCATTATATACACACTCCACAAACACTTCATTCAATATGTACACACTACACAAACACACACCGCATTAATTACATACACACTGCATTCATTATATACACACACCACACAAACACACACTGCATTCATTGTATACACACACCACACAAACACACACTGCATTCATTGTATACACACACCACACAAACACACACTGCATTCATTGTATACACACACCACACAAACACACACTGCATTCATTGTATACACACACCACACAAACACACACTGCATTCATTGTATACACACACCACACAAACACACACTGCATTCATTGTATACACACACCACACAAACACACACTGCATTCATTGTATACACACACCACACAAACACACACTGCATTCATTGTATACACACACCACACAAACACACACTGCATTCACTATACACACACCACACAAACACACTGCATTCATTGTATACACACAGCATTCATTGTATACACACACTACACAAACACACACTGCATTCATTGTATACACACACTACACAAACACACACTGCATTCATTGTATACACACACTACACAAACACACACTGCATTCATTGTATACACACACCACACAAACACACACTGCATTCATTGTATACACACACCACACAAACACACACTGCATTCACTATACACACACCACACAAACACACTGCATTCATTGTATACACACAGCATTCATTGTATACACACACTACACAAACACACACTGCATTCATTGTATACACACACTACACAAACACACACTGCATTCATTGTATACACACTACACAAACACACTGCATTCATTGTATACACACTACACAAACACACTGCATTCATTGTATACACACTACACAAACACACTGCATTCATTGTATACACACTACACAAACACACTGCATTCATTGTATACACACTACACAAACACACTGCATTCATTGTATACACACTACACAAACACACTGCATTCATTGTATACACACTACACAAACACTGCATTCATTGTATACACACTACACAAACACACTGCATTCATTGTATACACACTACACAAACACACTGCATTCATTGTATACACACTACACAAACACACACTGCATTCATTGTATACACACTACACAAACACACACTGCATTCACTATACACACACTGCATTCACTATACACACACTGCATTCACTATACACACACACCACAAACACACTGCATTCATTGTATACACACAGCATTCATTGTATACACACACTACACAAACACACACTGCATTCATTGTATACACACACTACACAAACACACACTGCATTCATTGTATACACACTACACAAACACACTGCATTCATTGTATACACACTACACAAACACACTGCATTCATTGTATACACACTACACAAACACACTGCATTCATTGTATACACACTACACAAACACACTGCATTCATTGTATACACACTACACAAACACACTGCATTCATTGTATACACACTACACAAACACACTGCATTCATTGTATACACACTACACAAACACACTGCATTCATTGTATACACACTACACAAACACACTGCATTCATTGTATACACACTACACAAACACACACTGCATTCATTGTATACACACTACACAAACACACACTGCATTCACTATACACACTACACAAACACACACTGCATTCACTATACACACACTGCATTCACTATACACACACTGCATTCACTATACACACACACCTCACAAACACACACATTGCATCCACTACACAAACACACTGCATTCACTAATCAGATACTCTCACTGCATCCACTACACACACACATATTCTTGAAAACGTAAATTCTGACTGGCATGTATATTTTGTACATTTACGGTTAACAGTAGATTTGTGTAGAAATAGTTTATTTTTTCAAAATGGTAAATGTACAGAATATCGGTGTCGGTAAGTTATTGGCTATCGGCCTGAAAGTTCACAGATTATTGGTATCGGCTCTGAAATTTATTTATTTTTTTTTTAAATCAATATTGGTCGATTCATATCGCCTGCCCAGACTTTCTGTGGCTGTCCAATCACACACTTCCCAATTCAGCTCAATGAGAATTCTTTGCAAGGCAGGTGCTCTAGGAAATGGTCTGCCTCTTGAGTTTAGCTCCACTGAGCTAAACATACCAGGTAGTAACAGGGCTTGTTGTGTGATTGACAGCCAGAAGGTGTAACAAAGTGCATTAATAAAATTGCCTATTTCTGTTGAAATCTGCAATTTTTGTAAAATGAAAAAAAGAGAGCACTTCACACTGAAATACTTTATGCTTTTGGAGTGATCCTTTAATCTGTAGCACAGACAATCCAAAGTACCAAAGCTCTTCAGATTCAAGCTGCCAAGAATCCAACTGGTGATAGGTGAAGATTGCTCATGCTATGAAAACCCCTTCCCTGCTTTATTTTTACACTTCTCCTATTTCTCACCTGCTGTTCCAGATACTTATTAACCATTCCTCTATTTCTAGTTCATATAGCTTAGTTTAACCACATAGACACATAATTAGATCACACCTCCCTTTATCATCTCATCTTTGCTCCAAACCAAGCACTCACTTCAGTCATTAATAAAAGACAAATGCATCATATTCAATAATGAGCCTCACCATACGCCTCCTCAATCAGTCCACAGAATGGGTTGATTCCACTTCCACCCTGCTTTGCTTCTTGTTCTCCAAGTCGCAGGATATTCTCCAGTCCACTCAGAGCTACTTGTACTATTTTCGAATCCATTACCGTAAGAAGGTCACAAAGAGGCTTGATGCAGCCAAGGTTCACCAGATACCTTTAAAATATATATTATTATTATGCCCCCAGGGAGACTTTTACTATACATAGACAAGAAAGGGCACAGCAAAACAATACTACTGTTACTCTAAATATCACAGGATACCAGAGCTTGATTCAGGTACCTAATCTGTTCAGGGGTTCCACCCGATGTCGCATTTGTTATTGCCCATGCAGCTTCTTTCCTGGTTCGGAATTCTGCTTTCTGTAAAATCTCTATCAGGACTGGAAATATATTGGCATCAGCAACAGCCTATTGCAGGTAAGAAACAAAAGGAACAAAAAATAAATCAGGGAACTGAAAAGATGAACAGTCCAGAAATATAATTTTAACACAGATATGGTAGATAGTATAAACAAAAAGGTTAAATATGACATAATAGGTTAGTAATCTGTTATAGTCAGCAATCTATATATAGCCTGTTACATAAAATCAGTAGCAATAAGAATATACACATTACAAAAGATTAAAAAAAAAAAAAAAAACCTTACAAGACTTATAATGTCACACTATTACTACATAATACAATTATTCCTCTACCTGTATCTGTGCTCGGTTTCCTGCTGTAATATTTGAAATTGTCCAGCAGGCTTCTTTGCGAATGGATTCCTTTGGACTGCTCAGAAGATGCAAGAGACATGGAAGAGCCGAACAGTTTAGGATCACCTGAGATAATTCAAGATTAACAGGTTAACATTAACAAGCAATACCTTACAATTATATTTTTAGGAAAATCTCAATGCTACCAGGTCACGTATAGAAGTACTACATTCTTTTACAGATCTATTTTTTTTAATTTCTTTTTTAATCCTAAATAATTATTTACGTTCATGTGCTAAGATTACATGACCAGGTTCAACTAATTAGAATTTGGAATTTTACACAGTAATGGCTTTGAACACTGCTTTACCTGTGTCTGGATATCGTCTCCCGTGACAATGTTTCCTACAGCTCGGAGTGCAGGAGAAGCCACCTTGTAGTCATTGTGCCTATATGGGACCACAGTACAATTTATTTAGAAGGGTAAGACATTATTTAAACTTCTTGCCATTTATCTCCTACCACTATGCACAGACTGGGGAAAATATTAGCTAAGCTTGATATAACTAAGGAGCTGTATATACAAATATGTCAACAAGGTCCAAAAAGCTACACGGAGTTGCATAAAAATACAGGCTAACAAAAGAATTCCATCAAGTTCAGACTTTAACACACGGATGTCTGCTGGTGATCCAAAATAGGCAAAATAAATACAATCAATTGAAATTTGCCATTTTACTTGAATCACCAGCTGTTAACTATTATAACTGAATATTCTACTAAGGTATTCTACGTCTTTATTGTGCTTACTTTTTCTAATGTAAGACAAAATATCCTTACATCAAGTCTAAATATGTGACCTCTTGTCCTTTGTACAGTCTTATTGATGAACGCTGATGCATAGTTTATATACATAATCTACAAGACTTGTAAGTGTAGCTTCCTTTACCTTATATATGTACACCCATAACACACACACACAAAATGAATCAAGCAGATATGAGTGCATAAATAAAAACCAACAACAAAAACCCAAAGCTGACAATTTCATTTTTATGAAAGCTTGAAATGTGTGCACAACCTAACAGATACAGCATCTGATGATATAAAACTATAATTACGCTTACCAACCAAAGATTAAATCCCAAGTAGAATCCATTTAAAAAATAAAAACTATACTAGGGGTTCATATGGAATAAAGCAAATCCCAAACTAGCCCTTTTTATGATTGCATTCACTTTGCTCACTAACATTAGGAGTTCCACAAGCCTGCGGCAGACCCCCGAGTCTATGACTGCTTGAATCTTCTCATTAGGACCATCAGAGAGATAAGATAGTGCCCAGCACGCATCTGCTAACAGGTCTGAGTCACTGTTGAACAGGAGACGTGACAGCACAGGGAGACACATGGACACCTAGAGGAAAAAGTGTGCACAAGAAGACAAAGCACAAACAGGCCATGAGACACTACACAACCAACACTGTGAGTGAAAAACCAAAGAAAAGCAGAAACAGGGGGAAAAAAGAGAGAGAAAAGTACCTTATCAAAATCTGGAGGGGGACTCTTTCCTCGACACAGATTGGACAAGGCCCAGACTGCATTCCTGGTCATGGTAAGTCGTGATGATTTGGTAAGGAGGCTATGAGAAAAAACAAATACAGACAGAATATAAAACATTTATTCGAGCTTCTTTATATAACCTTGCTTACATTTAAAGGGACACTATAGTCACCTGAACAACTTCAGCTTAATGAGGTTGTTCAGGTGAGCACAATAGCTCCCTGCAGCCTCTCCTTAATGTAAACCCTGTATTTTCTGAGAAAATACAGTGTTTACCTTGGAAGCTAGCAACACCTCCAGTGGCAGTCACACAGACGACCACCAGAAGGACTTCCGAGTTCAGGGCTGCCTAACTCACATTCATCACATTTGACGTCTTCACGCTTGGGTGAATACATCAAACATGATATCTGGAGACAGGAGGCACTGTGAACACGCCTCCTGTGCCTGTCAGCAATCAGAGCCGACAGTGTGAGAGATAACGATCTCCTGCACACAGCATGAACTCGGGCTGACAGGGTGAAGGCAGAAGACAGGAGGATCTACTGATTTCAAACAGTAAGTAAACTTATTTAAAAAATTGAGAGTGAGTGATGGCGAGAGAGAGTGCGCGCGCTGGCGAGAGAGTGCGCGCGTTGGCGAGAGAGAGAGTGCGCGCGCGTTGGCGAGAGAGAGAGTGCGCGCGCGCTGGCGAGAGAGAGAGAGTGCGCTGGCGAGAGAGAGAGTGCGCGCGCGCTGGCGAGAGAGAGAGTGCGCGCGCTGGCGAGAGAGAGAGTGCGCGCGCTGGCGAGAGAGAGAGTGCGCGCGCTGGCGAGAGAGAGAGTGCGCGCGATGGTGAGAGAGCGGTGTGATGGTGAGAGAGCGAGCGGTGTGATGGTGAGAGAGCGGTGTGATGGTGAGAGAGCGGTGTGATGGTGAGAGAGCGGTGTGATGGTGAGAGCGGTGTGATGGTGAGAGAGCGGTGTGATGGTGAGAGAGAGAGTGTGTGATGGTGAGAGAGAGTGTGTGTGATGGTGAGAGAGAGTGTGTGTGATGGTGAGAGAGAGAGTGTGATGGTGAGAGAGAGAGAGTGTGATGGTGAGAGAGAGAGAGTGTGATGGTGAGAGAGAGAGAGTGTGATGGTGAGAGAGAGAGTGTGATGGTGAGAGTGTGATGGTGAGAGAGAGAGTGTGATGGTGAGAGAGAGTGAGATTGTGAGAGAGAGTGTGATTGTGAGAGAGAGTGTGATTGTGAGAGACAGTGACTGTGAGAGCGAAATAGATAGCTAGAAATAGATAGAGATAGCTAGAAATAGTTAGGTAGAAACAGATAGATAGAGAGAGTGTGTGTATGGTGGTTTAACAATATATATTTAAAATGTGTGTTTGTGTACAAACACTATGTATAGAGATATCTCTATATATTGTGTTTGCATACAAACTTTTGGCTTAGAAGGGTTGCCATAGGAGGGGGACGGGCATAGACCGCAAGCTGAGAGGTCAGTCAGCTCGCGAACGCGCATACCGTGCACATGCATAAAGCGTTCATTCATAAAGCGGCATTCAATGTTGTGATGACGCTTCTCAGTGAGAAGCGTCTGATTGAGCCCTTCTATCTTGTTATTTTGACTCAAAAAGGGGTGTGGCCTGCCAAGGAGCTCGGCGCTGGAACAGAGCTAAGTTTATATGATAAAAAGGCTCAAATTTATTCTTAATGGCAAACTAATAAAGGGGACCTGTCTTTCTTGCTTTTATATGTTGACTATGGTGATCCTTTAATTTACACACTGCAGTCTATTTAACTCCCATGCCAGGTCTCTTGGTGTGCTGTATATGTTACTCCACTCTCTCATGCACTCACCTGAGCAGCGGAGGAAGAATGTCACAGCTCAGCACGTAGTCTCTGCACACAGCACTGTCACCCGCAATATTTCCTAGTGCCCACACAGCCTGGAGAAAACAAAACCAATACAATACAGCCATGAAACTTATCACAGGTACACACAGTACAAAGGAAACTAAAAGTAATATGTGCAACATAGTGGTATTCAGTTTATAAAATCAAAACCGGAAAAGCTTGATGGGAATGAATAGTTCCAAGTAAAAAGACATGGTAATAATACCTGCTCCTGCACATCCTCATATTCAGAATTCAGGAGCATGATGAAAATAGGCACAGCTCCTGCTTCTATCACTATCTTTGTTTGTTGGGATGTGCCAGATGCGATGTTTGTGAGAGCCCAGGCTGCTTCAAACTGCAACAAAAATGCAATCAAAACCATGAATTTTAGGAAAGATCAAAAGCTGCAGTGCTTTATTGAAAACATTGAGCAACAGTGTTATCAAAGAATTAAAGGGACACTCCAGGCACCCAGACCACTTCTGCCCATTGGAGTGGTCTGGGTGCCAACTCACACTACTCTTAACCTTGCAAGTGTAATTATTGCAGTTTTTTATAAACTGCAATAATTACCTTGCAGGGTTAACTCCACCTCTAGTGGCTGTCTACTAGACAGCCACTAGAGGGCACTTCCTGGTTCCTAGAGCGTCGCTGGATGTCCTCACGCTGAGTGAGGACCTCCAGCGTCGCTCATTTCCCCATAGGAAAGCATTTTCAATGCATTTTCAATGCTTTCCTATTGGGAGCACGAATGCGCATGTGCAGCAATGTCTCGCCCACGACGTGCGGGATTAGTCTCGCCCTCGGGCCGATGCAGTCAGAAGGAGGAGCGGCGCGGAGGAAGAAGCAGCGACGTGGGACATCGTCGCTGCCTCTGGTAAGTCACTGAAGGGGTTTTTACCCCTTCAGCAACCAGGGATTGGGGGGTGGGAGGGAGAGGGAACCTGCAGTGCCAGGAAAACGGATTGTTTTCCTGGCTCTAGAGTTTCCCTTTAAAGGAACACACCTACCTTCTGGTGTTAAACCATTATCAAATTGCTTCACACTGAAGAAGCTTTTAGTTGTCAGTCTGCTGCATCTCTGCATTAGCTTAAAGCAGCAAAAGTACAACTGTGACAAGCTGAGAGGGTCAGCTGACACTCTCGGCCTATTACCGACACTCATTTGCTGCTTAAACAGAAGAGGAGCTGCAGCAGACCAGCACCTGAGGCCACTTCTTAATGGTTTAACTCTGGAAAGTAAGATGGCACCTGGGGATTCCATGCACCATAACCACTTAATTGTGATAACTTCCTGACTCATACCTGTAGTGTGTAGTTTTCACTCTTCTTCAGGAATTCTACAAATCTTTCCACTACTCCAGGTGCATTGATCACTTCATCTATTGGTGGATTTGGCTCTGAAACAAAGTAAACATAAGAGTTAAGTTGTGTCCCGCTGGTGAAACAAGGTAGCATGCATATTCAACTAATTTCACAGAACAAACGGTTGCCAGGTAAAATGAGAATTGGAATGATCTTCTTAAACCAATAATTACTCTACATGAAGTGCACAACTTTTACATTCCTGTCCTTTAAATGTAGCAGGAATATTACTGGTCATACAACCTAATGAGGGACTACATGATGTAGGGGCATCACATACACTCAGAATTTCAGTAGTAGACAAGCAAAACCAGCTGCTGTTTACAATAACATAGAACAAGATATCAATTTCTGGTATCTTGATGTAGACAGCTGCTAATATTTGAATGTACAATAAATAAAAAATAAACAGGAACGGGTGATAAAAAGGGTGCTTAATAGATAAAACCTTGTAAGTGCACCTGTAAATGCACAGTGAAATCAATCATTATATTTTACAGAATAAATCCAAATATAACACACAAGATGGTGGATAGCACACTGATAAGTAATAATCACTTTCTATGTGGACACTCAAATAATATATAGGTGAATAAGAGGCAAAAAAAAAAGATATCCCATAAATAAATAGTCTGAGAGGACATTACAGTATGAACCATTAAGCACATAAAATATTCTCATTCCAGTCTTGGAGTGTTTCTTTTTAAATGTACATCATGGCACCAAAATCTATCAAATAGATTTTTTTTCTCCCTTATATCCATTTAAAAAGAAACACTGCAGGACTGTAATGTATGAACCTGAGGAAGGCTTTTATGCCAAAACGAGTTGTGCTGATTTTAGGAGAGGCAAGTTTTGCTTGCTGCACCAAGCTTATTGATATTTAAGAATATTGTGATTTTTTTTTACCTTAACTTTGTGCTTGCTGTTCCCTTTAGGATAGGCAAGTGAAAACAATAAAACAAGTTTGATTTTGCAGCCACTTTTATTTTTTTTAAATAATAATTTGAAGCAAAGTATACGTGTGGAATGTGCAATTTAGAACAGTCAGAACACACTCCTGACATCTGTATCTACATTTAAATAGGTTGTATCGCTGGGAGAGCATATTACATTCAATATTATCTACATACAGAGATTGGCTGTGTCAATGTGACAGGAACTCCTAAGACGCTCCTTAGATTGCTAAAAATCATATCCCATTACCTTTAGACAGCAGTTTTCTGAATTTTTGTGTCATTGTCAATTGTAAATCAGGATCATCAGAAAGCAGCAATGCCACCATGTCTCGTGTGATAACACTTTCCTATATGAACAGGTGAAATGTAGGAAAAAAGTAATTTGTTTACATATTACACATGTAAAGTAGGAGTTTAACATTTAGCATACTCATATAACCAGATGTATTAACATACCCCAACAGTAGTAGTAGAGTTAACATATGAATCCATCAAAGGACCATCAAACATGGAACTATCTTCTGGCGCCAACTCCACATTTCGGCGTTTAAAAAGCTGTAATAAACAGACATGAGACCTGCTTTATGAATTCTGAAAGCACAAAAAATGATGGTTAATAATTTAACAGCTATTTTATTCATTAAAGTTGGGAAATCCCTGTTAACAGCTCCTTTCCTAAAACTGTGAATAAAGATGTCACACTGGCAGCAAGTAACAGCTACTACCAGCAAATTCAGCCATTTGGCTCATCAGATCCAATAAACTCTCTCCTCTCCCCTCCCCCCCTCAAGGATCATACGCCATGGACTAAAATGTAAATTTTTGAAAATGCATGAAATAATTGTTACATTTTATAGCATTAAAAAGTTTATGGTGTCTAATCTTATCCCATAAAAACCTACTGTGTAAGTTATATCCCAGTTTATAGTAAAAACCAGTGATGGGAGTGAGCGCAGGACTTATCTTTCTGCATTTATATCCCAGTTTATCCCTAAAGAGCTGTTACACTTATCACATAATGATATGTGGCACTGCTCTAAAATCTGCGATCAGTTTATACAGAACCCAGTTTACTGTTTACTGCACAGGGCTATGCCCAAACAATTGGTAGAGTCAAGGGATGTGCATGTGGTGAACAAGAGCGAGAGCTTAGTTGAAATTGGACATACAGTATGCATATGCTGTATGTGCAAATTGGACAGTATTAGACTCCAGTAAAGCTGTCCAGCTGATGCCTATGGGGTGGGGGACAGATGCCAGGTCCCCTCACAACAGTCATTTTTGTGACATGACAGCAATATCTTCACAGTCACTAGATTTTTGTTTAAGCCAGTTCTGCTTGGCTATTGGGGTAATGGGTCTGCTCAAAATTATGTAGACTTGCCCCAGCCGGGAGCATGGCAGGTGGGGAAATAAGAGGTGTTAAAGTGGCACTTTTACCACTATCACGGGGGTCTGGTGGCCGGCAGGTAGGGGGACTAGTACAGCCGAGAGATCTATAGCGGATCCCGCCAGTCCTTCTATGGATAGAGCCAAGTTTCCTGCAGCTGTCACTAGTGATGGCATGGGTAGTTCAGAGAAGTGTCTGGCATAGGAAAAATATTGAGACAAAGTAGTCCCTACTTTTCCCAGAACATCTCTTAACTGAACTGAAATTTCAGTGAAATTCCAACAAAGTCAACATAATTCTATCTTTATGAAATACTAATTTTGCAGGGGTTAGGTTGGTGACAGTGCTGCTTTAAACCTCCCTATAATTAGTGGGGGATCATATTCACTGACAAGGCACCACATGGCTAAGCCTTGCACTGCAGATTTTTTTGTCTTTACTTTTAAATATTTGTCCGCTGCCTGCTGGTCGTCAAATAGCACGGATTATTATTGTTCTCTTGCAAAAAGCAAGAGAACGATACTTTGCAGCTGTATATCTTATCAGATGCATATGGTGACGATTTTGTTGAACTTATAGTTTCACTGGATGGAAGAGATTGTTTTACTTGTTTAAAGGAATGATTGAAGCACTATAACCACTACAGTGCTGTCTGAACTTTTATTGTAAAACAAAACTGTGCATTTATTGCAAGTGGTTATGGTGCCAGGAGTGCACAAGCACCCCCTCACAGTGTATGTGGTCAAACCATTTGACGCTGATACTCTTCAGCCAATGAGCTTTCCCTAACAAGAGCTTCCGGTTCTCCATGTAAGAAGTGCAAACCCCATTTAAAGTGTAAAACCATTCATAAATAGTTTGACTACTTGCACTGGGGGGCGCCAAGGAACGACTGGAACCATAACCACTACAGTGCACTTTAGTGGCTATGGTACTTGGAGTATACCTTTAAGCAGTGATTTCTTGAGTCCTGAGATCACAATGACAGTGTGCTGGAAAGATGTACTTCTTCTGGGTTCCAAGGGATATTTTATGGATTATTTATAAATTATTTTACCAGGAAAGATACATTGAGATTTAACAAACAAATTACAAAAATGTACTGGTTCTTGATTGAAACAGTCATACAAGGTTGTGAGAGAAAGATTATGAAAGAAATCACAAATGCATAGGATAACTATGAAACAGAACAAGTGATATTAAGATTGAGAGTGCATCAAGTATTGCTTGGCAGTCCCTGAACAATTTTTGTAGCTTTTTATTTTCACTTGGTTGGGTTACTATGACATTTGCAAATAAGGCCAAGTAAAGCAAACCATTTGCTATCGTAACACTGTATTTTGGATTTGCCAAACATGTTTCTGAAACCGAAGATATAAGAATACCAAACAATTTATACCTGCTGTTCACGTTTCTGCTTTCGAAGTTGGATTCCCTCTTCCTCTCTCCGCCTCCGCATTTCCTCCGGGTTCAAGGCTTTGTTCTTGTAGCTCTTCATGCGACTATTGTCCTTCCCGGGGCTCGCCATGGTCTCTATAAAATAATAATAAAAAATATTGATACTTAGATGAGATAATGGTGGCAGGTGTATAAAATGGTCAATTACAGTGATACAATACTCATCTGTAAGTATATATAGGCGCTCCATATCGCAGACATTATTCATAATAAACAACCAGTTCCAGGTTAGCAAGAACATGAAGAACAAAGGATAAGACTCTAAATCAGGGGTCAGCCACCTATATCGACACGCAAGCCTGGCAGACCCAAAAAGGCTGAGGAGATCTGAAGATCTTCCCTGGAGCTGGCCTAACATAGGTTCCAGTGTGACTACATCAGTTATTTGCTAGTGCCAAACAAACTTTCAGCACTAATGGTAATAGCAGCAAGTGGTGAGGGCTGTACTCAATGAGGTGCTTGGATGAAGTGGTCTCAGATCACTTCCTCCCAGTACTTGTTAAAGGGACACTCCACTGTCTAAATACATTTAAAAAAGAAAAAAGACAACCTGTTAAGTAGATATGCCCCCAATGAAAACATACATGCTTTCTAACCCACATAGACTTTCTGTGCCTGTGTAATCACAGACTTTCCAACGCAGTTCAATGAGAAGTCTTTGCAAGGCAGGTACTCTGACCAATTGCTGCCTCTAGAGTTTCGCTCCACTGAGCAAAGCAACCAGGACGTAACAGGACTGGCTGTCTGATTGACAGCCAGGGAGAGCAACAAGGTTAATATATAAAACTGCTAAATTCTATTAAAATCTGCACTTTTTGTAAAAAAAATAAAAATATAAATAAATAAAAGAGGACACACTTCACATGAAGTTCTTAAAGACATCCAGGCCTTTTCATCTCATTGAAGTAATCTGGGTGCAGTGTCCCTGCCCCCCTTTCCCATGTGATTGGAGGGGGACCGGTCACCTAAACACACACACATTAATGTGACCACCCAGCCTCTCTACCTTTGGGATAACTGGAGTAGTTCAGCGGGGCTTCAGTCATCTCTCTGCTCCGCCCCATAGAGTGCCGTTGAGTGATGCCAGAGTCGGAATGACGTCATATTTTGGCTCCCGGCATCACTGAAGGACGCGTGAGGGAGCAGAGCAGGAAGGTTACAGCTCCCTCGCGTACCTGCCCGTCTGCCTCAATCCTCCAGGAGTCTCCCACCCATGCACAAGCCCACGCTTGCCTCCACTCATAGGCAGCTGATCACCTCAGGGGCTGAATGGGCCAACAAATCGATCTGTCGAGCCCTGCATTAGGCCCTCCCCATAGCAAAGCATTGCTGAATGCTTTTATATGGGTTTTAGCAGACGCTGTGTGTCCTTAAGCAAAACATGGGGACGTCCGGCTTCAGGTGACCAAAAGTCAGCTAGCAAGCAGGAAGTGCCTCTAGTGGCTGTCTGATTGACAGTCACAAGAGGGAATCTTAGTCCAGCAATGTAATTATTGAAGTTTCAGAAAAACTGCAATGATTTACATTGCAGGACTAAGTGCAACTTTCCCCCTTCCCTCCTCCCCTTCATTCTTTCATTTCTGTAACAAGGAAGCAATACTAACAATTCCTATCTGATGCCTACTATTTGAACTTGATGTGTAAAGGACCTTAACTATAATATAACTCACTAATTACTGTTTGGATATGTATGTGCATGTCAGCATTTTACTACTGTTAAGCGTTGCTGTAAACTTGTACAATAAAAAGAAATTAAACATAAAAAAAAGGCATCATTCAAAATTGTGTGTATGTATATAAAAAAATCAAATGTGTAAGGTGCACATCGATTCCTGAAGATTGATAACATTTGGTCTATTTTCGAATGGATCAATATTTAACAAAACAAGATCTACAGGGGGGGAGAGGAAGGGAAAATTTAAATAATCACAACAATGGCTCACGGAATAAAACTTACATAAGACAATATATTTTAACTTAGGAGGGATAGTATGACTAAATCTGTAATAATAATTAAATGTTCTATTTACACTTCACAGAACTAATCTAACATTCACATGATTTAAATGACGGGGATTTACTCTTGAAAAATGCTACTTACTTTTGATAGCCACTTATGTTTATTACTTTGTAAATGTTTAATAATAAATGTGGAAGAACTAATGTAACTAATCACTTGGGGGGATAGAATAAGAAAGGGAGAATAAGAGGGGTGTCGATGAGAGAGGAGGAGAGGGAAAATATGAGAGAAATAGATACTACAGGTCTAGGGCACTTATGATGAATGACTATACATTCTACTATTAGGTTGCTACTCTGCTTTGCTTTCTCTCTCCTCTTTCATCTCTCACTACAATTAAGGGTAGAGGGGGGTGAGGGAAGAGGAAATGGAGAGAAGAATAAGGGGGGAAAGGGGAGAGAGGGGAAAGGGGAAAAAGGAATGGGGAAAAGAAAAGGAGGAAAGATAAAAGTAATGAGGTGTATCTGTTTGATTAGTTGAGACTAAGGAACAGGAATAATGTCATAGGAAAGGTTGAATCCAATTGCTAATCACATTATACATATACCCATACTCACATTACATTTTCAAACATTATTAACTGCTGTCACAAATCGGTAAATTAGGAAATATCCTAAATATACTTATACTAATGAGGAGAGTATAGACACAATAGGTTATCTTAAACAAAGAAGTAAATGCACATAAAATATGTTAAGATAAAGTTATATAAAGGTAAGAGGGAAGAAAAATGCACATAAAACAATGCTGTCTCTCCAATTTGTAAAAATATTTGTTTTTCCGTTGCCCTACATTACAGCTCTTGATAGTCAAAAAAAACCTTCAAGGTTTTATTTTTCTCTGTTATATGGTTGTATTTGTCTTTTATGTTGAGCGGATTGCGTGTGACCAATCTGAGAAATTATATATCAAAAGGAGGATGAATGTCTGAGGGGGGGAGGGGGGGAATAAGGATCATAAACATTGACTGTTAAGGGTCTGAATCCACCATCAGTTACGGAAAAAGAAAGTCACTGTCTGATTTATACAAGAAACACAATGGAAAGCTGGAAATCCTAAAATAAAAAATTATCCAACTCTTGTCGCCTTAGATTATAGCTTGAAAAATGGAGAAGTTGCAATTTTTATACCTAAAAATGTAAAATATAACGAACTATATAGAGAAGTGGACAAGAATAGCAGATATGTGTTCTTGATTTGTGAATTACAGGGTAAACTCTATTCATTACTCAATATATATGCTCCAAACAAACAACCGAAAAATATATAAATAACATTAAGTTTTAATATTAGGTATATATAAGGGGTCCTTCATAGTAGGGGGAGACCTTAATTGTGTGGTAGACGTATCATTGAATAAAAAGGTTCCACAAAAAAGGAAACAGCAAAATATCATTAATAAATTAGTGTTGCAGAATGTCATATCTAAATTCAATCTATATGACATTTGGAGAGTAAAACACTCCGATGAAAAGGAGTTTACTTTTTACTCCAAACCACATTTGTCATATTCTGGAATAGATTTTTTTCTTTGGTCAAACTACAGTTAATTTAACAATGCCATCTAGTTAAAATTGAGGATATTACATGGTCAGACCATTCGGCTGTGGTTATGGAATTAGGATTAGACTCTATAGAACCACGATTATAATGGAGGCTGAACGAGATACTATTCACAAATTCTAAAATTAGTGATTATATCTCGGATAGGATCAAATAACACTTCAAAGAAAATACTACACAAGAAATATCAAAGCAAATCATATGGTGTGCTTTAACGATTGTAATAAGGGGTCATATATTGAAATTGGGGTCCAAAAAAAAAAAAAAGGGAACAAGGTCTCTCTTTAAATCAACTATATCTCAAACTCTATAAACTAAATTTAAATAAATAAAATCTCCCCCACAAAGGGAGGTTGATCAAAAAATATCAGAAACATCTAATAAGATCAACTCCAGGGCCGGCCTTAGGGCACCCTGTGCAAAAAATCTTCACAGCACCCCCTCCCCCCTCCACCACTCCTTCCCACACACCCTGTCACACATACACAGACAGTCACACACACACAAACACAGACATAGAATGTGACGGCAGATAAGAACCAATCGGCCCATCTAGTCTGCCCAGGCAGTCACACACACAGGCAGACAGCCACACACACAGGCACACACACAGGCAGCGACACACACAGGCAGGCAGACAGCCACACACAGGCAGGCAGACAGCCACACACATAGGCAGGCAGACAGCCACACATATAGGCAGGCAGACAGCCACACACATAGGCAGGCAGACAGCCACACACATAGGCAGGCAGACAGCCACACACATAGGCAGGCAGACAGCCACACACACAGGCAGGCAGGCAGACAGCCACACACACAGGCAGGCAGGCAGCCAGCCACACACACAGGCAGGCAGGCAGCCACACACACAGTTACCTCTGTTCATTATGGAGGTGGGAGTAGTGCAGCTCCTGGATTCTGCTTGTTGGGGGAAGCAGGCAGACAGTCACACACACACACACACACAGTTAACTCTGTTCATTATGAAGGTGGGAGTTGTGCAGCTCCTGGATTCTGGTTGTTGTGGGAAGCAGGGACTCCTTCCTGCTTCCCCTGCAGCAATTACACGGCAGTTTTAGCCCTGCCCCATGGCACAGTAAGCCCCGCCGCAATTTTTATTTTATTTATCCCTCCCGGCCAGTCAAATGTGAACTGTGTTGGCCACGCGGTGCCCCCTGCGGCCGCACACTTCGTACACCACTAAGGCCGGTCCTGATCAACTATTTTATTAGCTTAAGTGAATTACGCTTTACAAAAACTAAACCAGAATTGGTACCATAAAGGCAATAAAGCCGATAAAATGCTTTCCAATAGATTAAAAAAATAGAAAAGTGAGATCAAGATTTGAAAAGATCATAGCAGATGGTCATAGTTAGTTTAATAAATTCTATGCATAACTTTATAGCCTCTCCTCCAGCCCCCAGGAATCAGAAATATCTGGACAGGATTGAGTTGCCAACACTTATGGATGATCAGCAGAAAGAGTTAAATTTACCATTCTCTGAATATGAGGTCATTTTAATGATCAATAATCTTAAACTGAATAAAGCTCCAGGTCCTGATGGGTATAATAAGTGTTTTTTTTAAGAAGTTTAAAACCGAGCTTTTGCATTATCTAGTAGACACATTTAATAAGATTAGAGAAATTGGTCTTTCATTGAAAGAATTATTACAGGCATATGTCTCACCAATATTAAAGGACCACTATAGTGCCAGGAAAAAATACTCGTTTTCCTGGCACTATAGTGCCCTGAGGGTGCCCCCACCCTCAGGGACCCCCTCCCGCCCGGCTCTGGAAAGGGGAAAAGGGGTTAAACTTACCTTTTTCCAGCGCTGGGCAGGGAGCTCTCCTCCTCCGTTCCTCCTCCTGGGCTGAATGCGCACGCGCTGCAAGAGCCGAGCGCGCATTCAGCCGGTCACATAGGAAAGCATTCATAATGCTTTCCTATGGACGCTTGCGTGCTCTCACTGTGAAAATCACAGTGAGAAGCACACAAGCGCCTCTAGTGGCTGTCAATGAAACAGCCACTAGAGGATTAGGGGGAAGGCTTAACCCATTCATAAACATAGCAGTTAACCCATTCATAAACATAGCAGTTTTATAAGGACCCTACTAATCTAGCCAATTACCGGCCTATATCTCTTATAAACTCGGATATAAAATTTACTCTGCTGTCATTGCGAATGGACTAAAATCAATGATCCCGTCTTTAATTCATCACGACCAAATAAGCTTTGTACAGAATCGAAATAAAAGTAACAATACTCGAAGGCTGACTGGCTTGATTGATTATGTAACAAGGAGCAAGATTCATCTGCTGGTCCTGTCATTAGATGCTGAGAAGGCGTTTGACAGGTTCAGGTGGAGTTTTATGAACCAAACTTTGGACAAATTTGGATTTGTTGGTTCCACCAAAACTGCAATAATCGCTTTCTAAAACCGTGCGCCATGGCATCTCTGCAGATTGGTTCACAATTTCTAATGGGAACAGGCAGGGATGCCCCCTTGCTCCGCTTTTATATATTTTGACACTTGAACCACTCGCAGTGAGTATAAGAAACAACTATCAAATTAAAGCAGTCATCATGGATCATTATGATTTTAAGATCAGCCTCTATGCTGATGATATAATATTAACATTGACAAATTTAGTCACATCACTAGGGGCCTTGATCTTAGAGTTAGGAGATTATAGTAGAGTCTCAAATTACAAATTAAATGTTGGTAAATCCCAAATTATGCCCATTAACCTAGACTGTATGACAATAGACTATCAACTAAATATCCTTTTACTTGGTCACCACAAGGTTTTAAATACCTTGGGATTTATTTTTCCTTTAACCAAAAGGAAACAGACAAAAATGTGGATAATCTTCTAAAAGAAACTAGTGATAAATACTGAAAGAGTGGATAAATATAGTTATTTCCAGGAATTTTAGGAAGAATAAATATCATCAAATCATATATTTTACCCCATTGGTCATTCCTTTTCAGAATGATCTCTTTATCTGTAACAACAACAAAACTTAGACAGATCCATAAATTATTTTTGAATTATAGAGAAAGTGTGTGTCAATAGGGCGCTTTGAACATTTAAAATCAAATTAGTTTATAGCAGCTACCACATGAATATAGGGACTCTCTTCCCCTATAAAAGAATATGCAAAACGAGTATGTACACAAATTGTGTTAACCCATAGGGGTAACTCCATATATTTTCAGAGCTCCACATATAACACTAGTGGTGGATTGTATTTTATTTGATATTTTCCTATACACTTTGTGTACATCCTCGTTTTGCATATTTTAAAATTATATCTGGGGCTATAAGAGATCTAGGATCTCGATTCTACACGTAATGAAAAAGTCCAGTAAGGGTGGCCTGGCAGTCCCTAATCTCATTAAATACTATGAAGCCAGGAGGTTATTCCATCTGTGCAGATGGCAGGGCCCAATGACAATAAAAGAGCCTTGGTACAAAATTGAGTCCTTTCTGTGTAAAACAAAAGATTTTTCCAATATAATATGGACTGGCGCTGGAGCTAGTGCTAATTTTTTTTTTTTTTTTTTTTTTAACTATAGAAAACTCTTATACAAGATATATTTGTGAAAATTGGGTAAAATACAGGGAAGAAAACATTCTAAATAAAATCTCTAAGTATAGTCCAATTAAGACAATGGAATATAATATTACTGATCTAACTATAGGTAATTGGATCAGATCTGGTACAATTAAAGGATCACTATAGGGTCAGGAACACAAACATGTATTCCTGACCCTATAGTGCTAAACCCAACATCTAGCCCCCCTGGATCCCTCATGCCTCCATAAATATAGCAACATCTTACTGTATTCAAGACAGAAACTGTAACTCTGCATGCTGTTTGCCTCAAAAAAAACCCCCAAAACAAGCAGTCTGCTGACATCATCAGAAGTGGTAGCCTGATCCAATCAAAGTGCTTCCCAATAGGATTGGCTGAGACTGACAAAGAGGGAGATCAGGGGCAGAGCCAGCACAATTCAAACACAGCCCTGGCCAATCAGCATCTCCTCATAGAGATGAAGTGAATCAGTGAATCTCTATGAAGAAAGTTCAGTGTCTGCATGCAGAGGGAGGAGACACTGAATGTTTGGATGCATTTTAGGCAGCCATGACCCAGGAAGGATCTCTAACAGCCATCTGAGGAGTGGCCAGTGAAGTTATCACTAGGCTGTAATGTAAACACTGCATTTTCTCAGAAAAGACAGAGTTTACAGCAAAAAGCCTGAAGGGAATGATTCTACTCACCAGAACAAATTCAATAAGCTGTAGTTGTTATGGTGACTATAGTGTCCCTTTAAAATAAAAGATCTACTAAAGTCGAATAAAATAAAACCCTTTTCACATCTTCAGTTAGGTCTTGGCCTTAAATCAAGAGAGATATTCTCATATCGAAGAATAAAAAAAATATTTGGCTAATCATCTCCTCCATGAAGATACTAGGATAAATAAAAAAATTAAATGATCTATTCAAAATAATACAAAACGTAAACTGATATCTAGTTGGTATGAAACACAGAGAGGAAGAAATAGAGTCTAAACCAAAAGCCTGGAAAAACGGGAAACAAGAAAGTGGGTCCCCCATCGAGCTGGAGCAGTGGTATAGATCAATTCAAGAAGTTTTAAAAATCGTTGCACTGTTTAAATATTATAGAGCTTCATTACAAAATGTTTCATCAATGGCATAGGGTACCAAAAATCCGAAATAAAATGAACCCTGATAATACCAAACTATGCTGGACGTAATTGTGTAGAAGGTAGCTCTAAACATATCTGGTGGGGATGTAAGCTTTTAAGACCTATATGGAATCAGGCATTTAGAGTTATATCAGACTTAGTGGGAGAACATTTGGAATATAACTTTTGGTTGCTCTTTTTCATTTTAATATAAGAAAATTCTCAACTCAAAAAAGGTATCCAATAAATCAACTTATGATGGCCATATAATAGAGTAGATAGAAACCTCAAGATATTGGTTACAGAAAAAAATCCCATCCTGGACTCTACTGCTAACAGCTTAAATACCAATATGATAGCCATTTAAAAATTTGATTAAAAAATGGTTACGTTGGTTAGACAACCCGATATGACTAACCCAAACAATCTAGACCCGTTCTCTGTTATGATAATCCACATATAGAAATATTCCTCTAGTCCTCTCTATGGTTATGTAACCTAAAAAGACCTGGAGTCCTGCTCAAACTGCTCAGTCTTTTAAAATCTGTTATATGTGTGTGATGTATATTCAACAGTTCATATCTCTCTCTTCTGGTAATCAATGTACATGACTAACCTTGAACTGCGTACTTGTCTGTGACGTATTTCAAGTAAAATTTGCAAAAAGAAGAATTTAAAAAAAAATCTACTAGTTAAACCTAAAGGACCAATGCCAGCAAACATACACCAAGCATATTACAAAGCCAGCAAACATTACGCACCTGAACATTACAAGCAGCCAACACACAACTCACAGCTTGCACAGACATAACACACATTAGATCCAGTTAGCACACACCACGCACAGTATAGGTGGCAGATAGCGAGAAACTCAAGGTTATTCACTAAACTTTGAATTTTAACAAACAAAAAAGAAATGTTGTTATTGTTTCAGTCAGTTTATGTATTTGGATAAATGTGGATATAAATAATTTGCAGAAATGTGGAATTTAGTGACTAACCCTATCAATGCCCAATGCTAGTGTAGCTGTTTTGGTTTATATAGCCACTATATAAACACTGCCTTTTCAGAGAGTTTACATTGCTGCCTACTAAACTCAGCTTTTAAATTGCTTATGGAGGGCCAGGGGCCTAAAGAGTGTTTTCATTGGACGAGTAGACTTTTTCCAAACCCCTTGACTAATCCATATTTCCAACATAATAACCTGTGCACTATTATGGATCTTAAATTGAATACAATCTTTATATAGATTTTTGATCCAAAAGCATTTATTTTTTTATAAATCATTTATTTTTATCCACCCTGATTCATATAATTGATAACAAATATGCATAACCACTGGCACAGATAGCATCACAAGTTGCATTACTGGTACATGTAATGATTTCACAATTCCTGCTGACTATGTTATATGATCAACTACAAACTATAGAAACAGTAAGAGTGAGAAAAGTACATCTGAATGAGTATACACTAAAGGGAGTAAATGAATTCCTGATAATGAGATCCCTTTCTATTCCAGTTATTGCAAGATAATTTTTTTTCTCTGTACATGGTAAAAATAAATGATTAACAGTAGCTCCAGTGTAGCCAATAATACTCAAAAAATGGTAAGTGCATAAATATTTCTATGTAGGTGAACTTTTCTACAGGGTTTGTTAATGTCATGTTTGTAGGATTTCCTCTATTAGGAAACTATATATGTTAGATAAGAAAATAATTTTCATACCTCTTCTTGTTGAATGAACTCTAGGCTAGCATACCCCATGAGTTTACTCACAATATTTAAAAGCATGATAAATTGTATGTTCCAACTTAGTGCAAGTATCTGAAATAAGCAGGAGATATAGTGATGTGGATACATTTCTTAAATACAACTAGAATTACGTCTTATAGATTAACTCCAAAAAGCCTTCTCCATAACTGTGTCTATATTTCTCCCAATTACTTACGGATACTGGAAACTACCACACTAATTTCACACATACATAAACTAATGAACCAGCAGTTAATGGGGAGAGGAACTAAGGAAAGGAAGAAAAGGAAGGGAAGAAAAAGAATAGAAGGGAAGGCAGGGATGAAAAGGAGACAATGAAGGAAATAAGAGAGGGAAGGTCTCACTGCAGGTCATTACAAAATATCACACAACTGAAACCCCTGGATGTTGGGCAAAAGTAACATCCCCAGGACGTACTTGAAAACCAGAGTAATCTGAATGTACCTTTCCTTGTTAAATACTTTGTTATTATTATTATGTATTTCTAGTAGTGGGTATGAAATGTCTCAAACAAAGATCCAATACTCAAAATGCATATGTGAAGCAAATTCCCTAGGAATAGAACATATTGCAATCATATGCTAATCCACATTTAATCCCATGACTCATTCAATAAAAGGAATTGGTGCACACTAACTTTGGTACCCTACACCTATATTTTGTATATTTTGTCTCCTTCATTCGGCATACAAAACGGTTACTGATCGTGATGGGTTCCTAGGTATCCACATCTGGTTTGATTACCTCACTACCTAAACAAGAAGAATCTTCTCTCTGCATGACTAAAGGATGTTCACAATCCAAGGTTGTACTGTAAAAGCTGCAAAACAAGTAGAGTATAACCTGTAAATGTGGGCTAAACTGTAATACTTTCTTTTCTAATGGAATTGCAATTCCAGCAATTGTGAGAAATAATGCTACGAGTGCCAAAACCTGAATGAGCATCACACGGTTTACTTCCATCACAAAGCTGCGCGTGTTTAGCAATTGTACATAGAGTGGTAAATAGACTTTGTAGCCCAAGCTACAGATCTGTTTCTGTTTAAAGCGGACCTATTTTCTGCATTTTTAGCCAAAATGCACATAGATAATGACAGCGCAGTTTAAGATTTTCAATTTTAATACATTTATATAAGATGGTACATTTAATAGGATCATGAGAGGTAAGACTGTTCAACTTTGCCATATTACCCCTGTAACCCTTAACTGTCTTTTGATGAGACTACTTTAGTTTAAGATCCCTCATGCCACACTTGCATTTTCTTTGGTATGCATACTGTATTAGAAGAGGCTGTTATCATCAATGGTATATGAATAATGGCTGCCTCTTAACCATTACAATAACTATACTTAAGATAGAGTAGCTTCTAAGTATAGTATTAAAATGGAACACAGACAGAAAAAAAAATTCACAACGCATACATTTTTATTAAACATTTTTTAATGCGTGATAATCATACAGAAGACAGGTCCGCTTTAAAGAGTTGATGAAATAAGGGATGAGAAAAATCATCTAGCTTATAATTAGCATAATAATATTGTGAATGCCTACAATCAAAAAAAAATATATGACATGCATGGCTCATATTTAATGTATTATAACTATATAGGCACTTGCTTTTCACTGACCATAAATTCTACATAAAGAAGTGTTTTCTTTTCATTAGACTACATAGCATTAGGAATACATGCTAAAGTTTAAATCTACCTATTTAGCTTTTCTGTTCCTGTGAGGCTATGAAAAGCAAAACTTACTTACCTTTTAGATCTTGACAATCTCTGCCTCCTTAGGGAAACAATGGAAGGCAAAGCTCCACACTGCACCAATCATATGCTGCTGTATAAACAGCATTTGATGGAGAACGGAGTTTGACTTGATTCTCAATGCGCAAGTGCCTTTAGTGACTGTCTGTAAAACGCTCTATAAACCTGCAATGTTTTACATTGGAGGGTTAAAACAACAGAGCCACGGAACACAGACCATTTCATCAAAATGAAGTGGCCTGGGTACCTTTAGTGGTCTTTTAAAAGAACACTGTAGGGTCAGAAATACAAGCACATATTCCTGAAACTATAGGTGTGAAAACACCTCTTAGTTGTCAGGTTCGTCTGTCCCAAAGGTATTTTAGTTTTTTTGCCACGCCACACCGGTCTTGTGGCGGCTGGCCCCGCCTCCTTGGCTGAGAATCAATTTTGAACATTGGAGGCTATATGTTGCTCCGCGCTAGGGATTGACCGATTATCTGTTTTGTCGATATTATCAGCCGATATTATCAGCCGATATTATCAGCCGATATTCGGTATTTGACAATATATAAAGATTCCGATATTGCCGATAATACATAACTGGACCACCGGGCCCATTACAAGCCCAGCGGTCCTGCAGCAAGCGCTTACTTACCTTCAACTCCCTGTGTAAATCTTACGAGTCCCGCGGCCGTCAGAGCGTTGCCACGGGTTACCAATGCAACACTCCTCGCGGCACGCAGACAGCGAGATTTACAAAGGGAGTTGAAGGGAGCTGCTGGGAAGGTAAGTAAGAGTGTGCTGCGGGCTCCCACTGCACAGTACATGCCACTGGACCACCAGGGAATGGTATAGCCCCCCTCCCTGGCCAGGTAACAAGCAGTGAGGGGGGACAAAAATATATATATATATATATATATATATATATATATATATATATATATATAAAATTAAAATTGCCCCCCTGCCCTCCCCCATTTTACACAAATTACATCCCTTCAGAAACACGCTCTGCATTCACTTTACGCACACTACACAAACACTCACTGCATTTACTATACACACACTACGCAAACACTCACTGCATTCACTAGACACACACACTACACAAACACTCACTGCATTCACTAGACACACACACTACACAAACACTCACTGCATTCACTAGACACACACACACTCACTGCATTCACTAGACACACACACACTCACTGCATTCACTATACACACACACACTCACTGCATTCACTATACACACACACTCACTGCATTCACTATACACACACACACTCACTGCATTCACTATACACACACACTACACAAACACTCACTGCATTCACTAGACACACACACTACACAAACACTCACTGTATCTACTCAGGACACACACACACTCACTGCATTCACTAGACACACACACACTACACAAACACTCACTGCATCACTAGACACACACACTACACAAACACTCACTGTATTCACTAGACACACACACTACACAAACACTCACTGCATTCACTAGACACACACACGCACTGCATTCACTAGACACACACACACTCACTGCATTCACTATACACACACACTCACTGCATTCACTATACACACACACTCACTGCATTCACTATACACACACACACTCACTGCATTCTACTAGACACACACACTACACAAACACTCACTGCATTCACTAGACACACACACTACACAAACACTCACTGCATTCACTAGACACACACACTACACAAACACTCACTGCATTCACTAGACACACACACGCACTGCATTCACTAGACACACACACACTCACTGCATTCACTATACACACACACTCACTGCATTCACTATACACACACACTCACTGCATTCACTATACACACACACTCACTGCATTCACTATACACACACTCACTGCATTCACTATACACACACTCACTGCATTCACTATACACACACACTCACTGCATTCACTATACACACTACACAAACACACCCCGCATTCATTATATACATACTACACAAATAAACACTGCATCCACTACACAAACAAACACAGCTCCCTGTCTAAACACACTGCATCCACTACATGTGGCATGTATATTTTGTGCATTTACCTTTAGAAATTGTTTATTTTTTCAAAATGGTAAATGTACAGAATATCGGCAAGTTATCGGCCTGAAAGTTCACAGATTATCGGTATCGGCTCTAAAAAAATTCAATATCGGTCGATCCCTACTCCGCGCCAATCAGGAACTCCTCATAGAGATGCACTGAATAAATACATCTCTATAAGGTACATTAAGTGTCTCCATGCAATGCATGGAAAACTAACGGACAGTGGTGTCTTAGTGACTGTCACTTGAAGTGTTCCTAGGCTGTAATGTTAACATTGCCTTTTCTCTGAAAAGGCAGTGCTTACATTAAACAGCCTGCAGGGGCATACTATGCACAATAGAACAACTATATTACGCTGTAGTTGTTCTGGTGACTAGTGTTACTTTAACAAAGATTTAAGAGTAATCTTTTACTGCATTTAACACAATTTCAGACTCATGTAATAGCAGAGATTAAACTCTAGAATCTTAGTGGTCCAAAGTTCAACTAAACTGGATTCTTCCTTTCATCCCACGCACAGAGACAAGGTCTCTCAGTTCAAAACATACTTTACTGAAGATCTTATTGACTGTTAGTTGCGCTTTACATCTGCTCTAGACTATACATATTATGCCTAGAATCTTTTTAGATAATGTATATATTAATAGGGAATAGTTATCTTTCACTGACACTTAAAGTAAAATAAAGATTACTATAACTCTAACTCTATAAAATCTTTTAATGACTTGTATGTATGAATTTCTCAGCTATAGATTTGGCATCAGAAGCTTCCAAATCAATGAAATGCAGGTTAAAGAATGTCACTTTTGAGATTTTTATAAAGACAGAATCTTTATGAAAAGCATTTCTTTTTGACAGTATTGTAATTCCTGTGAAATTTCAACTCTATAAAGATATATGCACATAAGATAAATTAGGGATTAATTTGCCTCATATAAAAGTTTTCACCACCACTTCAGTCAGTTGTGGCAACAGACAGGAATAGGCATCGTCTTGCACAATGCGCAATAGATGCCTCACATGTGCAAGACAACATAAAGGATTGCATTCTGCTGGGTCCTTCATGGACCCCGTTTTCTACTGTTATCCACTGGATGAAGTGAAGTCTCTAATAACCAAAGTAAGGGGGGCAAGAAGATGGTAAGTGTGTCTTGTACTCTCAGACACTGCAATAATTAACGTTGCAGGTGACAGGGGCATTGCACCCTATCCACTTCAATGAGATACAGTAGTCTGGGTGTCTATAGAGTCCCTTTAACTGTTTTTCTATGCAGGCTTGTAAAAGACAGAGAATTGAGCATTGAGAATGTGGGGCATGATCTATACATCCAAACTGCTTAATTCAGCTGTTTTGGTGCCAATATACAAGTCATTTATATAATGGCAACATATTCTGCATAGTTGTACCATAGATGAAACCAGACAAATAATCCTGACACAATACATTTGACAAATTAAGTACATATCAACAAAGCCTGTTCATAATTTTTAACATGTATACAAATATCTTGCAGAGTTCAGTTACTATATCAATATTTTACTTTCATATTAAAAGAGCTAGAGGGGAATTATTCAAACCAGGGCAAGTGAAATATTTTCAAGCGATCCTTGCTAAATAATCCTGTATAATACGATGGTATAGACTGAGTGAGAGCTTGTATGTGTGCTTAGAGAGTCATATATTCAGTTAGTTTGTATATATGTGTGTAAGGAAGGAAGGGAGGTGTATTATTCACTAAACCCCGAATATTAGAGAACTGAAGATAGAACTGCAAAGTTTCGGCCTAAATAGTGCATTTGGGAAAAGTCTGAAAGTTCCTTGTCCCGGGTCAGGTTTAGCAGTTTTCCTGCATTTAGTGAATAGAGCCCCTGTCTGTGTGTCTGTGTGTGTGTGTGTGTGTGTGTCTGTGATTACAGTAATAGCCAGTCACTCCCTCGGCTGGCAGCACACGGTGTCTGTCTAGTGACCGGTAAGAGGCGGAGGTCGCCCGGTCAGACCAGCTCGCGGTCTGTTACCGACATGACAGGAGACCGGCGGCCAGCAGAGCCCCTCGCCCATTGGGTGGGCAGGTGGGGTTACTGCAGCCCGGGTACCCCCCTCTCTCTCTCTGAGTCACCCTGCACTTTACACGGTGCGGCGTCTAACGATTAATAACGAGCTATGAGATACAGGACCCCCTCCCCCACTTTCGCTGTAATCGCCCTCGGCTCTCACCCATGCTGTCCCCGGTCTATCAGGGCCTCTCCCGGCTCCTCTGGGACAATATGTCTGACGGACGGAAGCCTCTGAGTGTCAATCTCAGGAAGGCGCGGAGCGAATGTGCGTGAAGCACTTCCGGGGGATGCGTGTCACAGAAGCTGCACATGCGTTCCACCGGCTTAAAGGGACATGGTCGTGTGTACTGCGTGCGGTCTATGAGTGTGCAGGCTGCATTACTCGGCTGTTAGCTCGTCAGTGTTTGTCCGGAAAGACAAGCAGGGTAATGTGCTAAAGTACATGCTGGGAATTCAACCAGATTTATTTACTAAAGTCAGAATTCTAAGTGGATTTAAAAATTTAATGGATACTATAAGCACCCAGACCACATTAACTCATTGAAGTGGTCTCGGTGCACTGTCCCTGTCCCTGTCCCATTAGCCCTGAGAATGAAAAACGTTGCATTTTCAGAGAAACAGCTATTACATTGCAGTACAAAGACTGTGTGGAGTGGCTGTCTACCAAACAACCACTAGAAGGCTTTCTGGAGTTTCACAGGCTTTAACTCTCGTGAAACGACACTGGACGTCCTCACGCTCTGCACAGGATGTCCAGCATCAGAGAAAACGCCATAAAAAAAGCAATGAGTCAATGCTTTCTCTATGAGGGTAGGCCTGATGCATGCACAGTGCCCGCCATGCATGTGCACTATGTCCCCCCCATCGGTTGACTTTGGACGAAGCAGACCATGACGCTGGAATTGGGAAGTGAATAAAGGGTGGAGGAGAGGGGCACGGGGTCAGAGGAACACGTTAGTTTTAGGACTACATCTTTTTATTCCTAACACTAAAGTGTTCCTTTAAGGCCAAAGTAGCCAAACTGAAAGCAGAGATGATTTGATAGACAATGTTTCCAGTTTGGCTATTTTACCTTGCAGTTTAAATTCACTTGAGGGAATAAACTGAGAATTATTCACTAAGCTAGAATTGTAGCAAATTGAATAACAAATGGGAAAATTCTTGGTAAAATATCTAACCTGCGACTATAGCAGAGTTGGAGATTTAAAGGGACACTATAGTCACCCAGACCATTTCAGCTCAATTAAGTGGTCTGGGTGCCAGGTCCCCCAGGTTTTAACCCTTCAGATGTAAACATAGCAGTTTCAGAGAGGGTTAAACCAGCCTCTAGTGGCTGTCTTCCTGACAGCCGCTAGAGACGCTTCTGCGACGCTGGATGCGAAAATCGCATTCAGTGTGCAGAACGTCCATAGGAAAGCATTGAGAAATGCTTTACTATGGACTGTTTGTATGCGCACACGGCGCTTGTCGTGCATGTGCATTCCGCTCCCCTGAGGAGCTGACGTCGGCGGGGGAGGAGAGGTCACCAGCTTTGAGGGAGCCCAGTGCTGGATTAAAGTAACTGAAGGGGTTTTAACCCCTTCAGCGCCAAGGGTGTGGGGGCCTAAGAGTTATATAGTGTCAGGAAAACTAGTTTGTTTTCCTGACACTATAGTGATCTTTTAAAGTAATATAGCTTTTTGGAAATATTGTTACATGTACAAATAATGATAGAGTGTTATTGCTTAAACTAAAGTAGTGGTATGAGTAACAAATCCTCTACTGACTCCACCATAATACGAGACCACTTAAAAAAAGGAAAAAGAACATACAATGCAATGCCAGTGATATATTTCACGAGTAGCACTGGATTTCAAGGATAAGAGGGAAATATGATGACATTGATAAGCACCCAGTCCACTTCAGCTCATTGGAATCGTCTGGGTGCAGTGTCCCAGGCCCCTTAACCCTGCAATTGTAACTATTCCAGTTTTTGATTAACTGCAATGAATTACATTGCAGGGTTAACTCCACCTCTAGTGGCTGTCTACCAAAACGATTGGGTGGCTCTGACAAACTCACACACAAGTAAACTACAGGTGAGCCCACTGACACACACTTGCTCACTACAGACAAGCTCACTGACACACACAGACATGCTCACTACCACACACATACAAGCTTACTACAGACAAGCTCGAAGACACACACACACATACTACAGACATGCTTGCTGACACACACACACACACATACTACAGACATGCTCACTGACAAACACATACAAGCTCACTACGGACAAGCTCACTGAGAGAAACATACATGCTCACTTGAGACAAGCTTACTGAAACACACATATGCTCACTACATACAAGCTCACTGACACACACAGACATGCTCACTACAGACAAGCTAACTGACAAACATACTCATTGCAGACAAGCTCACTGATACATATGCTCACTACAGACAAGCTCACGGACACACACATGTTCACTATTAACAAGCTCACTGACAAACACATTTAAACTCACTACAAACAAGCTCACTGGCACACTCACCCACAAGATCGCTCTCACTCACTAGCTGCAGTGTATTTGAAACCTACCTGGCACTGAAGGTTGTGGAAGTCCTGTGAGCTCAAGACTCCATTTCATGGCCTCTTCCTGCCGTCGGATCAGAAGCTTGCATCTGGGGGTGGAGCTAGAGTGCAGAGGCGGGGCTTGAGTGCAGGAGAAGCACAGAAAACTCCCTCCAGCTGCTGCAGCCTCAATGCGGCCACAGCAGCCCCCAGCACTTTCCTCTATAAATGTGAGAGTCTGAGGAAGAAAGAATTTAAATTGTATTGGGTATGAGTATTACGGCTGCCTGCCCAGCCCCAAGTGCTGCAGCCCATCGGGAATTTTCCTGGTATCCCAGTTGGCCAGTCCGGCCCTGGAGGCTGCTTATGGAATTGTGTGTGTGTGTATGTGGATTGTCAGTGGTATTGTCTTTGTGGGAACTGTGTTTGTGTATGGGCTTTTTGTATTATCTGTATGAGGGGGAGGCTTTTTCTGCAGCTCTGTATGTATCTAGTGTGAGTGGCATCCCTGGCATCCGGTGGGGACTGGCTGGCCAGGTACAGGTCAAGGGCAGGAGCCACGATAACTGCTATTTTTGTCATATTATTTATATAGCGCAATCCAATTCCGTAGCTGGGAGGAAAGGATATGAGGATTGTCCCTCACCTCTTGCAATCACTGCTCGATTTGCACTAGTCCCACTGGGATTCCTATTAGGCCACAGCCTGTTTGTCTCTGGCAGATGAGTACTGTACAAGGCACATGTGCCATAGATTGCTGTACCATATTATATATATCACACGTAAAGGAGTAGTAAATCTTCCCAATATGAACCTCAACTGAATCTGCCTATTTTTTTTAGGCACAAACGCATTTTTGTACACAATATATCCTCATATAGAGGTTACTCAGAAGTTAATCAGTCGAATGGTGAAGTAACTGATTTGTGACACCACCACCATAACAACCTCACTCACATAATACCCAATCCTTCTCTTACGTATAAGGGCAACACTACACTGGGCGCATTAGAAGGTAGAGCCTTAGTGGAGTCAGCGCGTCGGTTTGCTGACCATTCCTTCTAGAGTGGAGCTGACTCCTACCTTTATACATTAGCGTAAGCACCACCAATATGCATAGGGCAACTTAGGTGTGGCTGCCATGCACCGAAACACACATCAGGCATACTTTTTTTTTTTTTTTTTTAAAAACACTTCTTTCACTGTATATAGATATGTATGGCATGCTATGGTAGACATAAGTTGTTAGCGTGCCATGGTTTATTGTTTTGGTTTTTTTGCATACATGTAGGGCCCACTCTCTATCTTTCTATCGGGGGGAGGGTTACTTGCAGCAAAGGTACCACTACTCATGTCTTTTATATAGTAGAATACGTCACTACTTTGAGTGTTGGACTCCAATATTTCTCTACAGGGATCTGCTGCTGTCACTTTATGGTCATGTAGTTGTGCTATGGTGTATGGGGGTAGTCTCAGGTTCATTCATATATTTATAGGAAAGTAGGTTGCAAGGTTATCACCTCCTACCTCTACTTATTCTGGTTTATTGACCTGATTGTGCCCTTTAAATACTTGACAAGCTTTGGGTGTTACCAATAGCCCCTATTTTATTAATATTTTCTTATTGTGGTTAAGTTTGAAATATATGACAAAACTGCAGTACACGTGGTCATTTTGTTGGCGTTTTTTTTCTTTTCTCTTCTCAGTGGATTTCCTGTCCACACTCCCAGCAATTATGCCAAGTATGGTTCATATCTCCCTAGCAGCTTTAGGAGTACCATACTTACCACTATTTTTAAATGCACGTTCACAGCTTTTATACAGTGGTATCTAAACATCCGTCTTTTCTTATTGACAGCCATTTGTTTGCTACAAATGTCACATGATGCAGAAGCCCATTGAAAATCACTGAACATATTGCTTTCCTATGGGGAAGCTTGAATGCACACAAACAGGAGCCTCCTCAATGACATTGCTGGAGGCAGAAAGCTTAATGGCACCAAGGAAGCCAGTGGGAGCAGCCTGTATTTAACAAGGGACAGGGGCAATAGAGTGTCAGGAATTCAGGTTTGTATTCCTAAAGCAATAGTGCTCCTTTAAACTTACAAATTAATTTTGAATTCTATGTTAAGTTAACCCCCTAAGGACGGAGCCAAATGTACACGTCGTGATCAAAACAAAACGTAAACAAAAACTTGAATTTGTGCTATATGTCTGTTCAGGCATAATTCGCCTCTTTTATATTATGTGCACCCACACTTAGATATCATTTTATTCAGGGGAAACAGGGCTTTCATTTAACATCAAATATTTAGGTATGAAACAATTTAATATGAATAAAATATAAAAAAAATGGGAGAAAATATGAAAAAAATTTTTTAGTTCTACGCGACATTCTAACTGTGCATGTCATAATACGGTTTGCTTTTACTGCAATAAAATACACATATTTGTATACAGCGATGTTTCACGTGTAAAACAGTACCTACTATGTACAGGTTTTTTGGTGTTTTGTGAAATTACAGGATCAAATATAGCAAGTTACATTTCAGTTTTTTCACATTGAAATTCACCAGATTGGTTACGTTGCCTTTGAGACCGTATGGTAGCCCAGGAATAAGAATTACCCCCATGATGGCATACCATTTGCAAAAGTAGACAACCCAAAGTATTGCAAATGGGGTATGTCCAGTCTTTGTTAGTAGCCACTTAGTCAGAAACACTGGCCAAAGTTATCGTTAATTATTTGTTTGATCAGGAGAGAGCACATGTAACTTTTTTTTTGTTTTTTTTACTGTATGTATGGTGGCTGATGTGCACTGTGGTCTTTGCTGCCGCCCAGGAGTGATGGGAGTGAACGCCGGACTTATCTTTTTGTATTTGTATTCACTTTTTGTATCACACAGCTTTGTTACAATGCTGCCGCCCATCCCATGTGTTCCCTATTAAGGGTTAATAAATATATAGGGGTGTATATAAAAAAATACCCCTCTCTGTCTCATTAGAAATATCTTTGTCAGAAGCTCATGGTGAAAGGTCAGTGTAGGACCCGCCTAGGGGGGGGTCTGCCTTGACGTTGGCGGGCGGGCATTCCTTCCAATGGCCATTGGAGTAACTAAATGACCTCCATTTGTTTAAATATATATAGGGATTCAGGAGAGAGCGCAGATAACTTTTTCTTTGTTTTTTACTGTATTTATGGTGGCTGATGTGTACTGTGGTCGTTGCTGCTGCCGAGGAGTGATGGGAGTGAGCGCAGGACTTATCTTTTTGTATTTTTTTGTGTGAAAAATGCAAAAAACTAATTTGAATGCCAATTTTGGCCAGTGTTTGTGACTAAGTGGCTACTAAAAAAAAAACTGCACATACCCCATTTGCAATACTATTGCAAATTCTATGCCATCATGGGGGTGGTAATTTTAATTCCTGGGCTACCATACGGTCTTAAAGGTAACGTAACCAATCTGGCGAATTTCAATGTGAAAAAACAAAAATGTAACATGCTAAATAAATACATGCTATATTTGACCCCCCGCCATCTTTAAGGGGTTAAAGACATAAGACAAAGCGGAGACTACTTCTCTATTTTTCCTATACTTTGAAATCTTGACAAAAGGTGGCACTTAGGGCAAGCTTCACTGTTTGTTAGCTTGACAAACGAAGTGGAGCATGCTTTAAACTCCACGCTTTTATCATAAATGCCAGGCGTAGGAAGAATACATAAGATAAAGTAGTCTCTACTTTGTCTTATGTTTTAAAGAGAAATAGATCAGAAATGAAGAACAGATTTTGAAACCGAAAACAATAGGAGAAAGGCAAGTTTGAGGTGACAGAGGGACATATTTCAAACAGTTTGACAACTTATCTGGAGTTCACTGGTCACCTGTGTCCCAGGAAAGTCAGAAGCCCTCAGCGCAATGCTGATCAAGAGTGCCAAGCTTAGCTCATTGGCTAGGAACGCTCCACTGACATTCTCAGAGCCAGTGAGCTTGCAGCTCTCATGGAGGCCAGGACCGGCCCTTAGTGTAACCCATGTAAGTTGTCAAAATGTTTGCAAACTGTTTATCTACTTACCCTGGGATGGCCCCCTGGCACCATAACCACCACACCGTACTGAAGTGGTTATGGAGCTTAGAGTGTTCCTTTCATGTCACTCTAAAATGTGGAAACATCCAAGTGGTGCAAAATTATTAAAAAAAAGACACCATACAAAAGGTTATTGTAATGCAAGATGGGAAATGGGATAGACACGTACAGACCCTATGTAGAGATGCAGAGGTACTGAATAGTGCATTTTCAGAGAATTCTGCTTCTGTGTATGGTGGACACCAATTCTCAAGATAAGGAGGTTAGAGGGGCTTTATGAACTAATATTTCATAGGGTTGTACCATGTAAAGATGTTATTGGGAGGTAAGGGGGTTAAAACAGCCTACACCTACTTTGTAGATCACTTATTCCAAATGTTTGTGTACAATTGTAACCTACTATTGTCAGGTGTGATAATATTTCTCCATTATGATGTTTAAAAGAAAACATTTTGTCATACATATGTAGATCACTCAAGCATAATGTAGATGGCAGAACCTTTTTGGAAATGACACTTAGACAGTATGTCAGAGTAAAAAAATAAGCTCTTCCTTTTAATTACACAAAGAAACAAAGCAATTGTAACAAAAATACAGAGCTCTGGCCGAAGTGGAGAACATGTCAGTTCAGTTTCTGCTCAATATCTGAGGCATTAGAATAGGAATATGCTTTGCCCAGGACAATGCGGTCACGAAGCAGTTTGAAAAAGGCGTAGTAATTACTGAAAAGTATGAGGGCCAGAGAAATTGTGTGGTGCCACTTCTCTGAAGAGAGGAGTGAGTATAGCTGGTAAAAGATCAGAAATCCCTCTAGGGCTGTTAAAATATTCAGGACACGCAATGGATTACTGAAAAAGAACTGAAGGTGGGGAGAGGGAAAAAAAATAAAATTAAAACAGTAATGATACAAGCAATGTATGCCTGTGCATTAAGTTATAAACATTACAGTTAGTCTTACTGAAATAATACAATATAGTACCAAAATGAAAATAGCTTTATCATCTTTTAAACCATTGCTTCATTAAATAGAGCATAAAATACTGTTACTAATCTCAAATGATACTCCATGTTAAATACGAACCTTGCATACAATGGAATTCATTTCTTAGAAATCCATTGTTTGTAGCAAATTTGAGATCTGAAGCTTTATGGACTGCTTTTTAATTAAAGTTTTGCTCATATAAGAAACTGGTGCTGTACAATAAAGCATAACATAATAGCTGTAAAGACACGTATAGCATTGAGTGCATTGATACATTGGCTTCCTGGTCTGTCCTTATCTAAAATCAATAATGAGAGGCACCAAACAAATTCAACATTCAAAAAGAATTGGTGCTTAATCTCTTAAGAACCGCAATGGTCTAGGACAGGGATAGGCAACCTTCGGCACACCAGATGTTGTGGACTACATCCCCCATAATGCTTTTACACCCATAATGCTGACAATGCATCATGGGAGGTGTAGTCCAAAACATCTGGAGTGCCAAAGGTTGCCTATGCCTGGTCTAGTATATCAAGCAGTGCAGGGCTTTACCGCCCAGTGATGTCAGACAGTCATGTGTTTAACGTATCTGCACGGTTAGATCCTGGCTGGTATCATGGAGCCCCAAGTAGCATATAAATCCTGAGGGTGCCTTATGTAAGCCAGGGCCACAATAAGTGCCCCCAGACAGAGAAGAGATGAGGAGATAGGCCTTTTAGTTCCCTTTAAATCACCATGGCTGAGCAGGACCTGCAGCATGAGAGTGCTATGTACTGTGTGAGCTGGGTAATCCCTCTCCTGACATAAGTAGAGGGTCAGCAAAGAGAATTCCTCTGTTAGGGTTAGTGGTTTAGGAATAGAACCAATGTTTGATGCTGCTCAGTGCAGTGGCACAAATAGTGTCACACCAGATCATGCCCAAGTAAGCAAGCAAATAGGCATGTCAAAGTTAAGGTCACCTGGCAAAGGTATACATGTGGGATATTAATGTACTTGAGAACGGCAGCACAATACAATTATTAAAGTCCACATGAAAATAAAACATGTACGAAAAACAAGTAATCAAATGTAACCAGCAGATTAAACCAAAGCTGGTGATAAAATTATTAAATAAAGTCTCAAAATGCACTCCGTGAAATAGCCTGGAGGATCTGATTACTAGTAAAATACACTTTTGTGTAGCGGTTTTGGATTCTGAGACTGAGAGGTTTTATCAAGCCCAACCTTACTGGTAATGTTTGATTCATGTAAAAATAAAAATAAAAATTCCTATGCAACTTTCTTTGTCTGTACAATTTACTGAAATACCTACATGGAAGCGGAAGTGGGATACATCAGAAGGAACAGCCACATTGTAGTGACCAACAGCTTTGTAGACATTCTTGTTGTGTTTAACCAGCACCCCTTGTGGCCACATGCACTCTTCCATCCACCTGCCAGGTTAAGTCAGAGAATATGTCATAAAATGGAGCATTAACAGATGTTTGTTTGCAACACAGTCTTTTTTAAATTTGATTTAAAACAATTTAATTGAGCCCCCACCCCCATTAAAACTATATAGTAATACAATCTTAAAAGAAAGTAAAGACTGAAGTCATATAATCAACATGGAGTGTTTGTGTAAATGTCTACACATATAATATACCTACACACTGCTCTCTACACAGATGTTAGTATGTTCTTTGCATTGATAAATGCTGGTCATGCCACACAACATCTGTGTGATTCAGGTCTACACACAAGTGCACATATTTCTACAGTTAATGCTGGAATCACACAGCCTTACCAGCTCCTCTTTCAGGATTTCAGAGAGGGGTTGAACCAAGAATAGTAGGGAGAAATAACAGTGATGTCTGAGAGTATCATATCCCAGTTTGCCATAGATTAGTGAAACATGGACACTCCAACCCTAGATGTAATCTAAACCTAACTTAAAAGAAACAAGATACATAACACTATAACATAAGAAAACAATGCCATTTCAGGGTTCTGGAGACATTCATAAACCATCAAGATTGTGATTACATAGGTTATTTCCAGAGCACCTGAATAGCTTTATTGGAATGCATCCTTCCCCATTGTATCACTATACAAACACTGTAGCACAGTAACTTATGAACGTTTTAAATAATTTATTCAATTATCTGTAATTTTCTCATAACACAATTTGGGTATTTTATTTAAAGCACTTGGTGTTACATTATTAAATATGGCTACGTCTAAACCAGTGAATAGAGGGTATTTAGAACAGTTTCGAAGTTACTAATGATTGCATTTCTGTGTGTTTGTGCCCTGCTGGTCTATACACTTACGAGTGTTGCAGTACATTAGAGCAAAGAGCAGGATCCACCTTCTGCCAGCAGCCTAGGTGAGCTGCAGCCTTGTGAAGAAGGTCACAGTAGCGCGCAGGTAGGAGATGTTGGGTAAGAATGACAGAAGTGCTCAGGGATACTTGAAGGAAGAGTTCACAGGACCATCTCTTATCATAATACTGTGTGCTCTGATCAGGGTACATACAAGAGAGACAAGATGAAGGCATCAATTATCAAGAAAAAGCATAAGATGTTAGTGCTGAAGATATAAAGAGTAACTACAGTAAGAAAGGGAGGGATTGACAGATGGAGGGGAACAGAACTGGAAGAAAAGGGAACAAGAAGAGAAGAGATGAAGAAACATGCTATTTTATGTAACAAAATACAGTAAATATCCACAACTTTGATGAGACGGTTGGTTAAGCACAAGAAAAAAAACTGCAAATACTAAGATAGCCTGAAAAAAAGGTGGCAAGTTTTTGCTCTTTTTTTCTTATGTGCAAATTTCCTTGCTATGGAAATTCTGTTAAACTACCACCTCCTAGAGGCTGTAAGCTCATTTGAGCAGGGTCATCTTCAACATATCATTCCTGTAGGTTTTCAAGTAATTGTCCTATTTATAGCTAAATCCCCCCCTCTTATAATATTGTGAAGCGCTATGTAATCTGTTGGCACTATATAAATGGCAATAATAATAATAATAATCTCACTATTAAGTTACTTGTGGGTAAATCAATTTAAGTTAATGTTTTTAAGTCGAAATACTACTCCACAAATCGGAAAACACAGATGTTAACCTCTCCTGGAATAGAGCAGTTAGGATCAGACTCCTATTCTGTACTTTTGCAAATGTAATTACTTAGAGCAAACCAAGTGGACCCATTGTACAGCGCTACGGAACTTGCTGGCACTATATAAATAATAAAATAATAATAATAATAGTCAGCAGACAGAAATAGTAACCTTGACAATAATGTCCCCAGTGTCCAACTCCTGCTCTTTTAAATAAATGAACAGTACATCACACCTCTTGTCCAGGGTATTATTCAGTGGTTAAAGGGACACTATAGTCACCAGAACAACTACAGCTTAATGTAGTTGTTATGGTGATTATAATCATTGCCTTCAAAGAAAAGGCAGTGTTTAAATTGCCCCTAGGGACACCTCCAAGTGGCCACTCTTCAGATGGCTACTGGAGGTGCTTCCTGGCTCAGTGCTGCACAGTAGGCAACACTACCGTTCAGCGTCTCCACGCTCTGCATGGGGACGCTGAGTTTTCCTCATAGAGATGCATTGATTTAATTTATCTCTAGGAGGAGGCGCTGATTGACCAAACGGCGTTTGGCCCCACCCCTTGCCGATTTGAGCCAATCGATACTTTGCCTAAAAAGCAGCAATTCTGATGATGTCACCAATGGGGCGGAGTTAGCACTTGCGCGGCATTGGAAATAAGGTGCGTTTTAATTCCTTTTAAGGGGAGGTGTGGGTAAGCCATGGTGGGTTTAACACTATAGGGTCAGAAATACAGATTTGTATTCCTGACCCTAGAGTGTTCCTTTAAGGATGAGACTTGGAATCCCTCATGCTATCAGAGGATTTCAGAAAACGTACCCCTAGTGTCTCCAAAGTCCCAAAAAATAATCTTCATCAAAGTATTATATGCTTATGAATAGGTCTTGATCTTCAGTTACTGAGGATTCAAGATTGAAAGAGAGGAATGAAGACAAATATAGAAACTGCTCTCAACTAGCACTACCAATTTTTTATTTTATGCCTTAAATTATTCATATGGAGAGGCACTCCTGTGAGATGTGGAGGTTTTTATTATTTTAGCACACATAGGATATAGGTAGGAATTTGTGATAAAATGGTCAAAAGAAAAGGAAAAAATTTAAGAAAATACCTCATACAAATGAATTGCAATTAAGTGGAACTGTGACAATATCCTATATGCAAGATTGGTCCAGTAAATCAATCTGTCAAACTTCCTATTTTGCAAATTAAAAAGACAGGTCCAAATTTTACGCCTGTATCTTCGAACATTTTGTACAGATATAAACTGTTTGGGGAATGAAGCTTCAAAGAATACTCCTGGCACTAACACAACATTAATGCATTTTATAGCTTTTGGTCTTAATACTTTGTGTATTCTTTGCAGAATATAGTTTGTATCGCTGTTGACTAATTAATTAAATACACATCTTCCTGCTTGTACTAAACAGCTCACATTTACCATGATGACAAGTGCTGGCATGGTAATTTGTAATATCTTGAAACAGCAGTTACATCAATACAGTGGACATTCCAACATGCAGTGGAGAGATGCATTGTTCTATTTCAAAACGTGATACCTTCACAAACCAGACAGGCACAAATGCCACGTAGTAAGCAGACAGCATCGAGCTGAGAAGCACCTCTCGTACACGCCAGTTAAAGTCCAGCTTCAAGTAGTGTACCTCACTGCGGATCAGGTCAGGTGAAAGGCAGCATGCGTGTGTAGGAAGTGGCTCAGTGCTGGGCATGTGTAATCTCCACATGTGCTGCAATATTGTCAGGTAATCCCTTCCTCCTTTCTCCACAGACCTCAGCTCTCCACTAACATGGGAACCAGACACAGGTGAGAAAATCCCAGAGCGTCTGAAATCACAGCCCAGCTGCAAGAAAGGGATGTACATGCCAAACCTGGAGGGATGTGACAACAGATACACAAGTCAAAAACAAAAAGTATATACCAAAGGCAAGCAGAATTTGATAGCGCTGGAGCCTATTAGGAAGTGGCCAGTGTTACCCCCCCAAAAAAATAGCCTTTATTTAGAGGACTAAAACCCAACAACAAAACAATAATCTGAATGAAAAATATTGACATAACATGCACAGTACAATGGATAGGTTATGGAAAGTGAGTCTATTATGTGTGTACCTGGAAAGGGAGTCTATTAGGTGTGTATCTAAAAAGGTAGTGTTTCTCAATACTAGACAATCTCTAAATCCTAAAAGTTAACACACTCTAGTCACTGTGTATTTGAAAATTCTGAAAGTATAGCTGTATGTACAGTATAATGGAGTAAGGAAGGGTAAACATAACAAAAAAACATGAACTGATATGCTGAGTGTCCTGGACTGAAAAATACCAAAGCTGTGTGCCTACAAACATAGGGGTGCAGTGGAAATGCACAGCTTAAAAAGCAGTGCTGCGGAATCTGTTGGCGCTTTATAAATAGCAGTAATAAATAAATAAAAAAGGAGAAAGAGGAAGGTTACAAAACAAACTTGTGGCAATAATGGCAACTGATAATGTAGATTTAGTCGCGGTTACTGAGACATGGTATAATGAGGAAAAATTAATGGGACATAGCAATACCTGGGTACTCTTTATATAGAAAAGACAGGGAAGGCAAGAAAAGGGGAGGTGTGGCCCTGTATGTAAAGGATAGCCTAAAATCTATCCTAATAAAAGTTAGTGAGGCGAACATAGAGTCCGTTTGGGTTACGTTAGAATTTGGTAATCACACGGTAACTCATGTAGGTGAGATTTATAGGCCCCCAGGACAAACAGAAGAGTTAGATAATCTACTAGTTAAGGAAATAGCTAAAATGACAATGAAGGGGAAAGTTATCATCATGGGTGACTTTAATCTTCCTGATGTGAATTGGAAAACCAAAATAGCTGCTTGTGCCAGGAGCACACATATTTTAAACTCCCTATTGGGATTGTCTCTAAAAAAAAAGTCATTGGGGAGCCAACTCGTAAAGAGGCCATACAAGATTTAGTTTTAACAAATGGAGATTAGGTATCAGATATTACTGTAGGTGAAAGTTTAGGATCCAGTGATCATCAGTCAGAGTGGTTTAATATAAGAACAGTGACTGAGTCACACCACACAAAAACACAAGTTTTAGATTTTAGAAAAACAAACTTTTCTAAAATTAGAATGTGTAAAGGAGTCATTATCAGACTGGAGCAATTTAAATGGAGTCCAAGAGAAATGGGATTATTTAAAAGTTGCAATGTTAAAGGCAACAGAAAACTGCATTAGGCTTGTCAGTAAAAGCAAAAAAATTCAGGGGGCGGGGCCTGACCGCCGACGGGATCAGACGTGTTCCTTCTGAGCTCCCGCTCCAGGGCCCGAAACAACGGGGTAATCGGAGGTGCACCGCGAGCACCAAACTGGGGAACGCGGTGATACCGCTCAAGACCTCACCCAGTACCGACAAGGACCCGGAGCTAGCTGGAGCCGGGATGAGACGGCTGCTCACCCGGGTCTCCGACCGGCATCTCGCTCCACCCCTCTTTGGACCGGGGGGTTATCCCGGTCTGCAAGGGCGCCAAGTCACACCAAGCTGGGCTTTAAACAACCGCCCTGGAGTGAAATATTTACCAGGCAACGTTCCTAAGATGGCCGCCGCACACCAGCCATGTACGCTCACTCAGCACCATCAGACCACCAAGGCAGCCTACCCTAGGGCCATGCAGGTGGACTACACTAGGCAAAGGTACAGTCCAAGGGCATCAAGCAGGGAGAAATGGGGCAAACACAGAGCGGGAACAAACCCTGTAAAGCAAGCCCACAGGGGCCCACAGACCCTAGAACTGCCTGCCCCGTGGAGAAAGGCCAGAGGGACTGAAACACCTAGTTACCCTGCCAGAAATAATCTTCCCTACCAGCCCAGACCTAAGCCACCATAATCACCGTCACAAGCCAGCGAAGCAGCACAGGAAGATGCCACTACATCACTGGGGCACAAGAGGCACTTACCAAGTACCGGAGTGGGCTGACACCCCAGACAAGGAACTCAGAGAGACTGCACCTCATAATACCTGTGGCACCAGCCTTATTTTGGGATAACCCTGCGACACACGCCTGTCAAACATGCCTAATGACACGCTTAAATGAAGTCACTCGTTATGCTAAGCCTGTTCTTGGACTCCACGACAAGCGTTGGACCTGCAAACTCAGTAGACTACACCCAAAATTATGCACGGACGGTTAAGTGCACCATACCCACTGCATTTTTCCCCACTTTCTCATCTCACCCTCAACTAAAATGAATAATAGACTCTGTATAGCGTATATTTACATGGGGAGTGTGAGGGGAATGTGTACTAGCCATCTCAGTAACCTAGAACGAGTAGTGTAATAGCCTACATAGAAGCCATCTTGTGATAAGGCTGCACTTAATGCCTGTGAAGCGCTGCCATTATCCAGTTGTTTCTTTTTACTTGTATAAGCGCCCTAGCTAAGCAAATTATTTTATATAAGCGATTGTACACACGTTTTGGTTTTACACAGCAAAGTCAGAAAATGTTTAGATATTAAAGCAATGTCATTCAATTTAAATATAACTCTTAAGCTATAGTTACTAATTGACAAAGCAACTTATTAGGACAGTAGTAGTTACCTAGCTTGTACCTAGCCTGTATTACTAATTTAATAATTGTGCGTTTAATCTAAATGCTGTACAACAGTGAACGACTGTGTTTTTAAACTGTTTGCAATTGCTGTTGTGGCATTGTTGACATGCGACTGTTATTTCATGCACAGTAAAAATAAAGAATTAAAAAAAATGTAAACAAAAAAGAATTTCAAGAAACCATTGTGGTACTCCGCAGATGTGGCCAAAATAGTAAAAAACAAAAAGTTATCATTTAGTAATTATAAAAAAAACCTAGAGTGAGGAAGATAGACAGATCTATAAGATTAGACAGAAAGAGACTAAGCAAGTTATAAGAGCTTCCAAATCCCACACAGAAGAGACAATAGCACAGTCAGTAAAAAAAGGGAGACAAAACATTTTTAGATACATAAATGAGAAAAGGAAAATAAAACAAGGATTAGTTAGATTAAAAACAAAAGAAGGAAGGTATGTAGGTGAGGATAAAGGTCTGGCTGACTGCCTCAATTAATATTTTTGTTCAGTATCTACAGATGAAAATGAAGGCAAGGGGCCTCAGTTAACAAAAAGGACAAATGAGTCATTTGTTACATGTCAATTTACAGAGGAAGAGGTTCTATTTCAACTGTCAAAAATAAAGACAAATAAGTCAATGGGACCTGATGGAATACACCCAAAGTTATTAAAAGAGCTTAGTGGTGTACTAGCAAAACCATTAACAGATTTATTCAACAATATTGGAATTAAACAAGTTTGGATTCCAATACTGTTGAATGGGTAAGGCAGTGGCTGAGTGACAGGCAACACAGGGTTGTAGTCAATGGAGTTATTCGAAGCATGGGCATGTCACCAGTGGGGTACATCAGGGATCTGTACTTGGACCCATTCTCTTTAATATTTTTATTAGTGATATTGCAGAAGGTCTTGATGGTAAGGTATGTCTTTTTGCTGATGATACAAAAATATGTTACAGGGTTGATGTTCCAGGAGGGATAAGCCAAATGGCAAATGATTTAGGTAAACTAGAAAAATGGTCAGAGTTGTGGCAACTGACATTTAATGTGGATAAGTGCAAGATAATGCATCTTGGACGTAAAAACCCAAGGGCAGAGTCCAGAATATTTGATAGAGTCCTAACCTCAACATCTGAGGAAAAGGAATAAGGGGTGATTATTTATGAGGACTTAAAGATAGGCAGACAATTTAATAGAGCAGCAGGAAATGCTAGCAGAATGCTTGGTTGTATAGGAAGAGGTATTAGCAGTAGAAAGATGGAAGTGCTCATGCCATTGTACAGAACACTGGTGAGACCTCACTTGGAATATTGTACGCAGTACTGGAGACCGTATCTCCAGAAGGATATTGATACTTTAGAGAGAGTTCAGAGAAGGGCTACTAAACTGGTTCATGGATTGCAGGAGAAAACTTACAAGGAAAGGTTAAAGGAACTTAACATGTATAGCTTGGAGGAAAGACGAGACAGGGGGGATATGATAGAAACATTTAAATACATAAAAAGAATCAACATAATAAAGGAGGAGACCATTTAAAAGAAGAAAAACTACCACAACAATAGGACTTTAAATTAGAAGGTTTAAAAATAATATCAGGAAGTATTACTTTACTGAGAGGGTAGTGGATGCATGGAATACCCTTCCAGCTGAAGTGGTAGAGGTTAACACAGTAAAGGAGTTTAAGCATGCGTGGGATAGGCATAAGGCTATCCTAGCTATAAGATAAGGCCAGGGACTAATGAAAGTATTTAGAAAATTGGGCAGACTAGATGGGGGCGAATGGTTCTTAACAGCTGTCACATTCTATGTCTCTATGTTACCTATCATGAACAAAATGAAACACTAAGCTAAAGCCTGAAGTGTGTTTCGGCGTGTAGACTAAGCCTTCATCAGGGGAATTGAAAAGATTATGTCTAGGACGCTACCTATAAAGGGGGCCTGATAATTAGCCACATAAATAGCAGCCAACAGACATGAAGAAGTGTGAACCAGTAGGTGGTCCCCCATATAAAGTGAGTCAACAAATGGTTTGTGTGGCACTTGATTCCTCAATAGGTCTATTCAGAATAGAAGCATTTAAGGCACGCCACTCTGGACAAGGCCAATGTAAGGTTGCTCAGCAAGCATGGGCGTAAAATACAGTATTATTGCCAATGAGTCTAATTCCCCCCCCTTTATTATTTTTCTATATCAGCCAGTATATTTATATCTTTACTCTACATCGGTATATATATATATATATATATTAGAGAGAGAGAGAAAGAGAGAGAGAGAGAGAGAGAGAGAGAGAGAGAGATGTATCTGATCTCAGAGCTCTGTCTGCACTGAGACCAGTAGCGTCTATCCTTGTCTTTCGTCTAAAAGTGATCGTAACTTAAATAAAGGAAGTTTAGTGGAGGCAACAGGGGAGGGGTCAGCAACCACTGTCACAACCCTCTTACAGGGTTTCTCAACTATATTAAAACAACCAATCTGTTTACCAAAAGGTGTCTGACCACTTGTGTACAGTGGACAAAAGCTTCAAATAAAGGGAAGGAAAGTGTCTCCCTTCGTCCAAAGAGATCCCACTGTACAGAGTAAACTCTTCAATAAAGGGACAGACGCATGTTAGGGGTAAGTATATACCCCAAATTAAATAGCCAACTCTTAAAATCAAGGGAGGTCAAAGAGTGGGAAAAAACCTATATCTTATACAACGGCGCTGAAGGCATCCTGAAATGCAACGGTTTCTTATGCTATACTGTGTTACAAGGTAGTTATTGCTCTAATATTAGATAAGTGATATCACCTCAATTTAACAGATACAATTAAGACAATTAATGCGGTCACCCAGAAAAAATTATTTCATCTAACAGTACTGCACAAAGAAAAAACAAAATTATAAAGCGTCAGCAGACACAGAGAAACGGTCTCTGGCCTTATAATCTGCACAAACCTACTGACAAAAGTGTGATGTATTCCATACAAAAAAAACACAAAACACATTCACTCTGATCTTTTAGAGATAAAAGGACTGGAATTGGTTAAGAATCTACATATTCATATTTTAAAGTAGTGAACACTAGCAGATTGCAGGTTATATTGGAATGCTGCTACACATCCCTGGAAAATGTAGCTTTATGATACAGACTGAGTCACAATAACGAGCAAACACTGTTCTCTACATGAAGTGGAAAACAGTGTTCATTTCGTGCTTTATATGTGTACCACAGGGTTTCTGCTTTCTGCTCTCACTCACTCACTCACGGGTAGCACAGGAAAAGCAAGTTGAGAAACGAGTGGGTCCTAAACAGGAGAATAATTGAGCGGCATAGACTCCAGCCAGTTCCGGTCAGCACTGCAAACCGTGTAGCAACCAGCAGCAAAGAATGTGGTAATGACAGCTTTCCTCCTTGGGAGGCCTATGAAAAAAAAACAAACAAAAAAACAATGCTTTTCAATTAAGAAATAAATGAAAACCACTACACCAAAATTACAGTCACCTCACTCCACATGACCTTCAGACTCACCTCACGTACAATTGCACCAATTAGCCTTCTCGCTAGAACAATGGTTGTAAGTGTCAGCACATTAAAATCAATGAGATGAAAGTTCTGTAAGAGCAAAATAAAGAATTGGAAGCATTCAAACACTGCAGAAATATTATATGCACAGTATTCTGTTTAAGGATAGGCACAGGAAATGCTGATAGTTACTGGCATTCTGTCAAATTGACAGGACCCCCCACCCACCAAGATGCTCACCAGAGATGTGTGTGATGGAGGATGGGAGGGTGGGTACCACCAGACAGTCTTGTAGATGTTTATGTAGTGCACAAACAAGGCGATCAGGTGGCAAAAGAAAAGCTGGAGCTCAAACAGGAGGTGACGGTCAATAGGCAGCTCAGGGATTTTGCAATGCTGCAGAGGGATAACTGTCTGAGTTGCTAGAGGAGGGCTGGACAGGCCAGTGCTAGAGCTACTCCTGCAGAAAGGGAAAAAAAAATGGAGATCATATCAGAAGATTAGAGAATGAGGGTGCAGCTGAATGTACAGAGAGAAGTGTGGAAAATAATAAATGACAGTTTATGATTTATTTATGAAATATTTTACCAGGATGGATACATTGAGATTTCTCTCATTTACAAGTATGTCCTGTGTCCACAAAACATTGTTGTGCATTGTTACAATAAGATACAATATATATATATACATATATATATATATATATATATACACACACACACACAGACATGTAATACATAACAGGTAATAAATATATTCAACCATGACCGGTGCATTCTGTGCTGAGGTATATTGCAATAGATCTCTCAAAAGATTTTAGATTGAATGAAGATTTGACTGTGTCCCTGAGGTTATTCCATAATTGCGGTGCTCTGTAGGAAAATGAGGATTGAGACACTTTATTTTTGTATTGCGGTATGCTAAATATCATGCTAGTACGAGATCGGAGGTTAAAAAAGGTGGGAGCTTCCTAGAAATGCTCTCATGCACAAGTGGAAAGATTAAGAGTGCGTCGGGATTCCAGCGACAGCCAGTTTAGCTCTTTCAACATGTCACAATGGTGGGTCAAGTAATTACATTCTAGTACAAAGCGGCAGAACAAATTATATAACGTATGAAGTTTATTTAGGTGGGTGCATACACTACATCCCCATAATCAATGACCGGCATTAGAATTTGTTGCACTGTTTCCTTAATGTAGGGCTTAGGCAGGATTTGTTTCTGTACAGGGCCCCTAGTTTTGAAGAGATTTTTTCAATGTGAAGGCCAAAGGATAGAATGGGGTCTAGCAACATACCTATATATTTAAAAAAGCAGACCGCTGTCAGTGTGCTATTTGAATTTGTTCTGATACACAGTTGTTGATTTTGTAGTTTACGTAATTTAGGTACCATTACAAAGACCATTGTAACAATTTTGTCAGTGTTTAGGAAGAGTTTGTTATCACCTATCCACTTTTCTACCTCTGTGAATTGGCTTTGGAGAACAGCCTCAAGCTGCGGTAGCTTGGGTTTACTAGCGTAGATTACAGTGTTGTCTGCATACATGTGTACAGTTGAGGATTTGCACACTTTAGGCAGATCATTTATAAATAATGTGATTAGCAGGGGGCAGAGGATGGAGCCTGGGGAACACCACACATGACTGGAAGAGGGAGGGAAGCGCTATCAGAAATGGCCACATATTGCAATCGGTCTAAAACATATGATCAAAACAAGGTTAACGGATGATCACCAATGACTGAGTTTTTAAGTTTTTGCAAATAAATGCCATAGTCTACTGTGTCAAAGGCCTTGGCAAAGTCAAGTAAAATATTTCCAGTTAAGTCTCCTTGTTCCATGCCAATTTGGAAGTCATTGCAAACATTTTTAAGAGGGCAGTCGAGGTTTAGTGATTTGGACGAAGGTCTGATTGATCAGGTGTCAGATAATTTGATCGTTGATAATATTCACATAGTTGCGTGTGGACGCATTTTTCCAAGATTTTTTACACTTTTATGGATAGGTACAACTTTTGCAGTCTTCCAAAGTTTGGGTATGTATCCTGACACCAGGGATTCATTGATAAGGGTAGTGACAGGTTTAGCAATTGCTGGCGCACTGAGCTTCAGCAACATTGCTGGGATTTGATCTGGTCCACAGTGGTTTTTCATTTTTATATTATTAAGATGTTTATTAACAACACTAACGGCCACAGGTCTAAAATTGAATTTCTCAATATTAGCATTTTGAAGATTTGGCAGGGCCTGATTTTTATTTGCGGTCTGAAAATGAATGTCATTTGTTATGTTAGCAACCAGGGTGGTAACACATCCAACAAAATAATTATTAAAGGCATTTGCTACATCTAAGGGGTGTTGCAGTGTTTGGCTATTAAATCGAAGGAAGAGACATTTAAGTATCAATAATAGTATGTCTCACAGTTACACTAGAAATAAACATTTTACACTAGGATCAGATAGTTGTAGCTGGACATTTAGTACATTTTTAAGTAGTATAGACATATTGCAGACATTTAGCAAGCTGATTTATCTTAGATGAGTCCCTAGACAGAAAAATTAGCTGAAACACTGTCCCTAAGGGCAGCTATTATGAAATCTATTTACCATAAGCAATTACCTGACAGAAAATAAAATCCACACCTCAATATGCAAAGCACATTGAAATACTGTATTTGCCGTAATGAAACATAAAATATGAGAAAATATCCTCTGGATCATCAACATGACTATATTCACTATAGAACCAATTTATAAATTTGTGTGATGCCTGCACATCCCCTTGATGATAGGTTTAACCCTTCCAAAAGAAATAAAACGAAAAAAAAAAAACCCTTCAGAAAAACAGTCCAAACATATAACCTGCATCCACAAAACATTAGGAATGACACAAAATATGCGGTCACAAACTGGGAGAGGGAGAATGGGGCGACTGTAACTTTCTCTTGATGCAGCAGTGATTAAGAGGAATTTCTGTTTTTAACATCTTTCCCCAGACATGAGGAAGTAAGGAGAGAATAGATTGCCTTCAAGCTTGTGCCTGCCATTAGGTTATGTAGTTAGTGGGCCTATTTACTTGGGAGTAATGCTCAATAAGTCCGAGGTGCACAGCTCAAAGTCTGAAATCTGCTAGACAAGTGCCCACCGGACAAACCTCAACTTTAAAAAAGCAGCAGCAAATATAGCATAGATCTAATAAACAAATCACAGCATGATCAATCCATCGGCAAGTAATACAACGGATTCAGTTTACATAATTAAGGGCTTGTGCTGCCAGTCAGTATAGAACTGGACCATGAACTTGCACTTAAAATCAATTTTCCACCCTCAAGATTTTATCTGAATGAAGTTGTTCAGTGGGCAAGCAGAAGAGAGAGAGCTAGTGTAAACAGGCACACAGGGACCCAACTTTGGTGTGAAACCGTTCAAAAATAGTTTAACATTTAAAGATGGACAGTAAACAGATGGCGTCCAGGGACTCCAGCATCTTTATTCTTTTCAGCAATAATAAAATGTTTCATCTGCGAACCACACTTGATTTCTCCAGCAGATCTTCCAGCATCAAAACATGCCTTCAGGCCATTGCTAATGCAATTCACTATATCTTGGGTTTCCAGAGAATTAATTACACTGTCTGCATATGGTGAATTGCTGGCTCCATAACGCTGCCTAACCAGACACACTCTGGAAACCCCACATCACTGTCTGCAATGGCAGAGTATAAAAGCACACTATGCTTCTAAGGTTTTGCAGCATTCTGCATTAATAATCATGGCTTATCTGTCCCTCACTCCTCTAGCGTCAAATAACACATTGTACACAACAGGAAGCACTGCAAACCTTTCTAAGAGTTGTAGTTGATAAAATGGCTTTCATGAGGTGAAAGCTGGTAACTGAACTGCAAGTCCCACAAACCTCACTGTGTTCATAAAGAACTTTCACTTCTGCTAATCAGTCGTTCCTTTACACCAGTGGTTCCCAAAGCAGTCCTCCCGCACCTCTACCTGTCCAGTATTTAGGAATTAACCATGTGTCCAAGGTGTTATTTGTTTTATTCTTTCTTTCTAAAAACACAGTAGACACAAGTGGGTAATCCCAAAATCCTGGACCAGTGAGGGGGGAGGGCATGACAACTAGTTTGGGAACCACTGTTCTACACTATAACTCTTGCGGTGCTAAAAACATGCCCAACTAGTCAGACTCCATATACAAGATTGAGTTGCTTCTGTCTGAAAATCTTCTTAAGAAAAGCTCAAATCTGTTGATTTGATTGAAAACAATGTACAAAAATGCATATTTTCTTATGAATATAATCAATTCATAGAGCTAAAACATTAAAAAACTAAATGACACTAAACATATTTCCTAAGCGCTAACAATCAAAATTGTCATTTGCTGCAGAACTGGCCACTGTAGCTAAGGAAAAACCACCCCCAAATGTACTCTCTCGTTAGCGTTTGGTACGGTCCAATCAATTCAAGCAGTGAGGAAAAATCATCAGTCAAAAGCTTCTGGTGGATTTTATTGAGCTTTAGGGATTTGTATAAATAAATAGAATCATAGTTTTTAGCTGTATTCCATAAAACTAAAAAATATATATATTTATTTTTATAAACACCTTAAAGTAACGTAAGCACCAAAATCACTTCATCTAAATAAAAACCGAGTTGTGTCTGCAGTCCACCCAAGTTTTCTTCTTCATTTTGCAGTTTTCACGCTTACTATTGGCTGACAGACAGACAGTAATGAAAGATTTCAGACAGAAAGAGATTCAATTATTCAAATGACTTTACTCTAATGTCAGCATGCTGAGGCTTGCAAGTCCAATGATCTGCTATGGCAGGGGTTCCCAATAAATTTTTCCCATGGAACCCTTTGACATAGTGTATCAACATCGTGGAACCCAAAAAAACCTATTTTGCGCCATTGCATAAACCTTTTTTTTGTATGTGCTGGTGTATCAAGATATGTGTGTATATATGTATGTATGTATGTATGTATGTATGTGTGTGTGTGTGTATATGTATGTATGTATCTGACACAGAGATACATACACCTTGACATATAGTGTGTATGTTTATATATATATATATATATATATATATATATATATCTGTGTGTCAAGGTGTGTGTGTGTGTGTGTGTGTGTGTCAGTGTGTATTTATCTGATACACAGATACACAAACTGACACATATACATACATTGGCAGACACACTGAGACAGGTACACACACACACACACGTTTAACTTCACTTTTTTTTCCCCTTCAGTGCTGCAGGATGCTGGCTGAGGATGATGTGCCAGGTCGGCAGCTGCTCACTCCTCGCTGTGTTTCCTCTCCTTCCAGCCCGCGCACTCTGTCTGGGAGGAAGGGTGGTCACTTTCTCCCAGCATCCCATACAACAGGGGTCCGGTCGAGGTCTGAGACGCCTGACCAGACCCCTGTTTACCGATACCCATGGGGTGGCCCTAAATGCAAATCGCCATGGAACCCCAATTTTGCAGAACACCAATTGGGAAACGCTGCGGTATGGGAAGCATTTGATTCTATGTTTTTCATAGAGAAGCACTAGATTTGTGGATTGCTGCGATTGTTATATGTGCACCATGTGCCCTCTATGAGGATCATCTGACTAGACAAAATTCAACAGAATCAAGGACCCTTTTTTTGGGTCAATCTTTGCTTTTATTGAAGCACTTTAGTAGTACAAGATAGACATAAAGGTGCCATGACAGATATACTTAGGTTGAAACAGAACTGAAAAGACCCCTGTAGAGGTCCACCTCATTTTTTAAATATCAAAGATACCAGTAATCAGGCTTGGTAAACATGCCTGAGTGTACGATTAAGATATAAAATTCAGGCACAGAGAATATACAAGACATGGTGATCATCAGAATTGAGGACTTCACAAAACGTGGTTTGGGATAAGACGAGGAGGTTGTCTTCGCAGTACAATAAAGGTATGTTTATTTTTAGCTACTATGTTTGGGGAAAATAGAGAAAATCCCTTAGAGATTGACATAATATAATTGCTCCTATATAATTATTACATTATAAAATGGTTACACATTTTTCTGTTTTCACTATACCTTGCTCGTGACCGCACACCACTGATAGTAGGGTTTGCTCCATGGACAGCACCCCCTGATGCTCCAGGATCACAAAGGTGAGTCCGGCAGTATGACGTCCGGTTAGGGCCCCGGCGTCCCCCTGCCATACTCACTTCTTGGGTCACTCACAGCTGGACAAGTATATTATACATTCACAAGCTAAAATGTTAAATGAAACAAGTAAGACGTGTAAATCGAGGAATAGAACAACGAAAGTAGTATAAAGGGAGGCAGAGAAAGAAAATGAAAGCAATAGAGCAGGGATTCTAAATGCCAAAGTGAATTGCACTAGGTAACCAGTGCAAACATGAATCACTAATGTTTCTTATTTACAATATTCATACAGTATGTATCCTCCTGGGAGCATTACCAGTATCTAGATTTTGGGAGGGGTGAATTTTATGCAGGAAACAGGTACATGCATATACAGCAAAATCAGAATTATTTATCATACAGGAGCCTGCACAGACTGGCAGTGACTGCAATGATTTACACAACTGGTAGAATGGGACAGGACGGCAATATAGGGAATGCCCGGCTCTATGCTCAGCCAGGCCTCTCTGTGACCACGAGCTATATTAGCGCGCACACAGCTTAGTAAAACACGGTGAGGAGGGTAACACAAAGCGGCCCCCTCCCCCGCCTGCCCGCCCCCGGACAGAATACTCGGTGGTTGCCCCAGGCCCCCACCACACTCACCAATGATGTCCCGCGGGAGCGCGCTTTGTGTCAAAGAAACTCGAGTGCGCGCAAGGAAAATACGAACCAATGGGCAGGGCTAGAGTCAACGTGATGAGATCACACGCATGCGCTGCAAATCATTGAGACAGCGCCACCTAGCGACGCCTGAGTTCTTTTACTGACAAACATGGTGCTGCCATAAGGGTGGTGGAGGGACTAACTAGGGTTACAATAACCCTGTTTTCATCCTCATCTTTTTTACATTTATAAGGCCCTATTCTGCACTATTATTTAATTATTATTATTATTATTATTATAAACCATATAAAATAAAGCAATAACTTACCTTGAATCCAGTGCTGGATTCCACACCTCCATCTGATGTCCTCATTGTCACATCGTGGTCCAGTCAAATGCTTCTGGTAGAGAATGGTTGGACCATTTGAATATGCTGTGCCATTTTGGGCACCTGTTCTAAAGAAGGATATTATGGCACTAGAAAAAGTGCAGAGACGAGCTACAAAATTAATAAAAGGAATGGAACATATCGGCTATGAAGAAAGGTTAACAAATTTAAACCTATTTAGTTTCGAAAAACGTCGCCTGAGAGGGGATATGATAACATTATACAAATATATTTGGGGCCAATACAAACCATTGTGTGGAAATCTATTCACAAACAGGATTTTACACAGGACACGAGGCCATGCGTTTAGACTGGAAGAAAGAAGATTTTGTCTAAGGCAAAGGAAAGGTTTTTTTATTGTAAGAACAATAAGGATGTGGAATTCTCTGCCTGAAGAAGTGGTTTTATCAGAGTCCATACAGATGTTCAAACAGCTACTAGATGCATACTTGCAAAAACAGAATATTCAAGTATATGATCTTTCAATGTAGGGTAATAACTGCTTGATCCAAATCCAATTCTTTTCCTAGCTTGTTGCAAAGCTTGTTGTGCTTCAAACTGGGTTTTTTGCCTTCTTTTGGATCAACAGCAAAAAACAAATGTGAGGAAGGCTGAACTTGATGGACGCAAGTCTCTTTTCAGCTATGTAACTATGTAACCCATGTGCCCGCTCTGAGACAGTTTATGGGATAGAGTGAATGGGGGTGGATAGAGGGAGGGGATAGCTAAATAAAATAAAAAAGGAATGTTAATTATATAGGGAGGTTGCTATGCTGCGGGTACTTAACTGAAGAAGTGAGGGAGTGATACACACCGGTAAGGGAGAAGCGTACTATGTCTATTGCCAGCGCACTGATTGCCGATTTCATTTTTGCAACAAGACAACGGTATAATAGTGCAAATACTGTATCTCTCTGGATGGTGTTTTAAGAAAAAATGCCGCACATACAGACTCCTACCACTGCTAAAAACAGAAGTGGTCATGGTGATTTTAGTAACCCTTTCATAATTGTGTACTCTTTACATATTGAAAACAATGGCACATTAACAGTGGGGTTCTGGTCCCACCCCAAATTCTCACCCATGAGGCTTTAAATTACTGTCCACCCCCGGCCCCCACCCATGGCCAGCAGGTAGGGGCAATAAAAAAAAACAGGGGGCCCCACCTGTGGTCAGTGTGTAGCAGCTGCTTATTAAATGGAGGATATCTAGTATCACCTGACAGTGGGTGGGGTTTAGAATTATAATACCCGGGGAGACCTTGTGGCTCTCCCTGGCACCCAGCCATAAATCGTGGGTGGGGGCTATAATTATACTACTCGGGGGAGAGACCTAATTTCCGCCACTAGCCCCACCCATGGGTGGCAAGGGGTCTCAAATTAAATATACAAAGGGGTGTGGACATGCCTTTTTCAACCTCTTAACTTGTCCTTCTTAAATCCCCCCCACCACACTTAAGTACCCTACCTACGCCCAGCACTCTAATAATAGTGAAGGTGACAATAATACTAATATTTGTAATTTTTTAAATCAGAATTAGGGACTCAGATTGGCTGGCTTGTAATTATTTCACGGACCCCGTCTAGTCCTGCCAGCAGGCAAATATTGCAGATTTTTAAAATAAAGGCCCAGGTTTTAACAATCTGGGTTTTGGATTTTAGGTGTCTGGCAACGTTCAGTCTAGCTGAAATCCAGACCATATTCCGTCTCATTTGAACAACGTCCAGATTTCACATGACCAATGTCCAGATGAACAATGCTCTACATAACTGGTTTTATCCTTCAAATCAGGAATCATTCAGAATGTACTACGAAAATTCTAATATTGAGCCTAAAGAGACGTCGTGAGATTCGTAGTATGAGTACCGGATGTGAACGTACATAACCACGCGTGCATGGCCATCTGTCCTCACTAACAATGAGTAGGGCGAACAAATCATCTCACATCAGGAGAGCCGACTAGGTACTGCAATGCCTGCTTCTTCCAGTATGGCATGTTAAAAAAAACATGTTTGTTTGTTTGTTTTTTGTAGCGTGTGTGTGTTTTGTGTGATGAGTCTGGGATTGGCTTGTGCTGTGCATCAGGTTGAAGAACTGACCTGACATGTTACATTCAAATGGGAGTGAGGTAGGAGATGTGGAAGTGACCAGCAGCAACAGTTTAGGGCTTTCTACTGATCTCGTGTTGTACCACTGAAAGGTTGCAGGAATTGGGAGCTCATAAGCAACCACTGGCAACCCAGAAACTATTAAGCGCCAACTACCTTGACACCCAGCCAGTGTGTGGTTGGTTGAGGATAATACAAGTTGTATTCTCCAGATATTTCAATACCAGGGGCGGTGAAATCTAAATAATAAAAACATGAGCTGCACTGCACTGCACTGCACACACTCTACCCCCTGCCAAATTCAGATCCCCCACACAGTCACCCTGTCACAATTACCCCCACACAAAATCACCCTGTCACACTCCCTCTTACACACATCCACTCTCACAGTCACACTAATACACAGGAAACCCTTCACAGACAGTACCCCTCATATACACACAGTCATCCCTCATACACACAACACAGCCTTAGCATAAAACACACAACACACACATCAAAACCACAAACAACCTTTTCATACACACAAAACACTGCAAACACACATATACTCCCAGACACAGAGATACACAGACGCACACAGATACGTTCCAGACACAGTCACAGATACACAAACACACTTATAAATGCAAAAATTATAATGACTGCCAGACACACACTCTCAGGTATATACACAGATACACAATGCCAAACATGCACACACAGGTGCCAAATACACATTGCCAGACACACTGTAATTGTGTGCCTGCTTCTGTCAATGTGTGTGTCTGTATCTCATAGACACATAGAATGTGGTGGCAGATAAGAACCATTCAGCCCATCTAGTGTGCCCAATCTTCTCTACCCACTACCCTCTCAGTAAAGTAATACATCCTGATTAATTATTAATTTTAAACCTTTACCCATCTAATTTAAGACAATGTTCTTGGCATTTTTTTTTTGTTCTGTAAATTATCGATAAAATTAAGCTTATATTTATTGGTACCTCCAACAAATGCAATACATTCATACAAAACAAACACACAGACTGCTGAATACACCCACACACACAGACTGCTGAACACAAACACAGACTGCTGAACACATAGACTGCTGAATACACACAGAAAGACAGCAGTGAGGGGTGCAGCTTGCGTGTGTGTGTGTGGATCCCTCATACACACAGAACCCTTCACACACACACAAACTGCACCCTTCACACACACTGCACCCCTCACTGCTGTCTTTCCGTGTGTATTCAAGAGTCTGTGTGTTTATGTGTTTGTGTGTGTGAGGGTGTTGTGTGTATGTGAGGGGTGCAGTTTGTGTGTGTGTGTGTGAAGGGTTCTGTGTGTATGAGGGATTCAGTGTGTGTGTGAGGGGTGCTGTGTGTGTAAGACAGGAGCTGTGTGCGTGTGAGGGTTGCAGTGTGTGTGAGTGGTGCTGTGTGCGTGTGAGGAGTGCACTGTGTGTGTAATGGGTGCTCTGAGTGTGAGGGGTGCTCTGAGTGTGTATGTGAGGGGTTCAATGTGTGTGTAAGGAGTGCTCTGTCTGTATGTAAGGGGTACAATGTGTGTGTGAGTGGTGCTGTGTGTGTGAGTGGTGCTGTGTTTGTGAGGGGTGCTGTGTGTATGTGAGGGGTGCACTGTGTGTGTGAGAAATGTGTTAGGGCACGCACAGCACCCCTCACATACAAACAGAGCAGCCCACACACGCACACACACACACACAGGGCTGCTCTGTGTGTATGTGAGGGGTGCCGTGTTAGTATTTTGTTATTTTTATCTAACATAGATATTTAGAAAAGCTTCATGTCACCCCACCCCTCTTCTTACCTTTGAGAAAGGAGGGGGGGAGACTGCCAGCCCTGGTGGTCCGGTGGTGATTGGTGCTCTTTAGCCTGCAGCTCCTGTGGCTGCAGGCTGCCTATACTTCTCCCGTGAGGTTAGTGTAGGAGCGTTGCCATGGTAACGCACGGCAATACACCAATCAGCATGCTTGTGGGAAGAACTTCCTCCCAGGTTCCTCCTCCCTTCCACCCTCGCTTTGTCACGGCGTGCCAGGAGGTTTTGGCATGTCTCAATCTCTAGCCGGACGCCACATGTTTCTTGGCGTCCTGGGAGTGAGGAATGTGCTTCATCTACCTCCTGGTGGTCAGCTGTCTCTTCCACTATTCAGCGACACGCCATAGGCACAAGTGGCGCCTCTGCCTCACCAGTCTCTCCGGGCCCCACAGTCGCACCACGTGGGTTGTGCAGTGTGGGGGAAAGGACACAAACTTTTCCCATCCACCAGCGAACCTCCCCTTTGGCGGACGGACTAGGTGGCATGTATGCCATGTTTTCCACACTGCCCCAGGTTCCCCCTCGCCTATCAGAAACTTGGGGAACCCATACAGGTTTTCCCGAAAGCAGTGTGGGGAGCAGTGGTTTTCAGTTAACAAATGGACATAGCATCCCGCCCACATCGGTACGGACACTTACCCAGAGAAGCCTTCCACGTATATAGGCCCTTAGACCCCTCCTCATGGGAGGGCTCCCATTCCCTTTTCCCTGTCACCCTATGGTCTGTGATCAGTTGTTTTGTTGTTTCCCTAGAGTACAGAGCCATATCCTGTCTGAAGTAAGTTGATTACCCTCACCTGTGGATTTCCTGAATCAACTCTTGTCTACCTAAATTCAGCCTTAGTTAACCCCTGCAACCCTGTTCCAGCCTTGGTTAAGCCCTGTAACCAGGGCCGGACTGGCCCACCGGGATACCGGGAAATTTCCCGGTGGGCCGTCGGCACCTGGGGCCTGGCAGACAGCTGGGTCTGCTGGAGGAGGTCTGCTGGCGGCCGCTGGGGGAGCTGTTCTGTCTCTGCTCCCCAGCGCGCAGCTTAATGAGAATGCGGCCGGAATATGATGTCATATTCCGGCCGCGGTCTCATGCAGCAGCGCGCAAGGGCGGGAGAGCAGAGCCAGCGCAGCTCCCCCAGCGGCCGCCAGCATTCACCCCAAATCCGTGACACCATGTCACTAACAAGGGCCTTTGTGATCCCTGGGGAGTCCACACCACAACTAAGTACAAAACCCAGTGGGTTATGTGCTTAAGTAGGGGAGAGGAATAGGATTTCTCCCATGAGGCCTATGTATGAGTAGGTGTCCACGCACTTTATGTGGGAGGCTATGTCTGTTTGGCCACTCAAAGCAACTGTTCCCCACACTGCTCCCAGGAATACTAGCATGGATCCTCCAGAGTTCTGACACCCTGAGGGGATCCTCAAACACTATGGGGGACACAGCACCCAATCCATGGGGCCCCGGTGTGAAAAATGATCTGTGGCCCCCCACCCCCGCGAGCTTACTCTGCGCAGGCCAGGGCCGCAACACATGGCGGCGGGCACATGGTTGCAGGGCTGCGACCGCTGTGACCGCGGTATGTACGCCAGAGCATGCAGATACACATACACTTAAAGGGACACTACAGACACCCAGATCACATCAGCTCAATGAAGTGGTCTGGGTGCCAGGTCCCTCTAGTTTTAACCCTGCAGCTGAAAACATAACAGTTTCAGAGAAACTGCTATGTTTCACTGAGGGTTAATCCAGCCTCTAGTGGCTGTCTCACTGACGCTTCCACGATTCTAACTATGATGACGCTGGATGTCCATAATTTAATTTAGAACATATTGTATTGTATGCTTTATTACAGATATCTAGTGGCCTATATTTATTGCCCAAGATCCTGCACGGTAGCATCTTATTGTTCAAAGTGTTAGCTCTCACCTATTTATTTTATTTTCTAAAATAAATATTTGACCCCTTCAACTTAGAACTTAGTGGCAAAACCCTTGTTGGCAATCACAAAGGTCAGACATTTCTTGTAGTTGGTCAACAGGTTTGCACACATCACAGGAGGGATTTTGTCCCACTCCTCTTTGCAGATCCTCTTCAAGTCATGGTTTCAAGGCTGAAGTTTGGCAACTCGAACCTTCAGCTCCCTCCACAGATTTTCTATGGGATTAAGGTCTGGAGACTGGCTAGGCCACTCCAGGACCTTAAAGGGATACTATAGTCACCAGAAAAACTACAGCTTAATGTAGTTGTTCTGGTGAGTATAATAGCTCCCTTCAGGCATTTTCATGCAAACACTGCCTTTTCAGAGAGAAGGCTGTGTTTACATTGCCTCTAGGTACACCTCCAAGTGGTCACTCCTCAGATGGCCACTGGAGGGGGTTCCTGGCTCAGGGCTGCACAGTAAGTGACGTTCTGCATGGAGACGCTGAATTTTCCTCATAGAGATGCATTGATTCAGTGCATCTCTGTGAGGAGCTCCTGATCCACCAAAATAGCATTTGGCCTTGCCCCGTGACGATTTTAGCCAATTTAGGCATTGGAGTGGCTAGAAATCATCCATTTTGATAATTCTTATTGAGCCACTCCTTTGTTGCCTTGGCTGTGTGTTTTGGGTCATTGTCATGCAGGAATACCCATCCACGACCCATTTTCAATGCCCTGGCTAAAGGAAAGGAGGTTCTCACCCAAGATTTGTCGGTACATAGCCCTGTCCATCGTCCCTTTGATGTGGTGCAGTTTTCCTTCCCCTTAGCAGAAAAGCACCCCCAAAGCATTATGTTTCCATCTTCATGTTTGACGGTGGGGATGGTGTTCTTGGGGTCATATGCAGCATTTCTCCTCCTCCAAGCACGGCGAGTTGAGTTAATGCCAAAGAGCTTGATTTTGGTCTCATCTGACCACAACACTTTCACCCAGTTCTCCTCTGAATCATTCAGATGTTCATTGGCAAACTTCAGGCGGGCCTGTACATGTGCTTTCTTGAGCAGGGGGACATTGCGGGCGCTGCAGGATTTTAGTCCTTCACGGCGTAGTGTGCTACCACTTGTTTTCTGGGTGACAATGGTCCCAGCTGCCTTGAGATCATTAACAAGATCCTCCCGAGTAGTTTTGGGCTGATTCGTCACCGTTCTCATGATCATTGAAACTCCACAAGGGAAGATCTTGCATGGAGCACCAGACCGAGGGAGACTGACAGACTTGCATTTTTTTTTCTTCCATTTGCGAATAATCACACCAACTGTTATCACATTCTCACCAAGCTGCTTGGTCTTGTAGCCCATTCCAGTCTTGTGTAGGTCTACAATCTTATCCCTGACATCCTTGGACAGCTCTTTGGTCTTGGCTGTGGTGGAGAGTTTGGAATCTGATTGATTCATTGATTGCTTCTGTGGACAGATGTCTTTTATCCAGGTAACGAGCTGAGATTAGTAGCACTCCCTTTAAGAGAGTGCTCCTAATCTCAGCTTATTACCTGTATAAAAGACACCTGGGAGCCAGAAATCTTGCTGATTGATAGGGGATCAAATACTTATTTCACTCATTGACATAAACATCAATTTATAATTTTTTTGACATGGGTTTTTCTGGATTTTTTTTGTTATTCTGTTTTTCACTGTTAAAATACACCTACCATTAAAATGATAGACTAATAATTTATTTGTCAGTGGGCAAACATTCAAAATCAGCAGGGGATCAAATACTTTTCCCCTCACTGTAGGACGTGGCCCAGCACATGGAGCTAAGTCAGAACTAGCAAGGTAGAGGATAGATATATATTTCCAGTCTTTAGAGGTGGCCAGGCTTAACTTAAAACAGCAATAAAATGAAATATAGAAGTCAAACTAGCAGAGGCCATGGTCTAGAGTCGGTCAAAATAGTGATAGACAAAATCAATCTCAGAAGGTAGAGTAGTAAAGACAAGCCAAAATTAGAAACTGGGAATTAGTATAAGCAGTAATAAATGCACTCTCAGACAACCACAAGAGAAACCACAATGGCACAAAGGCCAGCACGAAAGGATGGATTTATATAGCCCTAAAACATTTGTGATTGGCTTGCATCACTCCAGAGATGTTGAGAGGTACATAGACAAGGTCGCAGGAATTACGGAACGGAATGTCTCAGCATCATACGTAGATGCAGAATTGGAGTGATCAGTGTCCAAAAAGATGCAGGGATGGTGTGAGTTAGCAGGTGAGTGTCCATGCTGATGACAATGCTGGAATGACGAGAGTATAACACTCTGCATGCAGTTTGCTGCTAAGAGGTTGTGTCAACCTAACAGGTGTCGTAGTGGAAACATTTGTTGGCAGGGACCAGTGTGTTTCCTTTAGACCTTTTCTGCTTCATGGAACTACCAGCCAGTTTTCATTCTCTTTATGTGCATAGCATGTATTCCCAAAGAATACTCTTCTGACCAACACATTCTGATCTGGTTTCTCCTTGCCAACTGAGATAGGTCATTGTTCAGACAATTCTACTACAAATTGACTCTACTCATTAGCAAAACATAATCTGTCTGGGACTGTATGAAACTGTATTTGGTAGATAATTTGCTAAATTTTTTTAAAAGGAATGTAGACTATCAAATAACAAAATGGTTAACACAAGTTACTAGTGTTATAATCAAATATGCAATTAGGGCCACCATCAGAGGGTAACAACCAGTGCTTTGTAAAGGGGCCCAGTTGTGCTCTAAGGTGTGCTGGTGCTATACGGCAAGTTGGGGAGGCGTATGTATCTTCACTAGCTAGACCACCTGCTGGGTTTGGGGCACAGTGGCCCCCCAATTCCTCCTAGCACAAAAGGGAATGGGCAGGGAAGGCTCAGTATTGCATGCAACCCTGGAGCAACCCACATCCTCACTGGAAGCCACCATCCTGCAGCAGAAAAGTAAGCAAAAAGAGGTTGGCTAGGGGGTGGGGCCAAGCAACAAGATGGAGCAGATGCCATTTCTAAGCACTCAAGGACCCAAACCTCTCAATCTGTCTCAAATCACCTGATTTCAGCCACATCAACCTCCAGCAGTGCCTGATCAGTGTGCTACTGCAGGCACTACGAGATAAAGCACCCTTAAAATTTGAAACGCACCACTTAACCTATCAAGATCTCACCCGTTCCACCCTGCAATGGAGACAAGCCATGCGGCTTATTACCCAGAGGCTGCAAGATGCGGGAATTGAATATCGCTGGTCCACCCCAAGGGCTTTAATGGCATTTAGAGCGGATAAGACCTACAGAGCTGTGCCACCCAAGAAGCAACAACATTCCTGGCTTCCCTTGACCTGACAGATACGCCACCAGAGGCCCTACCTGGCCACTCATGGGACATGTCATTCAGTTTGTTCCTGCCAGAGGATGGAACTCAGTGACTTGATTTCTAAGAGGCTCCTACTTAGACTTTTGTTATACAGTTGCTTTAGTTCCTTAGTTTATTTTAGATGGTTTCATACTTATCCCCGACATATCCCATTATAGATGGCCCACGGACAAGTGGCACAAATACCGCTAACCAACACACGGGTGTATCTGGGTATGCTAGCTATTTGTGAGCAAAATAGACTCCCCTTGTGTGTTTCCTAGTTGCATATCTATTGGTTAGAAAACCGCTGAGAAAGCAGCTCTACCTCCTATATTGAAGGCAGAGGGCTTGTCTGAGGAGGTTATGTTAGTTAGGCCCTATTTGGAGAACATGGTACTACTACTCCCTAAAGGAAATGAGAATTGTCTGTGCTTTTGGTTTGTGTTTTGTTTTAATTATTATTCTTTGGTACTTATCACTAAGCCTAGATTATTTTTTTTTAGAGGTATCCCCTTTTTGACTTTTGCTAGGTATATTGACATAAAAAAAAGCCTCGGTGCACTGTACCCAGGGCTGGCAAACCCCTAATCCTTCAGGGATCAAAACGTTGCTGTATCAGTCATGTCTTTCCAAATAAACCTGCTGATGTATGAAGTCCTTGAGTGCCTGGACTACTTTGGTGTTATAATATTGGACAGATGATGTATACTATTAGTGTGTAATGCAAGTCCACCTTGTTGCTTAGATTGGATGCTCTAATGGACAATTCTGTAAGACCTAAAGGAGTCTTTATTGAATGGTTCAGTAACTGGGGCATAAACATCTGTTAAATCTCAAATTAAGTGGTCTGGATGCAGCATTCCTGCAATTTTTAAAAAATTTTTTTTTTAGAAAGCATTGTTTATATTGTATTGCTGTGTTAAAGAAACACTATAGGATCAGGAACACAAACGTGTATTCATGACCCTAAAGTGTTAAAACCACCATTTAGGTGGCTTGCCCCCTCAAAAGGTAAGAACATTCACCTTATTTTCAGCACCAGGTGTGTCCACTGCGCAGGCTCTGCCCCCATCCACCTTCTTTGCTGACATCAGAATTGAGGATCTCAACCAATTCAATGCTTTCCCATACGAAAGTATTGGATTGCCGGAGATCATCAAGGAGGCAGGGACAAACAGCATCTCCTCACAGAGATGCAATGAATCAATGTATCTTAATGGGGAAAGTTCATTGTCCATACGTAGTGTGGAGACACTGAATGTGTGTGCTGTAGGTGTCCCTAGGCTGTAATATAAACACTGCCTTTTCTCTGAAAAGGCAGTATTTACTGCAAAAAGCCTGAAGGGACATGTTATACTAACCAGAAGAACTACATTAAACTATAGTGTTGCTTTAAATTCACCTCTAGTGGTGGTCTTCCTTCCTAACATAATGTAAAACTTTTAGTTTAGGGGGGGGGGGGAAACAAAATTCTTGTTGCAGAAGATGAGATTAGATTTTTTTTCCCCAGTTGATCAGCCATCCATGTTCCTGCAAGGTCTGCAAAGTGGTTCGAATATTGCTTTGAAGTTGAAGACTTGAGATGGCTTTCAGAAACCAATTGTCTAAATAAGGTACAACTGAAATAACCCTTTCTCCAAGATCAGCTGCCAATGGGAAAATAATGTAAAAATTCTTGAAGCTGTACAGTGGACGAAAGATCGGGCTTTGCAGTGTAAATGTAATGTCCTTCATGTCTTGACCAGATATTTTCTTGAACTTATTGCTACGAGGACATGAAGGTAGGCACCCTTTAAGTTCAAGGTGGCCATTTAGTCTCCTTTGCTTAACATATTGGTGAATAATGAAATCGTTTACATCTGGAATCTGATACTGTATGCACTTGTTCACATTCTGTAAAACAAGGACAAAATTACTCGTCTTGATACTGAATAGCATCAACTTGATACCCCTTGAAATTGTTTTCTTTTTGGAGCGCTCAATTATGCCTTTTTGAAGACTGAGTATTTCGGTCAGTAACGCCTCTGCTTTACCTGAGAGGAGTATGTTGAACAAAAATTGAAAAATTTGTTTTTCTATAAGTTTGATCTTGTATACATTATTGATCGTGTTTAATACCCATGGATTTGAGTATTCCTTTCCCATTAAGGAATGATTGCAATCTTCTCCCTCTCTCTTTCTGGCATCATTTCCTCTGGGTGTCCTGCCTGTTGCCTTGCTCATAACTGAGCCTGGAATCATGGCGTTGTCTGCAGAAGTTGCGAAAATTACTACATTAGAATAACCTTTAGCTGAGACAAGAACCTTCTGTCTTGAGGAATGGAAGATGTCGGGCACATCTAATGGAGAACCAAAAAGCTTGTGTCTTTTAAAGGGCAGTTTGCACAAATCAGACTTGGAAGCTGTATCTACAGTGCAGGATCTAAGCCATTTGACCTGCTGGCAACTGATGATGTTCCGGGCTGACAGCTTCAAGACTTCTGTCATGTCATTTATTAGCCAATCTGAGGTTTCTTAGAAGATTTAATTCACTGCCCAATCCCTCTAACACAGCGTTCCCCAACTTAATCCTCAGGGAAAAACAGTCCAGGTTTTGTCAGTATCTAGATTGGAATAAAACAATGAAATACATAAGTCCTGGACTGTTGGTGAACACTGTGACTAAACAGACAATCTTCCAAATATTGCAACCAGATGTTCTGAGCTCTAGTCAATATAAACTTTACTCTGGAAAGCCAAGGCCCAAAATATTCTCCCACATGTTTCCGATTGTTTATATATATATATATATATATATATAGAAGGCTTGGCCTGGAATTGTGGGAGGTACATTTTAGCCCTATATAAACTACAAACAAACCCAGCTTACCTGTCATCGACGTTCCCGGAAGTGCTTTCTTCTACTTCCGGTTCACGTGATCCAGACGCGTCAGCGGGCGAGAGACCAGTCTATCCGCTCCACGAGGCTGTCAACCGGCTTCAAGTTCCTACCGCTCCACGAGCTGTCCCCTCGGTGGAAACAGTGAGTTTTCTCACGGGCGCTTCAAACGCCACGTGTAAACGTCAGTCAGGAAACCCCTTCCCCCCTCAGGCTCCCCGGCATACGAGCGGTTACTAAGACCCCCCACATACTCACTGGGGGCACGGCACATATAGCGTCCCCTGTCATACTTCAGCATACCGGCTTCTGAATTTCTGTTCCCATTCACACACAGGTATACTTACGTGCACTCTGTTTCACCATTATATTCAGGGCTGCACACGGCTGTTCAGTTCAAAACGCTGCTTTTTCCCGCAGCCAGGCTGTTTAACTATTGGTATGCCGGTCAGTCAGTATGGGTGGCTAAATATGGCCACCTTGTGGCTGCATGCATTATGGCTGGTTTCATTCATTAAGTTTATGGTTACAATGTATTTGTGCATCTATAAATTTTAAGCTATATTAATATACTAATAAAAGGTGTTTTTAAACTGTCTATGATGGAAATTCTGCTACTCTTTCATAATTACAATTCTTGTTGAGTTCATTGTGTTTTAGAGGGTATAGAATGCCATACTATTTGTCAGCACATTACTTGCCCACCGGCCGACAGTCAGTTTTCTACCTTAATTCATCATCATACTTATGCTGTCATAAATTGCGCTATCTACTATCGGGATTATTCAATCACCTACTCGCGAGTTTCAAATCTCCATGCACTTAAAATACATGTTTAACCCCTGCACTACCTTCATGCACTTCACAACGGTTGGTGTTCTATTAATTATGCTTATAATTAGGCTTATAATGTGGCTACATATATAGGTTCATTACTATGTACTATCAATAAAGGTACTTAAGTGTCTCTAGCCTTATACGGAAAGGTTCTCGGTCTCGTGCTTTTTCGTCTTACTTACTTCACCTTACAATGTTGTCTATATATCATTTGCTTCATATATATCCTTTTTCCTCTCTGTTAAGAAACACTATATACAACACTAAGTACAATCGGCTTTGGTTAAAAGCATCTTCTACAGTGTTAAAGGTTCAGGCGATCACCCGCCAAATCTTCATAAATCTTTTCAAAACGCATACGGTTAGTATTTCGATCTTTTGCTTAACAAATAATCATTTGTAACAGATGCTTCCAGGGTTAGGTGATAATTAAATTTTATAAAATGTTTTAGGTTCTTATAAGGATTGTTCTCAGCTTCAGTATACATCAGACAAGTCTTTATCAGGTATGTATACCGTTCAAACCCAGGCAAGGCTACCAGTAGCGTTTAAACTCTCGTCAAGTCAGGTAACATCCCATAGGCTTATTCGCCTAGCAGTCAAGTGTCCCGCAAGGCATACTATTCAACCGTTACGTTCGGAGGTCCGCGCCAATCGTCCCAGTTCATAGGTAGAGCCTTGCACCAACTCTCAGTTAGGGCCTCACCAGTCACGGCCAATCGTTATTTTTTCTGTTAAACATCACCGAGAGGCCAACACCCCGCCACCCACCTCAGTGGCACAAAGGCCCCACGAGCCAAATCATAGATAGAGCCTCTCATAGCCACTTGGCAAGTAGTCAGGGCTTCACCTGTCACCAACCTGAACTAGTTAATACAATTTCGCCAGTAGGCACTAGCATAGTAAGCTGAGTCAATACCATTCCATATGGTAACATACTAACATTACCCATCTAACTCACTTCCGTAGCATGTCTAACGAATCTACACAAGGAGATGATCTGTCGGTGGCCAGCACCCCACTAAGATCAGGCTCACAGAGAAGAACCAGTCCACCAAGCCCGGCTTCCAGCTATCGTTCCTGGACTATCCCTAAGATCACCTCTGAACTTAAAAAGAGGAATATTCCTTTCCCAGCAACAGCAAGGAAAGCCGAACTGCTTAGATTGTTAAATGTTACTGAGGACAGCGAAAGGCCAGGCCCCAGTTCTGCTTTCAACGTGCAAAATAGCATGGCAGAATTACACAGCATGATGGCCTCCCTCGTTTCCTCAGTAGCAACTATTAATAATAGATTGGACAATCTGGAGTCAAACAGTCACTACCATGCCAGAGATTCCAGTAACAGTTACTCAGCTTACCACTAGCTCAGGAGGTAAAGATAACCCTCCACCAGCTAGAGCTACTAATATCATTAACCCCATCCATCTTATTCCTCAGGCTCTAAGACGGGACATTACTGAGGGGAAAGACATAAATTTAGCATCACTACTGATTGCTTCTCAAGACGTGGTAGAAAACAGAGCCTATACCTTCGAGGATCTGTCGGTAGTGATGAAGTCTAGAGACCCTAGACTAAATAGAAAGCTCAATATTCCCGAATTTGTCATCGCATTCGGACTGTACAGAGATGTCATTTGTACAACCTTCCCTCTCCGTAGAGAGGAACTTGACTTATATCTGCATAAGGTGGTTGAGTTAGCATACAAGTACGGCGGCTATGCATTTTACGACTATCATAAGTCTTTTTCCTCCAGATCCGCTGCATCTCTCTCCCAGTATAATACGGTTACCGATTGGGCTCAGCTAGATACAGAATTATTTCTAATGCATTTTGCAGGCCTTAAAACCCCGTCCTGTGCTATATGCTCTTCTGCAGCTCATTCGGTAAACTTTTGTCCTGAAAACCTAGCGTCCCCTTCTACCAGTAGCATCAATACCGGATACCTATCAAATACATCACAGAGGGAAGTGAGGGACAAACTTGGTAGGCCTATTGTTTTTCTAGGTAAAGCACAAGTCTGCAACAACTTTAATACGGGAGGATGCAGCTATAGTGCTTGTAGGCTGTTGCACGTATGCTCTATGTGTTTTAGAGCACATGCCAAAACAATGTGCCCCAACAGACTGTACCCTAACAAATCATCCACAACAATAAACGTACCTAAGTTGCAACGCTACCTGTCTAATCATCCTTCTGTTCATTTGGTTGAATTTCTCACAAATGGTTTCACTAATGGGTTCCATACAGGGTTTGTGTCACTCCCTACAGGCGTCTTAGAATGCCCCAACTTACAGTCGGCACTCACAGACCCAGACAGCATACGCGAACTATTACAGAAGGAACTCACAAATGGTTTTATGATAGGCCCTTTCACTACTCCTCCTTTCACTTCCTGGAGAACAAACCCACTAGGGATCGCCACAGGTAAATATAACAATAAAAAGCGACTGATTATTGACTTCTCTGCACCACACTCATCCTCCACACCCAGCCTAAATGCTCTGATCCCGTCAGCTGACTTTTCCCTACAATACGCCAGAACTGACGATGCCATCCAAGCAATCCTTCATACCGGGAAGGCCGCTTGGTTAAGCAAGTCCGATATCACAAATGCATTTAAACTACTTCCCATCCACCAGTCACTCTGGCATCTGCATGGAGTTAAGTGGGAAGGAAGCTACTATTTTGCGACAAGACTCACCTTCGGATCCAAAAGTAGCCCCAAATTGTTCGATATATTTGCCGAAACTTTAACCTGGCTCCTACTCGACTCCTGCAGATGTCCAGTGGTCATTCATTACCTAGACGACTTCCTCACTATCGAACCCCATCAGCACACACCCCACAGCCTTAAGCACATGCTCACTCTTTTCAAAGACTTAGGAGTCCCTGTGGCACAAGACAAAACTGAAGGTCCCAACACTGTCATCACATTCCTGGGTATTACACTTAATTCAGTTTCTATGCAAGCCAGCCTGCCTCAAGAGAAAGTAGACCGGATACTGTCATACATAAACACTTGCACATCACAAGGCACCTGCACAAGGAAACAACTACAGTCACTACTTGGTTCACTAAATTTTGCTATGAGGATAATTCCTCAGGGAAGGTCGTTCATATCCAGAATCCTCCCACTACTACACGGCCTCCCCGACGACGACTCCACTACTTCCCTGAACGAGTCAACTAGAGCTGATCTACAAATGTGGCAGCTGTTCCTATCCTCTTGGAATGGCAGGTCGCTATTTGTTCCACCAATTTCTGACGATTCCCCTGTAATCTGGACCGATGCTTCAGGGGCATTAGGGTATGCAGCAATTTTTGGGGATGAGTGGCTATATGACTCATGGCCAGTGGAGACCCTCTCACTCGACAGTTTCAATACCACCTCGGCTCTATTCGAGATTTATCCCATAGTGGCAGCCGCACACGTCTGGGGTAAAGAGTGGAGAGGACAGTCAGTTAGATGCTTTTCGGATAACATAGCTACCTGTGATATTGTAAACAAAGGTCGCTCTCAGTCCCTAACTATTATGAATTTAATAAGGAGACTGACTTGGCTAGCGGCTAACCTGCAATTCAGCATTACATGTTTTCACGTTCCGGGTGTTCAAAATAACGCTGCTGATGCTCTCTCACGCTTGAATTTGCAGGCGTTTTTCAAGTTTCATCCATCAGCAAACCCTCAACCCAGGGGATCTCCAAGCTTCACAGAACTAATAATGCCTTAAGTTCTCTGTTAAAGCAAAGTAGATCTCTCACGCAAGCAGGCTTGTCCGTTAACACTAGGAAAGCCTACTCTAGAGCTTACAATTTGTTTAAGGATTTTGTTCGTGATTATCATATAATAAATGCTTTTTCTGTTGAAACTATTGTTGCGTTTACAACTTTTTGCCATATTTCTCTTAAATTAGCTTACAACACTATCAAACTATACTTAACAGGCATTCAACACTACATGTTAACCAGCCATCCCAACAAATCTCCATTCCTATACTCCTACCCAGTTAAAAGTGTCTTAAGAGGCGTTCACAGATTATCTACACATGTCCCCATCAAGAGACTTCCCATAGACAGTGAACTATTTAAAAGTATTTCCGATATCCTCGACACCTCCCCTTTTAAACACGTCACAAACCTAATTATTAAATCAGCAGCTTACTTAGCTTTCTATGGGTTTTTGAGACCCAAAGAATTTTCAGTGGAAAAAACAACAGATTCTAAACTTTGCCTCCAAAAGAGACACCTGATCAAGAAACAAGACCACTACATCTTATCTATTGCCCATACCAAGACAAGCCAAACAGGGCCTCCGGTAGAAATTAAATACTATCCTACCTCTACCAAATGGTGTCCTATCCTAGTTTTAGATAAACCACTGATATCCCAAAGTTCTTCTCATCCGTGTTCTCCACTGCTAGCTGTTCAAGGTAAACCCCTTACCACCAAACTGTTTATGTATTACATCCGTACATTATTGGTTCGGCTAGGACATAACCCAAACGCTTTCACAGGTCATTCCTTTCGCATTGGTGCCGCCTCAGCTGCCTCAGGTAACCAAGTACCTACACACATCATTAAAAACATGGGTAGATGGAAATCATCTGCTTACAATAGGTACATTCCTAACCCTGAAAAAGAAATACGTGTGGCTTTCCATGATATGTCTAAATAATGTTTGTATTTAATAAATAAGTTTATATGAATTTTGAGTATCGCTTCTAATTTATTTTGCCCTCTTTTACAGGCCTAAACCTCACGTCAGTTTCCGCACACCTCAACTGACTTGCTACTTCTCTTACTGCTTCTTTTACTATCATTGCCTTACGTCCTCGTAATGTGCCGTACACAAATAGAAGGCTTGGCCTGGAATTGTGGGAGGTACATTTTAGCCCTATATAAACTACAAACAAACCCAGCTTACCTGTCATCGACGTTCCCGGAAGTGCCCCTCCCACCGCACCCTCAATTCATTTACAATTATACTAGGTGGGCCCTCTTTTACAGGCCTAAACCTCACGTCAGTTTCCGCACACCTCAACTGACTTGCTACTTCTCTTACTGCTTCTTTTACTATCATTGCCTTACGTCCTCGTAATGTGCCGTACACAAATATATATATATATATATATATATATATATACACACACACACACACACACAGAGGAGAGAGCTTTCCTTCGCAGGCACTCTGCCTGCAAGGAGAAAATGTGGCTGCTGTCCATGTTGACAAGACTGAATAAATACACATAATTGACATCAGGCAGCCCAAACAGTGTCACATGTGAAACAAGCCCTCAGCACACAGTTAGTATGTGCTGTATTTCTGATTCAAACACTGCACACATAAATATTCCTAACTTCTACCACCATGATCACTTCAAATTACAGAAGTGGTCACGGTGGTTGGAGTAACCCTTTAAGTTCTTCTGCCGGAAGACGAATCAGAAAGACTCTTGGTTGAAGACTATGGACAAAGGAGTGGGAGCACTCACTAGATGACAGCTCAGATAGTTGCCATGGATTTAACCACTGTTTCTGTTCAAAAGTGTAGGAAAGATTCTCCCGAATCATTTGCAGATCTTAGAAAAGATTCTTCTAAAACCAGCTCAGGAACATATGTAATTCTTTGTTTAGCTGCTAAGCATTAATTACATTAAAAAAAAAAAAAAAAATTTTTTTTACTTACCATAAATTTCTTTTTCCAGAAGATTAGAGGCAGTGCTTTACAACTGGCATTTCATCACCTGGAGGGAAAAAACAGGCAGGCAATCTCCCAAACTTTTCAAGAACCTCCCCCAATTAACCTTTGGCCTTATAAATTGCTTCCTACCCAAGACATCCCTAGAAATTACAAAAGCTGAATAAATGGACCACTCAGACTATTACAAATTTTTTTTTGGGGGGGGGGGAGTGAGCACTGCCTCTAATCTTCTGGAAAATTTTTTACGGTAAGTAAAAAATTTTGTTTTTCCCTTCAGATTAGAGGCAGTGCTTTACAACTGGGATATCCAAAAGCAATCCCTTAGTGCGGGACTCAAATCTCACTGCAAAAAACCTGCGACCAAAGTTGCATCTTCCAAGGTCAACAGAAATGAGTGAAGAGATCACCTCGTGGCTGTTAGGAATTCAAGAGAATGTATAGCAGAATCCTTCAGGCACCCGATCTGAACATAACTGTGATCGAAGGAGCTTCAATGGAGATAGGTGTTAGATAAGAAAAACCCAAATGAATGCAGACCTTTAAGGTACTGTAGACGAGAACTAAACGCCCAAGCAGTGGAATTAGAATTCCAAGACCCTAGAAAGCTGTTGGGAAAAATTTGAAAAATAATGATAAATGGAAGATTGGGAAGAATTAAAGAATCCAACTTAACTCCACTTTCACCTGCTGAAAATGGAACCTTTAAGAACTTGAAGTTCTTCCCATAATTATTTTGGGCGACTAACCCCAAAGACCTAGAGTGAAGACTCAAATCAGCAGAATTAAAAACCCCAAAAGAAGATTTTTTTTGCCCCCTGGGGAAAAGATTCCCTGAAGATAGGAACTAACCACGAAAGAGCCTAGCAGATACTGGTGATTTGGATACAAACCTCTGAAAATCAACTGATAACCGAAATTTGACCTTGAGGATCTCTGGCTTTAAACCATCTGCAAAGCCCATTTGAGAGAGAAAAAAAAAAAAGAGGTTAAAAACTTGGAAGCGGATGCCTGCTTTTCTTTGAACCAATATCTTAAAAAACAACACCTTCCATACTAGGAATAAATCTTTGAACAAGATCCATTTATAGTAAAAGAAATTGTCAATAATTTCCTGAGACGAAACATTGTCCCTCAGTATCTGGTATACAAAAACCAGGTCGTCAGCTTGACTTACTACAAAGTTGAGAAGAGGTACCCTTGAGAATTCCAGGATGCCTATATACAGGTAAGGTCCCCAAAGATTCCTCCGGATAATTTTAGATGAATGGTGAAACAGCTACTTGCCACCAAGGGAGGAAGACTATCAATCTCACCTTTTCCATCCTATAGGATCTTGGGGAATAGGGAACCAGGAGGAAACTATATGTTACATAGTTACATAGCTGAAAAGAGACTTGCATCCATCAAGTTCAGCCTTCCTCACAAATGTTGTTGCTGTTGATCCAAAAGAAGGCAAAAAACCTAGTCTGAAGCGCTTCCAATTTTGCCACAAACTAGGGAAAAATTCCTTCTTGACCCCAAAATAGCAGTCAGATGTCTCCTTGGATCAAGCAACTATTACCCCACTAATTAGAAATTATATCCCTGTATGTTATGTTTTTGTAAGTATTTATCCAATTTCAGTTTAAACATCTGTATGGACTCTGACAAAGCCACCTCTTCAGGCAGAGAATTCCATATCCTTATTGTTCTTACTGTAAAAAAAACATTTTCTTTACCTTAGATGAAATCTCCTTTCTTCCAGCCTAAATGTGTGACCTCATGTCCTATGTATAGCTCTGTTTAATAAATAGATTTCCAGATAAAAGGTTTGTACTGGCCCCGAATATATTTGTATAAAGTTATCATATCCCCTCTCAGGCGCCGTTTTTCCAAACTAAAACAGACTTAATTTTTTTAACCTTTCTTCATAACTAAAATGCTCCATTCCTTTTATCAATTTTGTAGCTCGTCTCTGGACCCTCTCCAGTGCCATGATATCCTTCTTTAGAACAGGCGCCCAAAATTGCACAGCATATTCAAGGTGTGGTCTTACCAGCGATTTATAAAGAGGCAGAATTATATTTTCATCCCGAGAATTCATGCCCCTTTTTATACATGACAAAATCTTACTGGCCTTAGCAACTGCAGATTGACATTGCATATTGCTGCCTAATTTGTTGTCTATAACAATTCCCAAATCCTTCTCATGTGTGGTTATCCCTAATTCTCTACCATTTAGTGTGTAAGTTGCTTGTGCATTCTTAACCCCGAAGTGCATAACTTTGCATTTCTCTATGTTAAATTTCATCTGCCATTTTAGTGCCCAGTCCCCCAATCTATCCAAATCTCTCTGCAGCAAAGCAATATCCTGCTCACATTTTATTACTTTACAAAGTTTTGTGTCATCTGCAAACACTGATACATGGCTTTCAATGCCTATTTCAAGATCATTTATAAATATGTTAAATAGAAGTGGTCCCAAAACAGAACCCTGAGGGACACCACTTACCACTTTTGTCCAGCCTGAAAATTTACCATTAATTACAACTCGTTGTACTCTATCCTTAAGCCAATGTTCTACCCAAGAACAAGAATATTCATCTAGACCAATTTCTTTTAGTTTGAAGACTAACCTATTGTGAGGAACCGTATCAAATGCCTTGGCAAAATCCAAGTAGATCACATCCACTACAACACCCTGATCTATACTTCTACTTACTTCTTCGTATAATGCAATTAGGTTAGTTTGACATGACCGATGTTTCATAAAACCATGCGGATTATTGCTAATAACAAAGTTCTTCCCAATGAATTCCTGAATATTATCCCTTAATAGCCCTTTAAATATTTTCCCAGTTACAGAAGTTAAGCTCACAGGTCTATAATTTCCAGGCAAAGATTTTGAACCCTTTTAAAATATAGGAACATCTGCCTTCCTCCAATCCTCCGATACAACACCTGAAACAAAAGAATCTTGAAAAATTAAATACAGAGGTTCACTTATTTCCCCACTTAGCTCCTTAATTACTCGTGGGTGAATACCGTCAGGCCCCGGAGCTTTATTTACATTAATTTTCTTTAATAGCTGTAGCACCTTGTCTCGAGTTATCCAATCACAAGTTATTTGCAAGTTTTTTGCAGCAATCATTTGCATATCTCTTGCCATAGGATCCTCATTAATATATACTGAAGAAAAATAGTTATTTAAAATTTCTGCTTTTTCCTGGTCTTCATTAGCTAATAAACCCAACTCTGTTTCAAGTGTACCTACACTTTCATTTTTTGTTTTTTTAGAATTGATGTACTTGAAAAAAAATTGGGGGTTGGTTTTGCATTCTTTAGCTATCAATTTTTCTTTTTCTAGTTTAGCCACTTTAATTGCCTTTTTGCAAGCGTTATTGGCTTCCTTATATCTTAAATAGGATGCCTTTGATTTGTCTGATTTAAATGCTTTAAATGCCCTTTTCTTATTTTTAATCTCTTGTTTTACTTCTCTACTAAGCCACATTGGTTTTAATTTGTTTCTTTTATGTTTATTACCCAATGGTACATACTGAGAAATGTACCTTTCTAATATTTGTTTGAATAGTTTCCATTTATTCTCAGTGTTTTTGGAATTCCCAGGAAAGTAAAGGAAATCAAAGCTTACTGGTCTGTCCAAGCTTGTCCAATGAAACACTTCATGCTATCTGTATGATCTAGAAGTCCCAGTTCCATAACTGGATAATCAAATTCTTTCTATCGTTTGGGTGAAGATCAGAGAGTACGAACCAATCTGCTTTGTATTAAATGTTGACTACTCAATGCTACAGCTAAAGAGGAATATTAAGTTCTATGCATAAGTGAATAGACCTAAGAAAAACTAACCCAAGCATTTCCTGGAACTAGATTTTTCAAACAAGACCACCACCTTGTTTGTACATAATTGCTACTGATGTAGAACTATCCAACCAGATCTGGACAAGAGAAAGGCAAAGAGAACTAACCAGATAGCCTTCAGTCCTATGTAGTTGGATAAGTTTTTTCAAAATATCTCAGCTAATTTCCCTTCAACCCTATGAGAACCTAGCTGAGACCTGAAGCATCAGTCGTAAAATTCTGAACGATCGATTTGAGAACTAGAACAAAAAGTAAGAACCGTCTGGCATCCTTCATTTCTGCCTGGTTCAGAAAGGAATGACCGAAGTAAAGGATTTTACTGCAAAATCTTATCAGCAACTGTATCTGGCCTCTGAGGGACCTGTAAACAGTGCTATGCATAAAGAAGCTGAAGAGACCAAGCAGGTTCTTACAAGACGGGAACCAAAATTATTTCCCTAGTATCTTGTCTACTGAAGTATGAGAGATTTCAGGTGATGACAAAGAGAACCACAAATTTTTTCTTCAAGGAATTACCATTCTCTGAGAGTCAAAAAGGTTTACACCTGAACTGTTCCTTGACAAACACCAGAACTGCACACTTCTTGTAAAGGGAATTCTTTATCAGAAGATTGATAAGCATCCACCTGTATGCTGTAGAAAAACACCCTAACCTTTAGGAGCTGGTGTACAAAAATTAATTAGGTGCCCCTGAGGAAGCAGTGTTGTAGAGATTCAACAAATTTATGGATGGCAACATTTCGCATAGTGAGAGAATCTTAAGTGGCAATTGCCATAAGCTCTTTCTTAAAAGAAAACGGCAAACAAACCTAGGCAGTAAACCATCCCTGTCATACCGTATCTATGGCAGTGCAGGGTACAAATTGAACTTGGTGGAACCTACACCTTGATCAATAGGCCTGCAGCTGTACTAGAACTTACTTCAAGCCCAGTAACATGAAGAAATAATTTTCCATGGAGACTAGTTCATACAGGTTACCATCTTTATTGGCCGAAGCAAGACTGATTACATATACAGTCTGCATAAGACAATACCCATGATCCAGGCCTTCCTTAACCGTAATTGGGAAGCAGAGGCTAGAGCAGAAAGAATATCTGCAAACTGCATTTCAAAACCTGTTTGATGCAAACTCTGCAGGAATCAATAGTAGAAGTAATTCTTTAAAATTGCAATTCCAACCAACAGCCTTACCTGATAGAGGCTTTCCTTAGCCGTATTTGGGAAGCAGAGGCTAGAGCAGACAGAATATCTGCAACTGCATTTCAAAACCTGTTTATGCAAACTCTGCAAGAACCAATATTTTCTTTTAAAATGCCATTCCAACAGTCAGATAACAAACCTGTCTTTGTAACTGACAACATAGGACTTGGAATTTAAGACAAAACATAAAATGTGCAACCATGGAGTGAAGCACAAGAAAAGTTCTGCTCCAGCCGAAAAACAGACTGCCTTTTTAGAAACTGATATCAGGTGAAACTAGTTGAGGTGGTGAGAATGCCAATTGCAACCGAGCTTTGTCTACAGCAATTGCTAAAAGCCTACTTCATGTTTTAAGAAAAACACTGCGGCTAGGATCCTGGCATTTAAAGAATCTGCTACAACAGTATATTAACTTAACCAAAACCAGATATTAAATATCAGCCTCATAAGGATAACATACAGAGGATAAATCCTCCAATAGTCATACGGGTCTTGCTCCTGTGAATATATTCCACCGGAACACTTCACTTAATTACTGACCCTGTTGCAGCAATTAGTGATTATTGAGACCCATATTAACTAATCACTGAGCAGCAGCTATTTTGAGCCAGAAAGGAAACTTAAATTTACCAAATAGAATTATGTAAAAGTATATTCTTATCTAATACCTTTTACTCAAAGAATCATCTATTTTTTAGAAGAAAACCAAAGAATCTTATGGGCCTGATCTACTAAGTGCTTACACTTTTAAAGCACTATTTGTTTTAAGTTTTTAGGAATAATCTTTAAGTGATGAGAAGCTAAAAACTCTCCAACTTAGAAACATTTGCACTGTTTTAGCTTATCCATCTTGCAGCACAGATAATTAAATAACTTATTCAGGCTAGAGCAGGGGTAGGCAACCTTTTAGGAGCACTGTGCCGATATAAGAGTGTGATGTCCCGTAGTGTGCCGGTCCTATTTTTTTTTTTTTTTTAATTGAGGTGTGTATGCTGCCGTATTCTGCTTGTTATTTTTACTGCAGTTGCTTTGTATCGTCTTTGTGCGTATACGAGGGAATATATTGTATATGTTCATTTGTTAGTTGAAACTAACAAGGGGTTTAAACTATCAGGTAACTGTTTTTATTTTACTGTTTAAAGGGGAAATGAGTGTTAGCAAGATTGCTGGTTTAACTCAATGCACATCTTGTTGCATGTATGGATGCCTGGATGTACCCGTCCAGGGTCCATACCTCTGTGATGGTTGTGTGCGAGTGGCTTCTCTGGAAGCTCAGATTGGAGATCTTGAGAAGCAAATCGCAACATTGAGGGAGATTGATAATCTTGAGAGGAGTCTACTGCTCACTGAGCAGAGTTTAGTGGGGACAGGTAGTGGAGAGGGAGGAGATAAGACAGATGGGGAACAGGCATGTAGCTGGGTGACAGTGGGGCGAGGAAGCAGGGGGGAGGGAAGAGGAAAGGGCTAGCTAGTCCTGATTTAGTGCAACTTCGAGGGAAGATGTTGGGAGCATCAGCTCAGGAGTAGCTGTTTTAGAGGAAGCTGTTACTTCTAACAGCCGAGCTAACAGCCCCCCTAGTACGGGTGGGGATCAAAATGTAAGGAAGGCAAGACAGGTTGTGGTGGTAGGGGACTCTATCATTAGGAGAGCAGATAGGGCAATAAAGAATGATTTCAGGGAATTAGGTAGCAAACTTAAGAAAAGGACCTCCAAGGTGGTATTCTCTGAGATATTACCTGTGCCACGCGCTACAGTGGAAAGGCAGCTGGAGATTAGAGAGGTCAATGCGTGGCTTAAGTCTTGGTGCAGGAAGGAGGGTTTTGGGTTTTTAGAGCACTGGGCCGACTTTGCGATTGGGTACAACCTTTATAGTGGTGATGGATTGCACCTAAACGGGAGAGGGTCTGCAGTGCTGGGGGATAGGATGGCTAGAAGGTTGGAGGAGATTTTAAACTAGTAGTAGGGGAGGAGGGTCATAGCAATCTACAAAATGGAGATAGGACAGAAAGGAGATGGGCTTTAGCACAGTATAAGGGGGGTGGAAACGGGGGGAGGGGCAAGCTCAGAACAGAGAAGCTGTGTAATGTTGAAAATTCACAAAATATACAAGTGGTGCATAATATTAAATGTATGCTTACTAATGCAAGGAGCCTAAATAACAAAATGGGGGAACTAGAGGCATTAGCATACACTAAACAATATGATATAATAGGCATAACTGAAACATGGTGGGATGAGACACATGACTGGGCAGCTAACTTAAATGGGTACACGTTATTTAGGAAGGATAGAAAAAAACAAGAAGGGTGGTGGGGTATGTTTGTATGTCAAACATGATTTAAAGCCAAATGTTAAGCAAATGGAATGCGAGGAGGATAATGTGGAAGCTTTATGGGTAAATATCTGCTTGGGGGAAAAGAAGGGAAACCAACCATTGGTTGGGATATGTTATAAACCACCTAATGTTAATATTGACGAGGAACAACAGCTGTTTGAGCAAATTGAGAAAGCTGCAAATCTGGGTAACACCTTAATTATTGGAGATTTTAATTACCCGGATATAAATTGGGACAGAGGGACTAGTGCCTCAGCAAAGGGAATTAGGTTTTTAAACTTGTTAAATGACACCTTCATGTCACAACTTGTACAAGCACCAACTAGAATGGACGCTTGTATGGACCTGGTTTTAACAAACAACGCTGATCTTTTGACCAACATTCAAGTAGGTGAGCACTTGGGAAATAGTGATCACAATATAATGTCCTTTGAAATAAACTCAAAAAAACAAAAGCACATGGGGAATACTAAAACATATAATTTTAAAAAGGCCAATTTCAATAAGTTAAGGGAAGCTTTACAATATATTGACTGGTATAAACTCTTTAGTGAAAAGAACACTGAGGATAAATGGATCATCTTCCAACAAATATTAGAAAGGTACATTTCTCAGTATGTACCATTGGGAAATAAATATAAAAGAAACAAATTAAAACCAATGTGGCTTAGTAGAGAAGTAAAACAAGAGATTACAACTAAGAGAAGGCCATTTAAAGCATTTAAATCGGACAAATCAGATGCATCTTATAAAAGATATAAGGATGCAAATAATGCGTGCAAAAAGGCAATTAGACTTGCTAAACTTCAAAATGAAATAATGATAGCTGAAGAGAGCAAAACCAACCTCAAAGCATTTTTTAAGTACATCAATTCTAAAAAACCCCAAAATGAAAGTGTAGGTACACTAAAAACTGAAACGGGGGTGTTAGTTAATGAAGACCAGGAAAAGGCAGGAATTTTAAATAACTTTTTCTCCTCCGTATATATTAAGGAAGAACCCATGGCAATAGATGTGCAAATGATTGCTACCAAAAACTTGCAGAATAATTGTAATTGGTTAACTCAAGACAAGGTGCTGCAGCAACTAAAGAAAGTTAATATAAACAAAGCTCCAGGGCCTGACGGTATCCATGTACTTAAGGAACTAAGTGCAGAAATAAGTGAACCTCTGTTTTTAATCTTTCAAGATTCTTTTCTTTCAGGAAGTGTTCCGGAGGATTGGAGGAAGGCAGATGTGGTTCCTATATTCAAAAAGGGTTCAAAATCATTGCCTGGAAATTATAGACCTGTGAGCTTAACTTCTGTGGCTGGTAAAATATTTGAAAGTTTATTAAGGGATAATATTCAAGAATTCCTTGAGAAGAACATGGTTATCAGCAAAATCAGCATGGTTTTATGAAGCACAGGTCATGTCAAACTAACTTGATTGCGTTCTACGAAGAAGTAAGTAGAAGTATAGATCAGGGTGTTGCCGTGGATGTGATCTTTTTGGATTTTGCCAAGGCATTTGATGCAGTTCCACACAATAGATTAGTGTTCAAACTCAAGGAAATCGGTCTAGATGAAAATGCTTGTTCTTGGGTAGAACATTGGCTTAAAAACAGAGTACAAAGAGTTGTCATTAATGGTAAATTTTCAAGCTGGACAGAGGTGGTAAGTGGTGTCCCTCAGGGGTCTGTTCTGGGACCCCTTCTATTTAACATGTTTATAAATGATCTTGAAGACAGCATTGAAAGTCATGTTTCAGTGTTTGCAGATGACACAAAACTTTGTAAAATAATACAATGTGAGCAAGATATTACTTTGTTGCAGAGGGATTTAGATAGACTGGGGGACTGGGCACTCAAATGGCAGATGAAATTTAATGTTGAAAAATGCAAAGTTATGCACTTTGGCGTAAAGAATACACAAGCAACGTATACCCTTAATGGAAGCGAATTAGGGATAACAACACACTAAAAGGACTTGGGAATTGTTATAGACAACAAACTATGCAACAATGTGCAATGTCAATCAGCAGTGGCCAAGGCCAGTAAGGTATTGTCATGCATGAAAAAGGGCATTCATTCTCGAGACGAGAATATCATTTTGCCTCTTTATAAATCACTGGTAAGACCACATATTGAATATGCTGTGCAATTTTGGGCACCTGTTCTAAAGAAGGATATTATGGCACTAGAAAAAGTGCAGAGGCGGGCTACAAAATTAATAAAAGGAATGGAACATATCAGCTATGAAGAAAGGTTAACAAATTTAAACTAGTTTAGAAAAACGTCGCCTGAGAGGGCATATGATAACATTATACAAATATATTCGGGGCCAATACAAACCATTGTGTGGAAATCTATTCACAAACCGGACTTTACATAGGACACGAGGCCATGCGTTTAGACTGGAAGAAAGAAGATTTTGCCTAAGGCAAAGGAAAGGTTTTTTTACTGTAAGAACAATCAGGATGTGGAATTCTCTGCCTGAGGAAGTGGTTTTATCAGAGTCCATACAGATGTTCAAACGGCTACTAGATGTATACTTGCAAGAACAGAATATTCAAGGATATAATCTTTCAATGTAGGTAATAACTGCTTGATCCAAGGATAAATGTGACTGCCATTCTGGGGTCAAGAAGGAATTTTTTTCCTAGCTTGTTGCAAAATTGTGCTTCAAACTGGGTTTTTTTGCCTTCTTTTGGATCAACAGCAAAAAACAAATGTGAGGAAGGCTGAACTTGATGGACGCAAGTCTCTTTTCAGCTATGTAACTATGTAACTATTATTAGTTTATGGTATCGTGTATTATACATATGAATGTGGGCTGTGTATGAGGGCTATTTGTGGAATTTTGTGTGAATGGAAATGTCACATTGTGTGTTTGGTAGTGTGTATGTGAGGGGCTGTTTGGGGTATTGCATGTATGTGGATTGTTAGCGGTTACGTTTGTATGGATTGTGTGTATGGGCTGTTAGCATTATTTGTATGAGGGGAGGGTTATTCTGCAGCTCTGTGTATATCTAGCAGTGTGGTTGGCTTCCCGGAGTTCCAGTGGGGACCAGGCTGGCCAGGTACAGGAGCTGCAACAGCAGCTGCAGGCTGCTCTACTACAGTGTAGATTCCCATTCACAAATGCTGGAATCAAGTGATCGGAGATCAGTTTCTCTACATGCTGCAATGTATAAATTGAGGATTGTCCTTCACCACCTCTTCGTATTAGCAGATATCTGAAGTTTTACTGGGACTTCTGATAGGCCAGAGCCTGTTTGGCCTTTGCAGCCTTGAGTGCCGTAGGTTGCCTACCCCTGTGCTAGTCATGTAAGAAAAGCAAAAAGGCTTACCCTTAATGTCCTCAGAGTGTGTTGGAGGTTGGTGAGAACACACTTGCAACAGATTCTGAGTGCACCTGGCAACAGTTAGAGAGGCTGTTTACCCAGCAGCAACTAAGTCCTGGAAACCAACATCTTGACCCCGAAAAAAAAAAAAAAAAAATTCATGATATTGGCACCTGAATTTCAAATCGCATTACGCGATTTCACAGTGGAAATCAACGTAACCTGTACGAGTGTTCCACCGCCAGGACTTCCCAGCTAGTGCCCAAATGCGCACCATCGTCTGCCCGGCACCTGGCCTGGTATAGACAGAAGCAATTCAACCCGGGGAGATACCGCCATCTGGTGTGTTATCCCTGGCCGATCTCTGAAAAGTTTATTTAAAAGTAGAGCCTCCAGAGCCTCAGCCCTCTCACCATACTTCTAGGGAAAAAACCTGACACCCTCCTCTGCCGGAGGCAGGCAAAAAACTGAGATGTCTTGGGTAGGAAGCAATTTAAAGCCAAAGGTTAATTGGGGAGGTTCTTGAAGTATATGTATGTAAAAAAAAAAAAAAAAAGAAAAAGAAAAATACACCTGCAGGGACATGTTCTAGTCAACAAAATCACATTAAAGGGAAACTATGGCGATACGATATCAGTGTACTGACCAGCACCCTTGCTGCCAATCAGGTTTGCACAGCTTTAAAAAAGGGTAGCAGGTTTTAAAATTTTGCTCCAAAAACAGTTCCTATTGGACATTCAAAGCAGGGCTTTTGGAACCCCAAATGTAACAAAAACATGGCCTGGACAAGTGTACCACCACCATGCACAGACTCTAATTGGCACACCTACCTGCCTACCTTTGGCCTGAATTCAGCTCAAGTTTGCCTGCCATAAAAAAAAAAATAAAAAAAAAAATCAGGTGCCCTGCAGCTCAATCATGTCCCAAACCAACAAAAACAGGGAATCCATCTGTCCCACAAGCAGGACAAGTAAGAACTGGTGCCAGAGTAATATTTAAGGTATGAAGAGTGTATGCCTTAATGTATTTACATACATTTCTAAACTTACTCATCCAGAGAGTAGAACATCCTACAGGAACCGCCACTAAAGCTCATAAAAAAAAAAAAAATAGTTTATGAGTAGTGACATTTCCTCTCTGGGGCTAGATGTTACCTTTCATTGGACAACCACAATTGGTTTCCTCAATTGAAGACATGTTTGTAGTATTTATTTCTGTACTTTAGTTCAATATTTGTAACTTTTGCAGGGTAGACATGCTATACAAAGTCTTCTGTTGTTTTTCAATGCTAACCAACAAATGTCAATAGACAATTGCAATTTCCATATCTGGATTCACTTATGTTTCACTCCTATACATGTCTGAATGCACTTCTTTATCTATACCCATATATCCTCTTCCCTGCATATTAAACCATGTACACCACTGGGAAGTTTGTGTTGGGTTATACTGTAGCTTACTTTATATTCCATTTACAGTCTCATATGGTAATAGTATAATACAATAGTGACTTTCACAACTCAATAAAGTGCTCTAAGTGCAATTAGTGTGATAATTTATACAAAATAAACACTTCCCTTTAGGATATTAAACCCAAAGGTTTCCTCAACAATCTTCACAATAGATCAATATATACAGGATGAAATGCGTAGGACCACTTATGCCAATACCTGTCAACTTTTATGCGAGTCATTAAATACATTTTTGTGCATTCTATTTGGGTTTTCTTAACTGGATACTTTACTGTTTCCTTTCATTACTTGGAGAGACCAATCTCCCAGGATCTTCAACAGATCTGCATTGGCATATATACTGAAGGCATAATTAACATCCTATAATTGTGAGTGGCCATTTGTCTTCTAAATATTGTGAACACAGTTTTGCACTATGATGCGCCATTTCTTTCCTTAATAGGATTTACCCAATTTATATACACATCGATCTCATATGGTAATAGTGCTGTTAAGTTTAATGTTAAAGTTCATTTATAAAAATCACCTGAAAGTGTCACAGCATAGAATACAAAATCAAATTCAGACGAAAACAGATTCAAACAAAGAGGTATGGAAAAACCAAACATTTTAATGAGACTATACAAATAGAGGCAATACATTAAGATTTAGGTTAATGTGTAGAGAATATACTGTGATTTCAACAATGACAATTTTAACAAAGTAACCAAATCACCCCAGTACTCAAAATTACGGGAAGGTTTACTTTAGAGAAAAAAGTACGTATAGTATTTGGCAAAATGCTCAAAAGGTTGGGTTTTTTTTTTTAGATCTAACCATATTGACTACAGTTAACCAAGAATATTTTTTTTTTTTTAAATCTTCAGGCAACCGTACCAAGTTAGATATCTGCCAAATGACCAACTTGTTACAAGGCACCACAATTTTGTTAAAGGGCTATTGAAGAGATCACATTTCCTCTTGACAGTACTTTCAAGATGGCAGATTAACATGTCCACTCCACAAATCCATCTCCACACTGGAAGTAAAAAAAAAAAATAAATAAATAAAACAAAACATTAAGTTTGTATGTAATTAGATGTGTTTTCTTCTTAATCTACACTTCTGATGAAAACTTACGTTTTATTAGATGCGGTCAGAGTAAAGGAGCAGCTCTACCTTCATTTGTGCTTCAAAAGCTAAAGAAGAAACAAGGTCACAAATTTTCAGTATTAATTAGCATGCAAAAGATAGATAGATAGATATATATATATATATATATATATATATATATATATATATATATATATATATATATATATATATATATATATATATATATATATGAATAATGGGCTGACAAAGTATCTTCTGTAAATATAAGCCAAGTAAACTTGGGGAAAAAAAAAGAATTATGGATCAGATGTGCATGCTTAGAAAGCAATGGCTGCATGGATTCTGTGCTTTGTCTAGTTTTGTAACATTTCAGTTAAATTACTACAATGGAATAATCTACACCAAAAATTAAGAATCCAAATTTATACTTAAACAGTCGCAAATAAGCATGGCATTCCATGCTAGAACAAAAAGGTTATAGAGATCACTTTATGATGAATGCAGACATGGGTTAAAATATGAACCTTTTGCTCCTTCGTAACTTGTTAGCCATTTGTATCCTACCACTATTACTGAGAAAATTATGTCTAGGAAAGATATATTCACAGGATTTCTAGGTATTATTGATTCTACCAGGCCTACATCTTAAAAGGGGACACTACAGGAACCATAAGCCTGCCTCCTTGGCCACAAGCCTTCGCTTTCTTATGAAATGTATGGCGAGCTCACACCATAACAGCAGTGAGTGAGCTGCAGAAAAACTACAAACAGCTAGTGATCTCTTTACTACAGGTTTTCCTACTTAAAGACAGGTTGCTTTGTAGTTTCACTCACTGGTCTCTGTGGCTGAGTCTCACACATACATGTGAATAGAAGTATTTTTGGAGTGAGCAGGCAGGGCAATGTATGAAAGAAAGACAAATTTGGAAGTACGTAGTGGGCTTGCAATGTGATCATGTTTCTTGTATGTTTTGCCAGGGTAAACAAGCACCTTTTGAAAAGGTAGAATTCATGTATAATTGTCAAAGGACGTATGGAAACTGTAGGAAAGCAATGGGGAATATATCATAATGTGTTTAACAGGAAAGGAGCAGGAAATACATGGAGCAGGGTATGCTCAGAATAGCAAGATAGAGACTAGTATATGGGATTTGTTACGAAGCATCATGGAATGGTTTAGTGAAGAGTGTTTCAGACGTTTGAAGGAAGAAAAAAATATAGCACCAGCCTATTTCGTAGCACTTTACAATATTATCAAGGGGGAGATTAACAATAAAGGAGACAATTACAAAAACTTTACAGGAATAGGTTGAAGGATGCCCTGTTCAAACAAGCTTTCTATTTATAGGAGGTGGGGTGTAAAACCCAACAGGACAGGAGGTAGCAGTCAAACAAGGTGGAGTGAAGCAGAACTGGAGAGAGAAGAGTGCTGCCCTTTATGACAGAACAAGGGACAGCGCTAAGTGAGGTAGAGGTTACTCTGGGAGTCCATAAGCTTTCCTAAAGAGATGCATTTTGAGGCACTTTTTAAATGATTGAAGACTAGGGAAAAGCTTGGTCGTGGGCAGGCTATTCCAAAGGAAAGGAGCCACCTGCGAGAAGTCCTGCAAGCGTGAGTTGGCCGTGCGGGTGAGAGCAACGGACAGGAGAAGGTCATGGGCAAAAGCGGAGAGACCAAGAATGGGCATACTAGCGATCAGTGAAGAGATATGAGGGGCTAGAATTGGTCAGTGCTTTGTAGATGTCGATTAGTACCTTGAACTGACTCATAGGATACAGGGGAGGTGTGAGGAGCAACAGGAGAGGAAAATAAGTCTAGCTGCAGCATTCAATACAGACTGTAGTGGGGCAATAAGACTTGTGGGAGAGAGTTACAATAATCCATGCAAGAGATTACTAGAGCATGGACAAGCTCCTTAGCAGCATCTTGCTTAAGAAAGAGGCGGATGCAGTTTTTAAGGTGGAATCTACAGGATTTGGTAACAGACTGGATGCAAGGCTCAAATGTGAGGCTAGAATGAAGTATGATGCCAAGACAGCGAGCATGCAAGGATGGATTGATGTAGGTAACACTCACTTGAAGGGAGAGCGAAAGAGGAAAGACAAGGAGTTCAGTTAGAGAGATTAAGTTTCAAAAAGCGAGAGGACATCCAATCAGATGGAAGAAAGGCAAGCAGTGACATGTTGCAGGCTGACAAGGGAGGGGTGTATCTGAGTGTCATCAGCGTACAGGTGGTATGGGAATTCAAATGAGTTAATAAGTTTGAAAAGAGAGGCAGTATAAAGAGAAAATAGAAGGGGACCAAGTACAGAGCCTGGTGGGACAGAGACAGGACGAAGGGAGGAGGTATAATTAGAAAAGGAAACACTGAATGAGCGTTGGGAGAGATAGGAGGAAAACCAAGAGAGGACAGTGTTAGAGATTGAGTGATTGAAGAGTTTGGAGAAGGAGAACATGGTCAACAGTGTCAAAGGAAGCAGAGAGGTCAAGAAGAATTAGTATAGACTAGTGCCCTTTGGATTCAGCTGCGATTGGGTAGTGACTAATAAGAGCAGTCTCAGTAGAGTGGAGGGGGTGTAAGCCAGACTGAAGAGGGTCAAGGAGAGAGTTGGAATTGAGGAAAGTCAGACAGGTAGACCAGTCTTTCCAGAAGCTTTGAGGAAAAAGGGAGCATGGATAGTTAGAAGGGGAGGATGGGTCAATTTTTTTTTTTTAAAGATGGGTAGTACAGTAGCATGTTTAAGGGCAGCATGGGTCAACACCAGAAGAGAGAGAGCGCAGTTTAAGATGTGTGTTAAGGAAGGCACAAGACAAGGGGAGAGAGATCTGATAAGGTGAGACGGGACAGGATCAAGCAGGCAAGTGGTGGGTCGAGGGGAAAGGAGAAGCGCAACCACTTCTTGTTCAGTAGCCTAGAAGAAAGTCTGAAGGATAGGAAAGGCATGACCTAGGTGTGGTTGAGAAGAGAGGGGCAAGGTGGTGAGAATTATTTCCTTAGCTGTTCAATCTTGTCGGTAAAGTAGCATGCAAAGCTATCAGCTGTAAGGTTAGTTTGGGGGGGTGGCCACAGCTGGGCAAAGAAGAGAGTTAAAGGTATTTAAAAAAAAAAAAAGAAAGACACCTGGGATTGCGGGAGAATGAGCTAATGGAGGAAAAGTATGATGTTTGGCAAAGGCTGTATGAAGGCAACAAGAATTTGAAGTGGAGGAAGTCAGACTGGGTGCGTGACTTCCTCCAGCAGAACGGGTGCATTTTGCCTAGATGTCGATGACATGGTCTACATAACTTATTTCCATCCCTGTGTATTACGATCACAATTTCCAGCTCTAAAAGCTGGAATAAACCCAATGGAACACTTTCCCCACACTAATTGAAAAATAAGCGTGCTGCAAATTGTAGTTTAAAGGATCACTATAGTGTCAGGGAAACAAACCTGTTTTCCCTGACACTATAGTGCCCTAAGAGTGCCCCCACCATCAGGGTCCCCCTCCCTTGGCGCTGAAGGGGTTAAAACCAGTTTAGCAGTTTACCTTAATCCAGCACCGGTGACCTCTCCTCCCCCACCGACGTCAGCCCGCCGTGTGCATCCGCGGCGAGTGCCGCGCACATTCAAACATTCTACAGGAAGGCATTTCTCAATGCTTTCCTATGGACGTTCGGCACGCTGAATGTAAATTTCGCATCCAGCTTTGCAGATGCGCCTCTAGAGGTTGGATTAACCCTGCTATGTAAACATCATTGAGCTGAAGTGGTCTGGGTGACTATAGTGTCCCTTTAACAGCAGTTTTCATTTGTTTCCCCTTAAAATCCAGTATTCACCAATAAAAGGTGCACCATCTGGAACACGTGTCCTCAAGGGAATGCAGTTTTACTCAAACATTCTGAGGTAAGGACCAGACAGTGAAAAAGTATTTTTTGTATCACTTTGAAGATGAAAAAAATTACCATGTGAAAAATGACAAATGGATCTTGTGACCAAAATAGCAGTGCCAGTTTCTATTAAAAGAAAACAGGGCAAGTTCTGTAAAGTTTACATTTGTGTAGAGTGAAATCATTTGCGAGTCTACTAAATCTTTCTCACACAGAGGGACCGCTATATTAAGTGACCACAGCTGTGTCTAGTGGTTCTTTTGCGTAATGTCGTCTATGGGTCTGTCATCTTCAGTTTTTTCGCTCCCTCTTATTCCATCTCTTGATGGAATCTCCACCTAGTGTGTCAAAAACAGCCCATCACTGCTCCTTTGCTCTATGTAATGGAGGCCAGTTATTAATTGGACGTGATCTTGTCAAGGCTCAGTTAACCACTGGCAGCATCTCTTATCACTGCTCTTGGATGAATACCACTAAACATAAAGTGAGAACCATAGGACACATCTCAATGCATTTTTATAATAGCTATTCTATAGATGCACCCGGTAACAATGAGGAAAATTGTACGTTAGTATGGACTGTACCACTCTCCTAGCTGTAACCATATTTTAAAAAGTGGAGAAATCTAAAAGACAGTTAAATATATGGATTAGAACAAAGGTTGAGACACATGAACCCTAGTGTAAGATCGCAATTTCTGGTCGTACTGGGGTCATTGGATAAATTGGAGAAATGCAAAGGAAAGATGTAATTTGCAGAGAAATATTTCAAGGGGAATTACGACAGTAACATCTTTAGGAGGGTTGCACTGGACTAGATTACGAAGCAAAGTATTAAAACAATAAAAAGGCATGCAATCCATGGCTCTAAGAACAGTTTTACAAAGTGCTAAAACCCACCTGTCAAACATTGATCTTATCTCCATACATCACCTGCAAAATAAGAATGAAATGTCAGTTCTGTAACTTTGACCCCAACCCAATAACCCAGAAATTTAAAGTTTGAAAAGAACAATGAGGGAAATGCATCAAGACAGTTTGGCAGAGGATAGGGTTTGGGGAGAATATTTTTTCCAGTTTTAAAGAACTGAGCAGATATTATAGTTGTACAATTAAAGCTATTAACATTATAGGCAACTTGGAAAACTTTTTAAGTAGTTACATTAAAGATACAATGTTATAACTATTTTAGACAGAATGGCTTTTTAAAGCTGTTTTTGGTAAAGTTTGAAGATATTACATAAATCTGCTGCCAGTTTATAATGGGATATTATAGTTTTAACATTCACGGCCTGCGCAGTTTAACCAGATTGTTACCACAAACCAGCAGGCAGGAGCTCTGGAGCCCATGATGCCAATACTGAAGGAACGATCATGGGTGGTTAGACTGCGGAGGACACATTAGCGTGCGGAGAGCAGTATTAGGGAATGCTGTTACCTTGTTTGCGATGCATGATTAACATCCTGAGTGTCTTGCAGGATTTTTCTTTTCTTTATAAAGGTTTGGGAACCTTGGCATTTGTACGATGTCCACAGCCCAGTGGGAAATCTCCGGCCTTTATCCCGTTAAGACTACAAATAACAAGTTTATTTTGTCCTTGCTTTTTTTTATTACTTTTATTTGGTTTTTTTTTTTTGGGTCACCTTTAGTAACCAGAATTACACCATATAACCACTCTTCATATGCTTGCACTAAGACATCTTAAAAAGGGACTCAAAAGTCCCTTCCTTCAGTCTAATAAATGACAGGTAGTGGTATCCAAACAAAAACCTCCCTTAGCGTAAATAAAAGTTTCACCATTTGTTAACGCATATAATTTAGAATCAAATTTCTATAAAAGTATTGGACAAAAAAAAAAAAAAATATATACTATTTGGTGGGCAGCTTGAAGTTTTGAAAAAAAAAAAAAATTACAAAAAGCCCATCACATCTAAAATCCAAATAAAAATTTTTTTAATATTGTAACAATGCAAATTTAGAAGCAATTATTGTAGCACATTTTATAGATTAAATTGTTGAGGAAATGCTAATTTTTAGGTCTCATTACTTCTGGTTTTGTGGGCAGTATGTAAAAGAGTGAATACCTAGAAAGAAAGTTTAAAATGGTGAAGGGAAGGTTTTTGCTCTCCAATGTTGCACAAAGTTTGTAATTTAAGAGAAGAAAAAAGTTACAAAGCAGAGTTTATATTTTTATTAAAAACAAACTGAAAAAAAAGTTGACAAATGTCAGTACAGATGGAGAAATAAAGTTACCTATTTAGGCAGGCAGTAATACTCCTTACAACAATACATAATGGGGTAGTTATCCTACACACAAGGGCAGCATTTTTTGTTAGAACCAATAAAGTTAACTATTTTGATTAAAACGTTTCATATAACCCAAAAGAATGATAGAGCGGATGTCAGAATCAAGCTCTTTAAACAATTGGAGATCAATTATTAGATCTCCATATGTAAATACTGTTCAGTTCAATTATTATGCAAATTTAAGACACTGTCCAAAAGAACTTTATCAATCAAGAACCTACTACTTAAAATAATGAGTAGCTGTTCATGTTTGAAATCCCACCCAATACCATACTATGCCTGGAACTAGAACTCACAACCCAAATTAGTTTTATTTGAACTGTATTTTACCTTCCTATTTGAGAATTTACGAATTAAGACAACATTAGCAAAGATCCATCCATATGATTTAATAACATAAAAGATTACAAAGTCAAAAGTTTGTTTTAAACAGCATACAATATTACAGCTAATTACACTAACCAGCTCAAAGAAAAATGGTTTTGTTTTGTTTTTGTTTTTTTAAATGCAGCTTAGCGCAGAACAGTGAAACTACAGCTAACATTTAATATTTTGTAAGAAACTTCAGTTTGGAGCAGTCACTATGAATACTACATTTTAACAACTTTTTACATGAAAAGCATTTTGGAGTTTTAACTTTGTTTAAACAATGAAAATAAAATAAAAAAATAAAATTTAAAAAAATGGTCTAAGTATCTCCACAAAAAGAGTTTGGATGTCTGATTTAAAAGCAGTCCTATGAGAAGGATTTCAGGAGGGAAGGTTTGAGGAGATGGAAGGGATCAGAGCACAGAATTTACTTGTGTATGGGCTAAGGAACAGGAAGTCCCGGGACACAAGAGATCAGTATTAATGGGTTGGATGTGTCCAGACTCAGAAGCGCCTGTAGGGATGATCTCTGTAAGTGCCACCTTTTGCAGGGTGAGAAGGCGGCACCTTTAAAGAGGGTCGTGAGCCATTCCAATTATCTTGGCCTAGGGAAAGAAAACACACAAGCGTTAGCCGAGGAAGATCAACTGCAAAATCGTAGACATAAAACCTATGTTGCTTGATGAAATTCTGATTGCCACTGATTCATAAACCAATTGCTTGGCTAGCACTTTAAAATATGATTAAAGGAAGTACGATGACCACTACAACCCCATGTAGTGGTTATGTTACTAGGAGTACGATTGCGGCCTTTCAGAGTAAGTAGTCAAACTGTTTAAGAATAGTTTGTCAACTTACGTGGTGTCTGCCAGGCACCCACCATCACCACCTCTACAGCTCGAGGCTCTGCCACTGATCCAAGCCCAGCAATGCTCACTGCATGATAGTGGTCATCACGGCAAGTCGATCACACCAGGACACTCCAGAACTACAGCGGTTGTAGTGGTTATGGTGCTTCAAATGTTTCTTTAACAAATGCCAATATACCTTGCTGAATAAGAGGGCATCAGAACACCATATGGAATCCTCTTTATTAAGTGGGACTTTTTTTAATGCATGCTATACATTTGAGTTAACTTTTAGGGATACATTCATGGGCAAAAAAATTAAATAAAAAAAAATTCTACCATCTCATCCACTTCCTTTTACTCCCCCTTTCAGTCTAGCTTCGTTAGATCTGGTGGCCACTATTTTTTTCCATGTATCAGTCCATTAGACATTATGAGGGTAGCACGGGAAACTGTTCTATTAATCTGCTGCAGATACAGTTACATTGCAATGCATTTAAAGGGAACATGTCTTGATTGACAGATATTTGTTTTGTAATTTTCCATCTGGCTTGACTCATTTTATACAATCAAGTGTTTAGTGTCTTTATTTTATCAAAGGCTCATAATTAAACTTATTTCCATTAGCACCGTGTCTTGCTGAGAGCATCAATCATGCTTCCAGAGGGTAACACTAGTTGTAAGTAACATCTCTCCTGCATGCCACTGTTTGGGAAGCACACACTTGTTTTGTTAACAGGTTAAAGGTCCCCAACTATGATGACTGTGTAACATACATATCTGTTCATTCTCAGATTGCCTGTCCATAGCTGCTGCAATATGGCATTCTGGTTGTTTCTCTGTAATTCTGCACAGCCAAAGCCCACCACTCCTCCCTTCTTGCCCTTTCAGAAGTTGCTTTCTGTTGGTTTGCTGGTATCCTTGAGGCCCATCAGTGAGACATGTGCTATACAAAGCTTTTCTCATCATTCTTATAGTACTGAACCTACCCTTTTAATAAGGGTTATACACCAACACACTTTCCTTCCAATAACTTGGTCTCTAGATAACACTCAATTTCATCGCTGAGGATTAGAGACTTGAGGCATTTAACTCAATTCTTGCAATAGCTGCTATTTGTGCCTTTTAAAGAACACCATGTAAAAGCAACAAATATTGGCAACCTGTGTGAAAAAGTCTACTCTGAGGCCCACTCTCCCAGAAGACCTTTAAATAGCAAACAATAAGTGTCAATAGGCAACTCTAAGTTTTATTTTTTAGGGGCTTCCCTTTTGTTCATTACTAAATACCATGGACTGAGGCAGCAAGTGCACATAGGTTGCCAAACAAAGGAACTACAAGTCACCTGCTTTAAATGGCAACTCCTTACTTTAGGGTGCAAAACAACTGCCCTGCATAAAGGAATATGAATAGAGGGTTACGATACTGGAAGTTACACAACTAAGAATTTAAAGTGGTTTCAGAAATCAAACGCCCTGACTTACCGTAACCTTCATATGATTCTGGCCCCTCGCCATGGCCATAATCATAATATTCTGTATCACTGAAAAAAACAAAACAAAGTTTTGTAAAGGCTTAAATCATGCTTTGGCCTGACATGATCTTTGTTCACCATTTAAAGGCAAAACCTATACAAGGAAACATGCATCAGCAACTTACATTGCTTTAACAGCAAGTTTAAATAATCCAAGTCACTGTACCATTAACCTTCACTAGGCTTTCCTTCCTCTAGTTTCTCCAGACTTTGGAGGTGCTAAAAACCATATCTGCTATATATGCAGGAAGTGAATCTAGGTTGCCTTGACTACAAGTTCTTAACCTGAGAGAATCGGATAGGCTCTCAATATTTAAAATCCCTCCTTTACCATCAGCTTCACAAGCACAAGAAACCACAATAAAGAAAGAAACCACACTGAAGTCAAACTGACCACAAATGGTCACTCAGCTCTTCTCCACAAAAGCCACAATTTGATACATTAAGGGCTGCTAGAGTAAATAGTTCTCCACACTCACAATCTGTTCATTGAGTTCTATTTGAACAAGTCACCAATCTCTCACAAACCTGAACTTTCCCCTTCACCCCTTCGTAATCCTTTCGTGCCTACCCCTCAAGAGTCACTTTACCTGCTTTTAAACAAGTGATTGAATAGTAATTTTAGGGTCTGCAAACTTACCACTATGGTGGCTTCATACCAAACTTTAAATTCCAGTCAGCAGGTAACACAATTACAACATAAATCCATTGCCATGAACTTTCATTCAATCCAGCCTCTTTGCCAGCCAACCAAAGACATGTCCATAAATTTAGCTTTTCCTTAATATACATTTGGGATTTTCCCCATTCTTAACACCATCTTTATATCATAACTATGTACCAATCATTTGCAAAACTGCTTACCAAACTAACTTACAAATACATCACAACTACAAGTCTTTTTCTAGCATTCCTACAAGCCTGCACATTGGAAATATCTTAGTTTGATTGCCCCCAAAAGATTTCTTACCTTTGGTTTTGATTGTAATATCCTTCATACCCTTCATAGTTTTGGTCTGCGTATGAATCTTCATAACCCTAAAAAAAAATAAAAAAATTAAATGAACAAGCATATTGGACTTGATAAACAAGTCTCGAATAATTCATTTCTGCACTTTGGGAGAGTTTTACAACAGTCAAGATGTTTAAAAAGTAAAAAAAAAAAAAAATAAGCAGTCTTTAAAATATAAGTCTTGGATAGAGTTTCATGGGTTGGCCAGCACAAACAAACATACCTCAGATTCCATGCATTACTCCCAAGAGGCGCAGTACTTTACAAACTGTAGGAGAGTTTAATCTGCATAAAGTATCTCACTTACATAAGCGTTTGAAAACACTGCCAACACAACTATATGAATATGTTTATTTACAGACAAATGTGCAACTTTCATTAGAAAGCCAAGACAAACCGCTTTCCCATGATAACACACAAAAACACTGTATTCTTAACCCTAGTTTAAGCTGAAACAGTAAGTGAAATAAAGTATGTTCAGAAGCAATTACTTACATATTCGTCATAAGACTCTGGTGCTGGAGGTGGCAAAGAGATCCTCTGGATGGAGCCACCACGTGCCCTTCCAGCAGGTGTGCCTCTACTTGCAGGAGCAGGAGCCACACTGCGACTGGCACTGGCACCACGTGTTATTGCACCTCTTCCAGGAGCACCTCTTGGAACAAGAGAACGTAGGGGTCCAGCCCTTCCCCTGAAGATAAAAAAAAATTAGAAACTGGTCAAAAGTTACCCTTGAAGACTCTTGAACAAGACCACGGTCTCGCAGTCCAGACAGTTTGAAAGACTACAGATTACAGCTTTCTGATCGTTCCACATTTTCTTTGAACAGAATGATGAAAATGTTAGGAATACAAACAAGTATTGTTAACATGAGTGATGGATGGGGCTATGTAGATATGCCTCCACCCAAGTAATTATAGGGATACTTTAGGCATTAACACCTTTATAGCTTGCTAAATGAAGCAAGTTTGGTGTATGGGTCATGCCCCTGCAGTCTTACCGATCACTTAGTTTCGGTCCATGCAGCCCTAGTCACACCTCCAATGGTTTCATTTTCAATCATAGGTTAACTTGATTTAGAAGTTTTTATCTTCTGCTCTATAAATTGAACTTTAAAAACACATAAGTGCTTCCTGTAGTGTTTAGAAAGCCATTAACAGACATGTGTTGAGAACTAACATTTATTTATTACACATTCTGTTTAGTTTAGAAATGGTAAACAGTAGATCTCTTTCCAGGAAGTGTTTAGGAAGGCTGTACAAGTCACATGCAGGGTGGTGTAACTATGGCTGCATAAACAAAGTTATTTAAAACTCCTATTTGGAGTGGCAGATAATGGAAAGTTGTTTTGGTACCTATAGTATTTTATACACACACAAGAGTGTTACTTACTTACTTACTATTAGTCCCCCACAGCTACAGCCACAACTCAATGAAGTGTTCTGGATGCCAGGTCCCTCTAGTTTTAATCCTGCAGCTGAAAACATAGCAGTTTCAGAGAAATTACTATGTTTACACTAGAGGCGCTTCCGCGAGTCGCTGGATGTCCACAGGAAAGCATTGAGCAATGCTTTCCTATGGGCAGTTTGAAAGCGTGCGGCTCTTGCCGCACAAAACGCATTCGGAGCAGACGTCGGAGAGTTCCCCAGCTCCGAGGGAGCCGGCGCTGGAAAAAGGCAATTAGCTGAAGGTGGGACCTAATGACCCTAGAGTGCCAGGAAAACGAGATTGTTTTCCTGGCACTATAGTGGTCCTATAAGGAATATGTGCTTAAAAGAGGGGGAGTGGGTTTTATTTTAAACTACCCATGTCCACCTCACATTCCCTGCCTGGCTCAGAGCACATGCCCTAGTGGGCCAATATTGCACAAAGTAAAAACAATTAAAGTTAAGAGTTATAGCAGTAATAAGAGTAACCTTCCAATATGTCAATATCGTGCTCTGTGTGTACTTGTCTCATTTAACATGTAAACCCCACCACCCAAGAAATTAACTTAAGTGTAATTTATTACCTTGATGGAGGAGCAGCAGAAGGTGGGGGTGGTGGTCCTCCTCTACCCCTAGCTGGTCCACCTCTTCCTCCACCACGGGCTTGCTCTGGGGGAGCTCCATTAAGATAGGAAAGTTCTAAAAATTGCTCCTGACAGATATCATCCATCATGTCCTGCAAAGTAAGAAAAAACTCAGCTCATGGATGAAAGGTAGGGTCAGAAAATAGAGAGGGCAATCACTAGGGTTTATGTACTGTTAAACAGTGCATAACGGTCTTGTCCCATTCAGATTTAGAATTCATGGCCCACAATAGGGATCTTTGCATAAAATTAGAAAAGCTCCAGTGACCGAGATAAAAGACTAATAACAATGTTCGGGTCACAAATTATACAAAGATCTAGTTGCTGAATATGACAAGGATAGTTAGAATGATTCAAAATAACATGCCAATATGCAATCACAGTCTCCCAAATACACAAGGAGTCAACAGTACATGTATATAATGCTGTGGGGGCTCAAGTCTGTTTATATCAGGAAATAAAATCATAGGTTAACCAGAATGTGTAATAAAACTTCCATTCAACAGCTGGGTACAAACATGGAGGTTTATAAACTATGAACATTTCAATTTTATATTAATATGTACATTCAAGAACTAGAGAAATAAAGGCTTGCACTGACTGGAAAAATGAGAGCAGGGCACTGCTTTTTTGTAATAAAAAGCTAGACCCCCTACCCCCTTATACATACCGGAACAAGGAATTTTTTAACCTCTTCCAAAGCATGTGCCATACGGGTGTATGCTTCACAAGGTGGGCCAAAGACTTCAATAAACACATGAAGGTCCATATTGAGATGGGCATACTTAGGGTCACCTCCTTTGCGAAGTTCTTCCTCCTCAAATTTTTAAGGAAAAAACAAAACATGTAAAAATCCCACAAAAGAAAACACAAGGCCCAATTTCTATGTACAACAATACAGTAAGAATCAAATTTCCAGCATTAGTTAATTTCAGTTTAAAAAGTTCCAGTTTAACAGGTTATAAATTAAAACCTTAAGTAACAAATGTCAAATATCATCATAAGACACTAACTGAGTCTTATTGGACAGTCTAGGCACCATAACATCTAAATAAAGTTAGGGTGCCAGGAGACCACTGGATAGACTCTTACCCCAAATGGTTAAACCCCAAACTGAGCCTCCAGTGCCAAGACTCAGGTTCCCCAAACAGCAACTGGATTCTGAAATTATAACGCTCAGGAAGCGCGGAGTGCCGCTGGACAAGGGCTCTTGCTGACTGAGAGCATCAGTTGACCACTCATAGCCAGTCAGTGGCGCCGCTGCCAAGGGGAGTGGAGATCAACAGTGGAGGCAACTTTAGGGTTAGACTGTTCGAGAATGGATTAACCCCTTGAGGTAAGTGCACTGGTGGCCTCCTGGCACTATAATAATGCACATATCCTCATATGGGGTACTAGAGGGGCACTCTTCTCTGATGAAATCTGCAATTAACATCTTAATTTTTCCCATAGGTGACACCCAGATAGATTTTTATTTTTTTAAACTTACTTTACATGAAAAGAAATAAGGCAGGATTACACTAGAAGCGCTCTTGCCCAAAATTGGTTACAAGATTAACCCCTCCTGGGATAAAATGATACACAAGATAAAAGATAACTATATTATGGACAAACTGACAGCACAAGTCGAACTTTATTAGAAGTTATGGAAATCTCTTATATGGTCTCCCAAAATAAAAATAAAAAAATTATATATATATATATCTATCTATCATGTTAAAGCGTGCATGACACTTTCCTATTTCAGTGCCTATTCTGACCATGCAGGAGTAGCAGGCAGTCTCTATTGGTGGACTTTCTCCCATGTGTCAGAGAAAGTGCAGAGAGCTGTTTTACTTGGCTGCAAATTTTCTTGGCTCATGCATCATTTCTGGCTGCCTCCCTGCAGCATGCACATACTGACATCTCTGAATCAGAGGCTTATCAATGAGATGCATATGATTGATCTTTCTACCAGTAAAGAATGTTCGCACTAAGAAAATAAGTGTGGGGAGGCCCTCAATGAAAATGGACATACATCTACTAAACAGTGATTTTTCTGTCTCCTCTGAGGAGTGTTTCTATAAGGGACCTTTCCCTCACAAGGATAGAATTTCCTATAGTTCCTTGATTTGTACACAGTTTAACGCCAAAGATGTTCTCCATGTACATTGACTTTTTCCCCATTTCTGCTCTGCTGTTGTACTGAGCAAAGAAGAGAAGCATTGGAAGGTGGTGAAAAGGAATAAATACAGACTGACACTCAGAGGGCATTTTTGGTATTAAACAGTTTAATATGTTGACACCTTTAGGTAATATGGTGCCCAGGGACTGCAGCATGTAAAACATTTTGCAACAAACTTTCTTTTCCTATTGACTGCAAAAAAAATAATTTTAAATTTACTACTGAAAAGAACCAAATACATACCTTTGCCTTGTCTCTCATTGACCCTTTTCCCAGTACAGAAATTTTGGCTCCAGTCTCCTCCTGAAGCCTCTTAATGGTGTTACCCTGTGGACCCAGGATCTTTCCAACAAAGTTAAACTAAAAGGACAAGAAATGTAACATTAAATCCAAATGTTAAAAAATAAAAAAAAATAAAAAAAAGCAAATTAAGATTTTGAAGCATCTGCTTCAAAAGTGGCAATTAAGTCACAATAAGGCAAACCATCAGCAACTCTGTGCAGGAGAAAACACTGCATATCTTAAACTAGTAGTTTAATTTAAGGAAGAAAAAACAAATTTGAAAGAAATGTATTCACTAGATTTCTTAGCAGGATACATGTATCTCACATGATACTAAGCCTCACCTTTGGGTATAATTTGACAGGTATTAGAACGCGTTCTTTAAGTTTCATATTTTTGTGCGAGAACAAATCCATGTAAGTGTCATCTTCATCCTTCTTGGGTTCACCTCCTTTTTTCATTCTCTCAATTTCTGCAGAGAGAATATAAAACATTTTAAGTACACTGCTAACCAACTGCCACTCAGTGAAAGGTCTAGCATTTGTGCCGATAGGAACATGCTTTTCCCGGCACAGCCACCATGGAGTATTGCAGAAGGAACTATGGGACAGGATTGGTAAGAGCAAACCTAAATTAAAAAAAATAAAAAATAAAAATCACACCACTTACCTCCATGAAGGACTTTCAGATTTTATTTTGCAAATTATTAAAGTACCACTATAGGCACCCAGACCTCTTCAGCTCAATGAAGTAGTCTGGGTGCCAGGCCATCTAGGGTTAATCCTGCAGCTGTTAACAGTTTCAGAGAAACTGATATTTTTACACTAGGGTTAATACAGTTTCTAGTGGCTGTCTCACTGACAGCCGCTAGAGGCTCTTCTGCGCTTCTCACTGTGAAAGTCAGTGAGAAGACGCCAACGTCCATAGGAAAGAATTGAGAAATGCTTTCCTATGGCCTAATTGAATGCGTCAGCGGCTCTTGCGCATTCAGAGCTGACGTCGGAAGAGGGAGGAGAGTTCCCCAGCGCTGGAGAAAGGCAAGTTTAACCCCTTTCAGCCCCGCAGGAAGGGGGGCCATGAGGGTGGGGGGAACCTAAAGACACTACAGTGCCAGGAAAACGAGTTTGTTTTCCTGGCACTATAGTGGTCATTTAATACTACTGACAGTAAGTCTAGGAGTACAGTTAGCTACTTTAGAGGGAATAAGAAAATCCATGAATATATATCTCAGTGCATTTCTGATATTAATGGATCAGATTAAATATTTTAGAATAGAATTTTGCCATGTGTTAAGAAATGTAAATTACCCAGTTTGTAATGTACCAGTTATAAATACAAAAATTAGCCATAAGTAACCATGGTTCTCCCCACGCAGTAACCTTAACCTGCTGTATTTTAAGCATACTTATTTTGACAGCTTATGGAACTACAAAAACTACATTTAAACATGCAACATCCTGCATCTTAAAAAAAGCCACACTAAACCCAAACTTAATAGTAGGGATCGACCGATATTGATTTTTTTTTTTAAGAGCCGATACCAACAATCTGAACTTTCAGGCGGATAGCTTACTGATATTCTGTACATTTATCATTTTGGAAAAAAAAATGTAAACTATTTCTAAAAAAGTAAATGCATAAAATATACATGCCACATGTAGTCGATGCAGTGTGTGTTTGTGCAGTGTGCTTATAGTATGAATGCAGTGTGCGTATGTGCAGTGAGTGTATAGCGAATGCAGGGTATGTGCATATAATGAATGTTAAGTGAATGCAGTGTTGTATAGAATGAATGCAGAGTGTATAGTGTGTTTATATAACCCAGTGTTTGTGTCTGTAGGTATGTAATTTGGAGGGGGAGAGTCATTTTTTATCTCTGCTTCTTACTTGGCCAGGGAGGGGGGATATAGCCAGGGAGGGGGGATATAGCATTCCCTGGTGGTCCTGTGCAGAGGGGCCCCAGCAAGCACTTATTTACCTTCACAGCAGCTATCCTGTGTAAATCTCGCGGCATGTGTGCCGCGCGGATCATTGCCACGGTAACCCGTGACAATGCTCTGACGGCCGCAGGACTCGCAAGATTTAGACAGGGGTGCTGAAGGGAAAGCAAGTTAGCGCTTGCTGCAGGCTTTCCCTGGACTGCCGAGCTGGTCATGGGCCCGGCGGTCCTGGTATGTATTATCGGCATCTCTATTTGCGGATATTGCAGAAAATACCAAATATCGACCAAACCAATAAAATCGGTTGATCCCTACTTAGTAGTCCACTGTTATTTTTCCAGCATGCCTCATTCTGTCATGCGTGAAATCCCGATGGCTTCACCTGCCAGTATCCATTATCCCTACTGTACTCATGCCTGGGTACACAAAACTGGGTGTTTGATTCCTGTGAGAATTATATTGCATTCACACATTAAGATGCATTAGGCATCTATTGACCGACACAGGAATTTATGCATCTGTTCCCATCAGCTGGATTTTCCAAGAAAATCCTTTTCAGAAATAATTTCTGTAAAATGTGAGAACCACTTTGAAGTGTTGCTTTAAGTATTACCACCCCTACATCCTAATGCATTGCACCGTTCCCCAGTAATGAGAAAAACGTTTTGCAACATTTTGCCCTCTTAGCTGGGTCCCTGCAGAGCACCAAGTCTCCCCTGGTGCTTGGCAAGTGACATCTGGCTACTGCAGAGATGCCATAGACAGATGCAGATCATCAATGAACGACCCTCTATGTGTGGTAACATGTTTAGAATTGACTGCTTGATAGCCAATGGGTGTTTGTTGCATTATTTACAATAGTGCCGACTTAGAATAGAAAGTCACTTTTATAAACTCATTCTGGGATACCCCTCACTCATGAAGTACTACAGCAAGCTCTTCAAATGTGGTGTGCTGCTGCAGCCTTTTGACCATATTTCTCATGTTCTCCCCTGCAAGTGAATTTTACTTGCTTGTGTGGTAGAGACTGAGGCTTGCAGTTATTTCACAACCCCCCAAAACGAAATTCCATAAATCACTGGTATATGTTAGAGTATGCTTTGATTTGCTGGTTTCCCTTCTCCGCATTAAAAAATAAAGTCAAAGAGCTCATCTCACACCTTTAAGACCAAGATCTCTACCTGTAGATGGAACCACTGCATCTGATGTTATTCCCCCTGACCAGAGAGCACAAACACATTAGCTACCAAGAACACTTCCAGGCTGGTCATTGATACCTTATTGACACAGATGGAGATGAAGCCGCACTCTGTATGTGCACCGTTTCATATGGAAACTCAGCACATAAGAACTCCAAATCAGTAAAGTGGTCATAGCGGTAAGGTAGTCTCTTGAAATGCTGTGTGCATGTAGACCTTGTAACCATAGTTCTCAATAGCCCTTCTGAATGTTATTGCTAGATTAGGTGTATGACTGAGGCTTGAAGAGGTTAAACACAGAATCTTGAAATAATGGACTGTGCTTATTAGAAGGACCAACATCCTGAAGACAGTGTAAAAATACCACAAAAACCATCAAAATTCCTTCTATGTATACACAAACACACGATAGAAATAACATGTAGAGAGACCAGCTAGGAATGAACTAGGCCTAAATTCCAACCCCCCACACAAAGAGCAGATGCAAGAGGGCGGAGAGCTGTGGAAAATCTATCAGCCTCATACACAGAACAAAGCCGCCTTGTGTTTGGAAAGCCTTGGTAAACGTCAGAAGGAATCCATATTTGCAAAGATACTAAACGGACAAAAGGTTACCGAATAAAAACATGTGCCATTCATTTGCAACACGTTTTACAAAACATAGAAATAAATGGCTGAGAGGGAGATGCAAGGGTTCACTAGAACAAACAAGTCCAACATAAAAAAAAAAAAATATATATATATATACACACACCATATATAAATAAAATTAATTTTTTTTATATTATATATCACATCAAACAGATAACATGAGCAAGTAAAACACCATTTTTTAGGGCAAGCAGACCATTATGGTACAAACACTATTTCAACTAAAATTATTTTTGCTTAATACTCTATGTAAAGGAGTTCAAGTCAGATACCCAGGAGAAATACATTTAGCGGGCTGCTAAATGACTATGTATTATAGATTAGACACAGTCCATTGCAATTTGCACGATTTATACATTTTCATTATTACATAAACTTGGAAATGCCAAGAGGAAAAAAATAAATACTACGTTGCTCCCATGGTATATTTGACGATGTCAAGAAACATGTCCCCAGGGTTTGGTTTGCCATATCGGATTGAAGATTGCTCCAATATATGGCTGCACAAACCGTGTCCCAGACTGCAGACACTATGCATGGCATCCTTACAGGAATGGGGGTGTATGCACTGCATCCAGGATGGCAACAATAGCAAAAATGAATAATAATAATAATAATAATAATAATAATGCGGGTAACTCCATGTGATCTGGGAAGCCATTAAATGCTCTGCAGTCAGCAGGCGGTTATTATCTGAATGCCGGGATCCCATTCACTACAATTACAGCTTCACTGGCCGCATCCCGGCACCCAGTGTGAGAGAGAGAGAGAGAGAGACACTAACTGCATCATAATAATATTATAATATATCGCCATGCCGGCTCCTTTATACACCCACAGCGACATGTTTCGGGTTATTTACCGCCCCGCCCCCCGCCATCTCTCGGTCACAGATATTAATATTATTATTATTATTATTAATATTATTATGTGGCTGTGTGGCGGTATCGTGCGATGTACCCCGCGGTCACGGTGCAGCCCCCCTCCCCCCCCGCCATGGCCGCCATGCTGTGTGTGCTTACCGCTGTTGATGAGGCTCATGGCGTGTGTGAAGGACGGGTCCAGGCTGTCCTTCTCTGCCATGAGCTCGGGCAGGTACTTGGACTCGGTCTCCATGCTGTCGGCCATGGCTGTGGCGATCTCGTTGTTGTTGATGTCGTCGTTGATGCTCCTGGCTGGCTGGCTGGCTCGGTCGTTCGATGCCTCCTCCTCCCGCTCTCACCAAAGCTGTAGGTCCGGGCCCAGTCCGTCTCCTCAGCAGATAAAGTCACGAGCAAGCACCGCCCACCGGAAGTGACGTCACGTACCGCTCGGGCCCCGAGCGCCAAACTAAAAAGAAAGAATCCAGTAAAAAAAAAAAAAAAAAAATCTCCGCAACGTGTGAACAGATGGAGAGAGACCACTTCCGGTCAGGCAACCGGAAACTGGGTCCAGCCCAACACGTGTCTGGGAGGGGGCGGGTAGTGATGGTTAGCTGTGGGTTTCTGGGATTCACCGAGACCAGCGCCCTAATGCTCTAATAGTCATTAACACCGGGTTTAATAATTATATATCTCACAAAATCAGACTATAAATCAGCGCAAACCACTCACTGCTGCTTCCATTGCTGCACCAGTTTAAACGTGTTTGGGTTATTCACTAAACCGAGAATCCAACTTGCATTTCAAATATAAGATGAAAACAGCCAAAGTGGGAAAATCGTCTGACTCCGCTAAGCTTTCATTTCAGCTACTCTGGCCCCTCAAATTTAGCTTGAATTCTTACTTTAGTGTCTCAAGCTACAGCGTGGCCCATAAGTCCCTACCCATCCAGCACACAGATACACTGGATACATAAGATATATGGATAGGTAGGGAATGGGATTTATACCCATGAATTTCAGACCATGCTGAATTGCATCAAATTGGTGCATCTTATATTAAAATAGCAAATGTGACATGCCCATTTTTGTAATCTAGCACCCCCTTTTGGTACAAAAAAAAAAATCAAATACTGTATATGGCTATGGTAAAAACTAATGAAAAATGTTTGTTATGAAAGAAAATAAATGTTTAGTTTTCTTGTCATGATTATATCTGCAGTTTCCTCCACTTTTATTGATGGCTGAAAATTATGCTAGTTGAGCAACTAAACATATTTAAAGGAACACTCCAGGCACCATAGGAACTTCATCTAAATGAAGTTGTTATGATGCCAGAAAGCCCCCCAGCACATAAAACTGTCTTGGGAAAGGTACATTTCTTTCCAAGCCAGTTTTGTGAATGGGCGAGTCACAGATTGGCTTAGAGTGTCACCTGAATGCTCTCAGCCAAACAGTGGTTCCCCCACCCAGGGGCACTCTGCACTTCCTGAAAGTGAATTTTGGGGAACGGAGATCTGCTCTGGAGACAACTTTGGGGTTAAAGTTTCCATTCATGAATGGCTAAACCCCTTGAGGTTCGAGTGTACTGGAGGCCTCCTGGCACCATAGCAACTTCATTTAGATTACTTATTTATTTATCAAATATTTTACCAGGGTGGATACATTGAGATTTCTCTGGTTTTCAAGTATGCCAATCAAGCTGGCTCACTGACAGCAGGCCATGCAGAGAGCACTTTTTCAGTGGTCTCTGCAGGGTCCTGTTGCCCTGAGTGTAGTGCAAGCGTGTCTAACGATGCACTTGAGTTACACTTTTTGGTAGGACACCAAGAAACAAAATCAGGACGGCAGGACAAGTTTAAAAAACCAGGACTATCCCATCGAAATCGGGATGGTTGGGAGCTCCTATAGGTGAATTTAATCTTGGAATGTAAACATTGCAGTTTAACTAAAGGACCACTGCATTCAATCCATTTCATTGAGTTAATAGTGGCCTGGGTGACTTTTGTGGTCCTTTAAGATTTTACCCTGAAAGGTAATTATTGCAATTTCTTAAAGCGGCAATGTCATGTCGAACTTACCTTTCCCCAATCGATTCCTCTTCTCTCCCCCTGTGAGGATCTATTCTTCGTTTCTTCCTGTCTACTCTAGTTTTCTTTAAAATCATAAGACAAAGTAGGGACTATTTGTCTTATAGAGGTTTCCTACGCCTGACCAGCTATGACCAGTGGAGGAGCAAAGTGTGCTCCATTTCCTGTGGTCAGAGAAATTTTTCCCACAATTCTCACCTTTCCTCCGTGTTCCTGCAAAGCCTCCTTTCACTTTTCCCGAACGTCCTGTCATTTTAGACAGAACGCCGGCGAAACTACCGAATTGCGTCCTAACTGATTGAGAACAGTTTCTCCATTCGTGTTAGGACGCAACTCGGGACTCTGTTCGTATCGGAATTTCATTAGAATGAATGAAACTCCCATCCTATTCGTGCCGCAGCTGCATCTTGCAACTGCTTAGTAGATATCTCCCTAATTCCCACAGTATCAGGAAGCTATCTACCAAAAGGCTAAAAGACCTAAATTGGTCTTTCAGTCAAATTTACTAATACTAAGTAAAGATTACTTAGTATTAGTAAATAATCTGCCCCTACTCGCTATATCGCGAGTAGGGGCATGTCTATTAAACAGTGAGCAGCCTGTGGCTGTTCACTGTTAAAAAAACAAACAAAAAAAACCCCTAGTATCCCCCTCCCGAGACCCTACCCATGCTGCGCGAGTGGGAGCTATTAAACTGAATGGGGGACCTATTGCCCCCCCCCGCTCCTACCCCTGAGCGGTGGTGGGGGCCCTAAATGACAATGGGGGGATCTATTGTCCTCCCCGGCCCCCACCAATGAGCAGCGGGTGGGGGCCCTAAATAACAATAAGGGGAGGAACCTATTGTCCTCTCCCCCTAGCTCCCATCCCCGAGTGGCGGGTGGGGGCCCTAAATAACAATAAGGGGGGACCTATTGTCCTCCCCCCTCGGCCCCTACCCATGAGAGGCGGTTGGGAGCACTAAATTATAATAAAGGGGGGGACCTATTGTCCTCCCCCTGGCCCCCACCCCTAAGCAGCGGGTGGTGGCCCTAAATTACAATAAAGGGGGAGGGGACCTATTGTCCTCCCCCCTCGGCCCACACCCATGAGCGGCGAGTGGTGGCCCTAAATTATAATAAAGGGGGAGGGGACCTATTGTCCTCCCCTCTCGGCCCCCACCCATGAGCGGTGGGTGGGGGCCCTAAATTACAATAAAGGGGGGGACCTATTGTCCTCCCCCACTGCCCCCACCCCTGAGCGGCGGGTGGGGGCCCTAAATTACAATAAAGGTGTGGACCTATTGTTTTCCCCCATGGCCCCACCCCTGAGCAGCGCATGGGGGCCCTAAATTACAATAAAGGGGGAGGGGACCTATTGTCCTCCCCCCAAGCCCCCACCCCTGAGTGGCAGCCCTAAATAACAGTAAGGGGGGACTATTGTCCTCCCTCCCAGCCCCCACCCCTGAGCGGCGGGTGGAGGCCCTAAATAACAATAAAGGGGGGAACCTATTGTTCTCCTCCCGCCCCCCACCCCTGAGCGGCGCGTGGGGACCCTAAATTACAATAATGGGGGGACCTATTGTCCTCCTCCACGGCCCCCACCCCTGAGCGGCGGATGGGGGCCCTTAAATTACAATAAAGGGGGAGGGGACCTATTGTCCTCCCCCCAGGGTCCTACCCCGGAGCAGCGGGTGGGGGCCGTAAATTACAATACGGGGGGGCTATTGTCCTCCCTCCCAGCCCCGACAACTGAGCGGCGGGTGGAGGCCCTAAATAACAATAAGAGGGGGGGACCTATTGTCCTCTCCCCAAGCCCCCACTCCTGAGCGGCAGGTGGGGGCCCTAAATAACAATAAGGGGGGACCTATTGTCCCCCCTCCAGCCTCCACCCATGAGAGGGGGGTGGGGCCCTAAATGAAAATGTTAACCCCCCCAGGTGACCAGGGGTCCCCAAGCCCCTAGTCACCCCCCCACCCAAAAATGTTTTAATAAACCCCTACCTATCCCCCTTACCATAAAAATAACGAGTGGGGAACAAGAGAACTAAATACCTGTAAAAAATAAATAAAACATACCATTGGATGTCTTCTTTTTCTAAAATTTAATTTTTTCCGCCCCAAAAAGGGCAAATAAAAATTCATAATACCCATCGAACTTTGAAATTAAAATAAAAAAACATCTTCACACATGGGGGGCATGGCACAGACTGAGCTCTGCAGGGCGGGAAAAGGCTTTTAATGCTTTCCCATGGCCTGCAATTAGACTCAGAGCACTCTGATTGGTTGGTTTAAGCCAACCAATCAGAGTGCTCTGACAGGTAAATGAAGATACTGACAGGTAAGTCTCTACATTAACCTGTCACAGAACTCTGATTGGTTGGCTTGAAATCATAGTGCTCTGAGTAATTTTACACAGCGTGGGAAAGTTCTTTGGAATTTTCCCGTGCTGTGTAATTTGACTCGTAACAACACTCTGATTGGTTTCTTTCAATGAAGCAATCAGAGAGTTATGACTCATAACAACGCTCTTATTGGTTGCTTTCAATCAATCAGAGAGTTATGAGTCAAATTGCACAGCATGGGAAAATTCCAAAGAGCTTCCCCACACTGTGTAAAATTATTCAAAGCACTGTGATTGGTTGGATTTCAAGCAAAGATTTCAAGTAAATGTAGAGACTTTTTTGGGTGAGGGGGGTTAACATTTTAATTTAGGGCCCCCAGCCGCCGTTCGTGGGTGGGGGCCGGGGAGGGGGAGGACAATAGATCCCCCCACCTCTTATTGTAATTTATGGTACCCACCCACCGCTCAGGTGGGACAATAGGTCCCCCCATTATTGCAATTTAGGGCCTCCACCCACCGCTCACGGGTGGGGGCCGGGGTAAGGACAATAGGACCCCCCTTATTGTTATTTAGGGCCCCCTCCCACCGCTCAGGGGTGGGGGCAAGGGGGAGGACAATAGGTCCACCCCCTTTATTGTAATTTAGGGCGCCCACTCGCCGCTCAGGGGTGGAGGCTGGGGGGTAGGACAATAGGTCCCCACCCCCACATTTTCATTTATGGCCCCCACGCAACTTTTTTTGGGTGAGGAGGGGGTTAACATTTTCATTTAGGGCCGCCACCCGCCGCTCATGGGTGGGGGCCGGAGGGAGGACAATAGGTCCCACCTCCCTTTATTGTAATTTAGGGCCCACACCTGCAGCTCGGGGGGGGGAGGACAATAGGTCCCCCCCTTATTCTAATTTAGGGTCCTCACCAGCCACTCAGGTGTGGGGACTGGGGAGAATAGGTCCCCTCCCCCACATTTTCATTTTCAACTTTTTTGGGTAGGGGGGTTAACATTTTTGTAATTTAGGACCCCCACCAGCCGCTTATTCTAATTTAGGGCCCTCACCCCCTGCTCAGTGGTGGGGGCTGGGGGGAGGACAATAGGTGTCCCCCCATGTTGCAATTTAGGGCCTCCACCCACCGCTCATGGGTGCGGGCCGGGGTGAAGGACAATAGGACCCCCCCTTATTGTTATTTAGGGCCCCCTCCCACCACTGAGGGGTGGGGGCCAAGGGGAGGACAATAGGTCCACCCCCTTTATTGTAATTTAGGGCCCACACCCGCCGCTCAGGGGTGGGGGCCAGGGGGGAGGACAATAGGTCCCCCCATTATTGTAATTTAAGGTCCATATGGATAAAAAGAGTTTGGTGAGGGCAGCAAAGTAACTGGGAGTAACTGGGCCCGGGGTTCTTGTGGTGTAGTTAATGAAGGGCTATATGAGTTGTGTGTAGGAGGGCTGTGTGTCTATGATGTATGGGAGATGTTTTATGTGTGGCGTTCCATTATGTATTGGGATGCAGTGTATTTGGGTGGGGGAGTTGTTGTGTTTTTATATAAATATAAGTCGAGACACCTCTGACACAAGAAGAGACCAATGAAGCTGCTGTGCATAAACAATTTATTTTTATATTAAAGGACCACTCTAGGCACCCAGACCACTTCAGCTTAATGAAGTGGTCTGGGTGCCAGGTCCAGCTAGGGTTAACCCATTTTTTAATAAACATAGCAGTTTCAGAGAAACTGCTATGTTTATTAATGGGTTAAGCCTTCCCCCAAAGCCTCTAGTGGCTGTCTCATTGACAGCCACTAGAGGCGCTTGCGTGCTTCTCACTGTGATTTTTCACAGTGAGAGCACGCAAGCGTCCATAGGAAAGCATTGTAAATGCTTTCCTATGCGAGGGGCTGAATGCGCGCGCAGCTCTTGCCGCGCGTGCGCATTCAGCCCAGGAGGAGGATCGGAGGAGGAGAGGAGGCAGAGAGCTCCCCGCCCAGCGCTGGAAAAAGGTAAGTTTTTAACCCCTTTCCAGAGCCGGGCGGGAGGGGGTCCCTGAGGGTGGGAGCACCCTCAGGGCACTATAGTGCCAGGAAAACGAGTATGTTTTCCTGGCACTATAGTGGTCCTTTAACAATGTCAGAGAAAGGGTCAAAAAGGACATTTTATGATTGAAGAATGGGATGTTATTATTACTTAATTTTAGCCTCTGTAGTATGGGATGCTGGGAGGAGGTGACAGCACTTCCTTCCTATAATCATGTGTGTGTGTGTGTGTGTGTGTGTGTGTATGTGTCTATTTGTGTGTGTACCTGTGCCAGTTTGTGTATCTGTGTGTCAAGCTGTATGTATGTGTCACTGTGTGTGTGTTTGTGTGTCAAGGTGTGTATCTATGTGTATGTTGCATGTGCTAGTGTGTATCTGTGTGTCAGTGTATCTGTCAGTGTGGGTGTATCTGTCAGTGTGTGTGTATGTGCCAATGCATGTATCATTGTGCCAGTGTGTGTATATGTGCCAATGTGTGTATCATTGTGCCAGTGTCTGTGTATCTGTATGTAGTTGCCAGTGTGTGCATCTGTGTGCCAAGATGTGTGCATTTGTTAGTATGTGTATCTGTGTGTCAGTGTATCTGAGTGTGTGTGTGTATCTGTGTGTCAGGGTGTGTGTATGTGTGACAGTGTGTGTGTGTATGTGTCACTGTGTGTGTATCTGTATGCATGTCAGTATGTGTATCTATGTGTCAGTGTATTTGTGTCATTGTATCTGTCAGTGTGTGTCAGTATGTGTCTGTGTGTATCTGTGTGTGTATGTGTCAGTGTATCTGCAAGTGTGTGTGTATGTGTCAATGTGTGTATAATTGTGCAAGTGTGTGTGTGTATCTGTCAGTATGTGTATCTGTGTGTCAGTGTTCCTGTCAGTGTATGTATCTGAGTGTCAATGTTTCTGTCAGTGTGGGTATCTGTGTGGCAGTGTGTGTATCTGTGTGTGTATGTGCCAGTCTGTCTGTGTGTCAAGATTTATGTATCTGTATGTCAGTGTGTGTATCTGTCTGTGTATGTGTCAGTGTATCTTTCAGTGTGTGTATCTGTGTGCGTGTGCCAGTGTGTATAAAGTTATGTGTGCCAGTGTGTGTATCTGTGTGTCAAGGTGTGTGTATGTGTTAGTGTGTTTATGACTGTGTATGTGTCAGTATTTCTGTTTGTTAATGTGTGTTTATATGTGTAAGTAAATGTGTAAGTATGTATGTGACAATACATGTAAAGATATCTCAGCAATCAAACACCAACACAACACATATTCCTGCAAACACAAACATGACATACAAAGACACCCCTGAACTCTAACTCCAAAATTATATACAAACACTCAAACAACAATACTACACACACATGTACATCACATTTAAAATCCAACACTACATCCAAACACACCCCTACACGCAAATGGAAACATATATACAAACACATCCCTGTATTAAAATGCTAAAATATTTACAAACACCAACTCTACACACGGGAGCACACCTGCTCCTAAGTACTACAATCTTTTAACTATCTGTAGAAATTAGTGTATATATATATATAAAAAAAAACATAATTTGCAAAAAAAAAACATTATGTTCTGCTACATGAAAGGTTTATGCTATGGCCAGTCCCGGACTGGCCATCGGGCATACCGGGCAAATGCCCGGTGGGCCGCGATGGCCGTGGGGCCGAGGCTGGAGAGGGAGGGAGGAGAGGACCCGATGGAGCTCTAGCCTGCAGCTCCGCCGGGTCCTCTTACAGGATTCTGAGCGTTGCCGCAGTTACCACGGCAACGCTCAGATCTCGCAAGAGTGAACTCTAGCCTGCAGGCTAGAGTTCACTCTCACCACTAGGACCACCAGGGAAGGCAGCACGGCTCCCCTCCATGGCAAGTGGGAGGAGTCTGGTGGCACTATATTGTTCTATGATGTATTATGATTGGTTGAATTCTTTACAACTTTGTTAACTATTTCTTTGCTGCTGGGAGTTTCAGTAAAGAAAGATAAGCAAATATGAAGCCTCCTGTCTTGCCATAAAATTAATTAAGAAACCTTGGCCTTTCTGCAGCCTAAGTAATAATTACATGTATCACTTTAAAAAAAATCATCAGCTGCTACTGACCTCAGCATCTGCTAACTGTAGCCAAGTCTTTCATCTTCAGCTTTTGGGAAAGACTTCCAAAGACAATCCTTCCAAAATAATTTATATAGTTTCCGGATGTTACCCCTAAAGGTACCCCTACATTTCTTCAAAACTCTACAAAACACTATCACCAAATTCATCTCGTGTTGTCAGGATTTTATCCTGATAATGTTTATTTTCCGCTGTTGTATTTTTCTCCAATACCAATTTTTCACCACTAGTGGCCTCCCTAGCCACTAGAAAAAACTCTGCATAGCAATCTGCTATAAAAGGCCAAACCCGACAAAACCAACTTGCATTTACATTGAGAGAAGTTATTGTTCTGAACCTGACAAGTCTTCTGCTCTACTCTTACTTACCTTGAACCACCTTGATTTATTCCAACCTGATCTCCAAAACGAACCAACTTTATTTCTATACTGGACTTTGTTTTCTTATTGATTTTGTTCCAACCTGGGTATTACAGACTTCATATTATTTGCAAGTATCCTGAGATCTGACAACTTTTTTTAACATCTGTTGCCAACCACCACACTAACCTTAAAATATTGGGAAATCTTCTAAAACACAAACACACTTATAAAAAAAACAATTCCTCCCCCAGGCATCCATCTCGGCATTAGAAACAATTTCACCTTAGCTATCCCGGAAGCAATGGAATGATCGAGGTATCAAACACATACAAGGACCTGTGCACACAAAATGCGATACTACCTTCCATGGAATTGCAAACCAAATAAAATGTACCTAATTCTTTTATTTTTCCATTGGTACAGTTAAAAAGTATACTTTCTGTCTGGATATACCACAAACAGGATGCCTCACCTCTAAACGAGGGACTAGTGATGTCCCGAACGGTTCGCCGAACAGTTCGCCACGGACGGCGAACATAAACATAAACTTTGACCCTGTACCTCACAGTCAGCAGACACATTCCAGCCAATCAGCAGCAGACCCTCCCACCTCCTGGACAGCATCCATTTTACATTCATTGTGAAGCTGCATTCTTAGTGAGCTGTCCAGGAGGTGGGAGGGTCTGGGAGGGAGGGTCTGCTGCTGATTGGCTGGAATGTGTCTGCTGACCGTGAGGTACAGGGTCAAAGTTTACTCAATGATGAGTCCGTGGCAAACCGTTCGGCGAACCGTTCAGGACATCACTACGAGGGACATGTACAGCTGCTATACAGCCCATGTTGTAATAGCTCTACCAAACCTAACATTATCCCTTTCCTATAAAGCACTACTATAAGGTAGGGATCGGCCGCTATTGATTTTTTTAGAGCCAATACTGATAATCTGTGAACTTTCAGGCCAATAGCCAATAACTTACCGATATTCTGTACAATTACCATTTTGAAAAACCAACACTATTTCTAAAGGTAAATGCACAAAATATACATGCCACATGTAGTGGATGCAGTGTGTTTAGACAGGGGAGCTGTGTATGTTTATGTATTGTGTGTGTGTAGTGGATGTAGTGTATATATAATGAATGCAGAGTGTTTGTGAAGTGTGTGTATAGTGAATGCAGAGTGTTTGTGTAGTGTATATATAGTGAATGCATAGTGTGTGTTTGTGTAGTGTGTGGTTTGCATAAACTGAATGCATTGTGTGTGTAGTGTGCGTAAAGTGAATGTAGTGTGTGTATAGTGAATGCAGTGTGTTTGTGTAGTGTGTGTATAATGAATGCAGAGTGTGTATATAATGAATGCAGAGTGTGTGTGTGTTTGTATAGTGTGTGTATAGTGAATGCAGTGTGTGTTGTGTAGTGTGTATATATAATGAATGCAGTGTGTTTGTGTAGTGTGTGTATATAATGAATGCAGAGTGTGTGTTTCTTCTGTGTAGTCTGTGTATAGTGAATGCAGTGTATTTGTGTATATAATGCAGAATGTGTGTGTGTTTCTGTAGGTATGTTATTTGTGTAAAATGGGGGGGGGGGCATTTTTATTAAATTTTATTTTAAAAAAATAATAAATTTTTAGTCCCCCTCCCTGCTTCTTACTTGGCCAGGGAGGGGGGATATGGCATTCCCTGGTGGTCCGGTGGCATGGACTGTGCAATCGGGGCACGCAGCAAGCTCTTATTTACCTTCCCAGCAGCTCCCCCGTCTAAATCTTGCGGTTTGCGTGCCACGCGGAGCGTTGCCATGGTAACCTGTGGCAACACTCTGACGGCTGCGGCACTCGCAAGCTTTACACAGGTGAGCTGAAGGGAGCTGCTGGGAAGGTGAGTAAGAGCTTGCTGCGGGCCCTCCAGGCCCATGATAAGCCCAGCGGTCCTGGTATGTATTATCGGCACTATCGGTATCTCTATAGGCCGATACCGATATTGCCAAAAATACAGAATATCGGCCAGACCGATAATTGGTCGATCCCTACTATAAGGTGCCCCTAACTGTTCTTTCGCATATATGACATAATGGGAGAAGGAAGGGGTCCACACTTCCACAGATACACAATGACTTGACTCACTCAAAGGCTTGACATCATAGAAGCTCACAAGAAATTAATTTGCCGCTTATACAGAATATACACCAATGTACTGCCAGAATGTTGAGATGTTCATGAGGGAAATATTTTGCACATATGGTTGGTATACCCTGAGATAAAACCCCTTTGGACAGGAGTTCAAACAATACTTAAAAAATGTCAGAAAGCTGTTTTATCACTAACTCCACCTGTAAGCCTGTTTCTAATGTTTCCTAGCACATGGTTTATGGCTTTTAAGAAAGTTGCAGTGATAGCTATCCTAGCAGCCAAAAACCTAATAGTACGGAATTGGAAAAGGAGATTTGCCCGTCACAAGTTGAGCTGCAAAACAAAATACGCCAATATTACATATACGAACAATTGACAGCTGAATTGCATTAAAAAATTCTAGCTTTGGAAGACATCTGGAAGCCCTGGATCGATACACAACATACAAACAAATCTTATGGGCAAGCATACATGACAGTTCAACTAACATTGTGGGACATGCTGCTGATGCAATACCTGGAGCAAGGCGCCAGAGAACAGTCCACTAACAAGGCACAAAAAAAAAAGAAAAAAGCATGACAAGTACTAAAGATATTCTAGTTTTCAAAAATTACATGAATGCATGGTCCAATGGACCTGAAGTGCTGCTATGGGGTTGTTAATAATCCCACACTCCATCACTGCCTTCCTAATTCTTACTCTCCTTTAAAGGTATGAGACACTCCTCCCCCCCCTTCTACTTAAACGGTTTATACACCCTCTACCGGGGCCGGCCTTAGGCCATTAGGCACCCTGTGCGAAAAGTCTTCATGGCGGCCCCCACCAAGTTGCCTGTAAACAGTCACACACACAGGCACAAGCAGACAGTCACACAAACAGTTACAAGCAGACAGTCAGACATGCTCAATTACAGGCAGACAGTCACACACACACAGTTACAGGCAGACAGTCACACATGCTCAGTTACAGGCAGACAGTCACAGAGCCAAGTACACAGTTAAAGGCAGACAGGCACACAGTCACAGGCAGACAGTCACACATACTCCATTACAAGCAGACAGTCATACACACTCAGTTACAGGCATGCAGACACTCACGCACTATAATAGGCACACAAACACTCAGTTAAAGGCAGGAGTCACACACAGGCAGACAGTCACACACACAGGCAGACAGTCACACACACACAGGCAGACAGTCACACATACAGACACAGTCACACACACACAGGCAGGCAGTCACACACACAGGCAGTCAAACAGACAGTCACATACACAGGCAGGCAGTCACACACACAGGCAGACAGTCACATAGACAGACAGTCACACACACACACACACACACACACAGAGGCAGTCACACAGACAGACAGTCACACACAGGCAGGCAGTCACACACAAACACACTCACACACAGGAAGGCAGACACATGAAAAGGCAAACAGTAAAACACAGGCAGGCAGTCACAGTCACATAAACACAGGCAGGCAGGCAGACAGTCACAAACACACACGCAGGGAGGCAGGCAGACACATGAACAGGCAAACAGTAACACACACACACACAGGCAGGCAGACAGTCACACACACACACACAGGAAGGCAGACACATGAACAGGCAAACAGTAACACACAGGCAGGCAGTCACACACACACACACACACACACAGACTTACCTCTTTCCATTATGGCTGCAAGGGGTAGTGGATGCAGTTGGTTGTTGGGGAAGCAGGGGCGCCTTCCTGCTTCCTTCTTCCTGTGCAGCTTCGGGTAGGTATTACCAGGGGGTTCGGGTATGTATAGGCCCCTCCCCGCCTCTCATTAAGTCCTGCCCCGCCGCTCATTAAGCCCCACCCCCACCGCCAAGATTTTTTTTCTCTTTAATAGACCCGGGTTATTTAATAATTAATTATTACATTATTAATTATTTTATAATTAATCCTCCACCCAGGTACTGTAGCGGTACTTACCTTACCCAGGGGCCGGCCGAGGTCCTCTCTTCCCGCCACGCTCTAAGAGCGTGCCGCTCGTCTCGGGCACGCTCTTAAAGGGGCAGTGGGAGCCAAAAAATACAATGGTCTCCCATTGGCCCCTGTCATCCCACATTCCCCATACACTCACATTTTGGGGGCGTGGATAGGACAGGGGCCAATCAAAGTAAAGGTTAGGGTATTTATACTTACCTCTCCCTTGATTCCCTGCCCTATCGTGGTTTCTGTTTTAGTTCCCTTTAGCGCTTGTTGTGTTCAGTTGTGATTTTCGTGCTTGACCTTGGCTTTGTATCTGACTCTGTTTATCTCTCTATCCCTGTTTTGTCTTGTTTGCCGGCTTACTGACTTCTGTGTACCAGACCTTGGCTAGTTTTTGTTCTCGCAGTCTCTTTGTTCCCTTGACCTCGGCTCGTTCTTGACTCTACTCTCTAGAGTCTATTCTCTACTATACGGCGAGTCCGGCCATTCTAAGGTCCGGTAAGACGTATCTGCTCTATCTGTTGATTGTTGAACTAAATCTTGCGTGTTGGGGTAAACTACCGTGACAGGTATCTGTTTTAGCTCCCCTGTAGGCTGGCCATGTGCGAGCTGTGTCGGCTGTCAGGGCACCCCCTGGTCTAGCTCGCACACCCCTAAGGCCGGCCCTGCCCTCTACAACCTAAGGGAGCTCACCCTTTTACTAACAATATAGCACAGCAAGCTCTACAACCACCCCAACAAACAATCTGCTAGTAATATGAGTGAAACCTTTACCCAGGCTTGGTCTTTTGACCACGGTAAAAATATCACTATGTATTGGAATTTTCATGTTGATGAAACACCACAAATTGTACTATTTGCTTAAAATCATTCTTTGCACCGTTTAATGCATCACTCCCCTCCTATCCCTTTTATCTTTTTTTCTGTATCCCCATACACTGTTTACAAAATCTTTCAATAAAGTACTTTGTGACAAACTCCCCTCTCTAAGTGAGTTTGCCATGAGCTCCTGGAGGAGCCTGCTTGCCAGCCTCCTGCCCACAGACTATGGGCCCTGCAGGGAAACCTGTAAAAGACTACCAAACTTGACCGACCGTTAGCACTGATTTCATGGAACTGTTTTGGGCATAGGACCATGTGCACGGTCGGTCAAAATTCTGACTTCCAGGAAATTCCTGAACCCCTGAACAGATCTTTTTTTGGATATCTTGAACTTGATTTTTGGATATGTTGGTAACCCACATAAGGGCTATCAGGGGATGTAACATTTGTGGGGATGTTTTGGGGTACTTTTGGGACTTTTTAGAAATGTATTTTTTCTGTGCTTGGAGATAATTGGATTAGAATTAGTACAGTTACTGATCCAATTATCTTCCAAGCAGAGGGGAGGCATTGTGTGTCATGTGTGGGACTGCTTTACATTGTAAATGTGTTATTATTGGTTTGTAAGTTTGTGTCCCTGTCCCCAACAAGGTCAATAAGGGCGTACCCCTTGCTTGGGGACTTGCATAAAAGGCCAAGTGTGGCACCATTAAAATCTATTGCAGCAACCAAACAGCCACAACCACAGGGACCTTGCCACCAGAAATGCTCATGGCCACTATTGTCACCCTCCCGAAACCGGGAAAACCCCCGGATAAATGCCAAAACTACCGACCCATATCGCTACTGAATACCGACGCTAAAATATATGCAAAGATTATAGCTAATAGACTTAGAGACATCCTGCCCGACCTTATAGGAGATGACCAGACAGGGTTCGTGAATGGTAGACAGGGGCTAGATAACACGCGGAAACTAACACTACTATTAGAGCACCTACGGAAAACTAAGGAGGGGGGAATGCTCCTAGCACTAGACGCAGAAAAGGCGTTTGACCGCCTCAGCTGGCCATTCTTAGACCGAACTCTGAGGGCATACGGATTCCCACCTCCAGTAATAAGCCAAATTTTTGCGCTATACTCTGCCCCGGCAGCACAAGTCCTACAATCAGGGTTCAAATCGGACCCATTTAAAATCTCCAACAGGACGCGGCAGGGCTGCCCACTCTCACCTCTCCTGTATGTATTAGCACTGGAACCCCTTCTTCGCACTATACGAGCCCACCCCCTGATAAAAGGCATCACAATAAAGAAAACCGAATACAAAATCAGCGCTTTTGAGGACGACATACTACTCTTCATAACGAGACACCTAGACTCCCTACCACACATCATGCAGGCAATACAGATGTACGGTCGCCTATCGTACTATTCCCTGAACGCGACAAAAACGCAAGCCCTGGGGATAACTCTTCCTGCACAACTAATCCGCTCATTACGCACCACATACAATTTTGAATGGAGAAAAGACTACATCACATACTTGGGGCTCCACATTACCAGACAGACAAAAGACCTAATACCAGGGAACTACATTAGGGTGTGGAATGACTGCAGAACGATACTTAAGACATGGGGCCACCTATTCCTCACCTGGACAGAACGGATAATTGCTCTTAAAATGTCCATACTCCCTAGATTACAATATATATTTAGGACATTACCCATGAATGTCCCACAAACATACTTTAAAACAATTCAAAAAGATGTTAGCACATTCATATGGGCCGGAAAGAAACCGAGAGTGTCGCGTAGGTTGCTGGCGGCACCACTGACAGAGGGTGGACTGGCGGTACCGGACGTACAGGCTTACCACCAGGCTGCCATACTAGCATCGTCGATGCCGCACCTCATAGACCAACCCCCTCTTCAATGGGTGACGCTAGAAAACCACCTGATGGAACCATACGAGATTTCACATGTGCTATGGCTCCCCAAAACGCTTAGACCACCACTGATTGATACCCCAGCACAAATCACACTACTCTGGGACCAGCACAGACACAAGCTGAGCTCTAACTCCCGAATCTCACAGGCCACACCACTAGGAGCCCTCACATACTGTATCCCCATGTTCCACGCAACGCCATGGCAAGAGAGAGGCATCATGACTCTAACCCAAGTTCATAAGGGAGGTAGGCTCATGGACTTCGACATGCGGCAAAAAACATACGACATACCGCCAACATCACACTTTTCATACAGACAACTATCATCATTCCTCCACACACATACCCCTAAAAACACCATACAGAATAGCCCGAGCCCACCTACCTACACCTTATGGGAAAACTTATGCATAAACCATAAACTCCCTAGGGCCTGCAAACCTCTATCTACCTGCTATAAAATGCTCCTAGACTACAGCCCACTATCAACAGCTACACCAGCGATACAATGGGAAAGGGAACTAGGCATGAACCTCACTAAACAGCAATGGGACGAATTAGTAAACTTCCCTAGGAAACTGATTAAATGTGTGACACTCATTGAACAACATATGAAGATAGTATATAGGTGGTATCTGGTCCCAGAAAAACTACACAGGCTCTACCCCTCCAGCTCCCCAGACTGCTGGAGATGCACCAAACATATCGGAACCACCTTACATGTCTGGTGGCAGTGCCCACTGATACAACCACTCTGGAGGGCAGTACAGAGAGTGCTCAAAGAAATCACAATCTCCGAACCACAATATAACCCAAGCACGTACCTACTACTAGCACTACCTCCAATGACCCCACAACATATGAAAAAACTGACATACCACCTCCTGCTTACGACCCAACGAGTAATCGCGAGGGCATGGAAATCTTGCAATACCCCTTCCCTAGAAGCAGTCCTAGCTGAAGTGGACAAACAACGATTCTATGAGAAATACTTCCATAATATATGCCCCCCCACGAACACGACATTAGCTACATGGGAAAGCTGGGATAAATGGAGGCTGAAACATCCCCCTAGATAGCTAGGTGCCCCAAAGCTCAGGGGATAACTGAAGGGATGTAAGAATGGTATAGCAGAGGGGAGATCTAGACAAAGCGTACAAAGCAAAGTGTAGTATTGAAAGATAGGAATGTATTCTATGTCAGTCCTTCTGAAAGGCAGACAAATGCTTGTATATCGAGTTGTAACTAAGTTCATTCTGAATTGATGCTCCCCTTCCCTGCCCCTTCCCCCTCTTCTTCCCTTCTGTACCCCTTCCCCTCTCCCCATTTCCTTGTGTTGACAATTCCTAATGAAAAAAATGAAAACAATAAAAATTGTCAAATTTCAAAAAAAAAAAAAAAAAAATCTATTGCAGCTTACACTCCAAAACGGTGTTGTCCTGTTATTGGAGGGAAAGAAGATTTACTCCTGTGTCTGCTGTTGCAGCTTGTCGGGGATTCAACGGGGAAAGTCCTTGTAAGGACTAGAGCTAATTCCATGTTCGGCTCCAGGGCCCAAATCAAGCCACGGCGACTGTGGGCAGAAGTGATGCGGTTTGTCCCCTGTTCCAGCTAGGAAGTGGTCCTTGGCGGAGGTACCCAGCCAAGGGGAAAAGGGAGCACCACTACATACAGATTTGAAAAAATAAATAATTAAACATGCCTAGTTTAATTTTATTTTTTATTACCTACCAGTTAATCTAGCATGACTCAATACCTAAGGTTACGTTCCCTGGTGGGAATTATTTATTTGTAAAATATTTTACCAGGAAAGATACATTGAGATTTCTCTCGTTTTCAAGTATGTCCTGGGATTACATCATATGTTATTCTCCTGTGTCTTCCAATAGCCCAGCGTAGTTTGTTAGATCATTTAGCTTATCACTAGACACACACTAGTTCATTTACCATGTGGTTTTTAAAATAAAAAGTGCAGCATTTCTTGATATTTTAAGTTACATATCAATGTCCTATACCAGGGGTTAACAACCTATGGCACATGTGTCATGCATTACACTCAAGGTGCCTTTGCATGGCATTCAAAGCTGCCAGAGCCAGACAGAATCTGACCTATCAGGAGACTCAGTGGAATTTTGGATATATGCTAGTGCAACCCTAGCGGTGATTGCAGGTGGTGAGGGACAATCCTCAATTTACACACTGCAGCTTTTAAAGGAAGTGATCTCAGAAAACTTTCTTCCAGCACTTGTGAATGGTAATCCACACTGGAGTAAGACAACCTGCAGCAGCAGTTGTAGCTCCTGCACTTGACCTGGGCCTGGTCAGCCAAGTCCCCACTGGACCCTATGGAAGCCCTCCATACTGCTAGATATACACAGAGCTGCAGAGGAAGCCTTCCATCATACAAATACATTTTATTGTAAACATCCATATACACATCACATTGTAATTTTTGTAGGAGGTAGACATTGCAGCTTGATGGGCAACACAAGTCCTATTGGTGGTGGAAATCTTCTTCCTGAGATTGACTTGTGACGTATAATTCATCAAAGAAAGTTAATGACCCATATTGCCTTAGAAGTCAACTTGGCAATTGTTCTTGAAACAGCAAAGTGCTCCTAAATGTGGGTCAAATAAATAAACGAGTGGTAAAATAGCATTTGCTTTGTAAAAGAGGCGCATTATGTCTTTAAAGTTTAAAGGGTTATACAATAAGAGGCTTTTCCACAAAACTGGAAATGTTGGAATTTACAATGAATTCAAACACCTAAATTTAGGACACATGCTAAATTTCTAAATTTAGGACAAATTTATAAGATGTTTTTTTCTATATGGTATGGACCATAAAGAATAATATCAGAGCTTTATGTCTGTTCACAAGATAGGCAAAATGAGAAAGTGGAAAATGAAATTTTTTTATCCGTAGGGGTGCAAGAGAAATCCTGCACTAAATTTTTCATACATTTAGACCAAATTTGCTAATTTTTACAAGAACAAACTGAAAAATATTGAAAGATTACTACTTTACCCTACAGTAAGTCTCTTTGAAGTAGAAAACCCCATCTAATGATAAAACCATTATCAACTGCTTTACACTTGTCTATACCATATTTAATGAAAAGAATCCTATTGAACTAAGATCACTGATAAAGAACAGCTATCAGCTTCCAGTTTAGAAACCCACCATCCATATAAGAAATTGGCACATTTTGTACTACATATTTACTTGAGCAAATCTTTCACATTTTACCCAAAAATGTGAAATACAAATGTGTGACACTGAAATATAGAAATGTGGACTTCCCATAAACATTTGTTTTATTAATTATTATAAAATATATTATTTCGTGTTGTTATAGTTTTGCCTTCATAGTTTATGTACTTGACAATGGCATGTGACAGACTGAAGGAAAAACGAGAAAACTTTAAAGAAACACAATAGGTTTAGAAACTCAAATATGTATTCCTAACACCATAGTGACCTAGTCAACATTTAGGTGACCAGGTCAGCGCTGCCACGGTTTAAAAAAGGTGATTTAATTACCTCCGTACTCCTCCGTGTAGTTCTGCCTCTGACTGAGATCATCAATGTTGAGATGAAGTGGTCTGGGTGCCTATAGCGTTTCTTTAAGCCACAGTAATTGAAGCTTCAGGACAGGAGAGGTTCACATGAGCTTGTGTACATAACATAAATGACTGGGATATCAGAGTAATTGGAGGACAGCTGGGAATGAATCTGCAGCACCTCTCATTTCTGTATGTATTTCCTAAATGCTCACCATCTAAATAGAAATTACAGACTGTTGCTATAAACCAACCTTTTTTTATATGTAACTTTCTCTAATTTTCTATTTTGTTTTTTTTTAATGCTTCTGAGGATATTAAGTACCTCTCTCCCTTACATGACCCAAAAAACAAAGCATTTTGGAAGAGACGTAAGGGAGGTCTTTTCTCTAGGGACAAGTAAGTAGAATGGCAATCCCCCAAAAGATAATAGTTAACAGTCTATATACATTTATATTTCTTTAACACACTGGAGAAATTGATCAAAGTGTTCTGTTCTAAAACATAGTGGAAAAATGTAAAAACGGAGGAGTCTCCAATAGAATGGCCTGTGGGTTCTTTTGGTTTATGTGGTATTTGCTTCCCTGTTAGTACTTTAGGATACTTTTTAGCACTGAACACATTGATAAATCTTCCGAAATAGACATTTGAATCAGACTTACCTCGATCAGACATAGCCCTACTCTAAAATTATTTAGGATGTTCTAAAAAACCCACCTCTTCAAAACAGCTTGTGGCAACCCAGGGTAACTGTCTTTCCTCAAACCTGTATCTTACACTCTCTTAACTTAATTAGTTGGTCCATTCTCCACTTCATTTTCATCTTCAAATTCTGCCATTTTACGCCGTCACTTGGTTCCTATCCCCCACACTGTCCTTCCTATTGTGTTTTTAAACCCCACTTCCTCTAATTGTAAGCTCATTTGAACAGAGTCCTATTTTCCCCGTCAACATGTGTAGTAGACCATCACATTTGTTGTTAAATTCCCACTTCATAATACTGCAAAGCGATGAGGAATATGTTGCCACTATATAAATGCAAATAATAATAATACCACTGTGTGATACAGGGTGACAGTTTTTAAAATCTCTTTTCATGAGACAGGGTGCTTACACAAAGTTCTGACAGAGAAATATCTTTGTCATCCAGATATGGAGAAAATAAAGAGAACAGGGGATGTTTATTGAGGACATTTCCTAGGGTCTCTCTATGCAGTCGGTTAATTTCTCATGTTGTCAGTTCACAGATGAATTAAGGTAGCCCAGGGCCCATGGCAGGATGCCAGATTGTTGCCCCCTCATAGAGCCATAGGCTCTGGTCGCTGAATTGGGGTGTGTAGGTGGTTGAGTGTGTGAGACTATGTAGTGTTGTGTGTTGCGTTCAGTGTTGTGAGCAAGTTGAGTGTGCCTGTATGTGCTGTTTGAGTGATGTGTGCACTGGCTGCATTTTGTATGTTGAGGAGTCTAATGTGGCTGAGTGTTTTGTGGTGTGTGAGGGTGTTGGGGAAGAAAGTTGAGTGTGTGAGAGTAAGTTTTCTTCTCTTTCAGTCTCTTTATCAGTTCCAACCTTTCTCTATTTCAGCCCCTACATGTGTCTCTGTATGTCTCTTTAACGGTCCCCAGTTGTGTCTCACATGCCTCAGCCCTGCTACTCTATCAGTCCAGTTGTGCCTCTCCCTTTCTCAGACACCATATGTGTCTCTCTATTTCTTTATCATCCCAGGATTGTGTCTCTTCCACAGAATCACATTTCTCCTCTCCATCTATCAGCCCACTTGAGTCTCTTCTTTTATCAGTCCCCGCTGTCTTTCTATCAGCCACCATTTGTGTCTCTCTTTTTATCAACCATTACCTGTGTATCTTCCTTAGCATAATTTGTCCCTCTCTTTCCCAGCCCCATTTCTCTCTCTATCAGTTCCCATGCCCTCACTGTCTGCCCCCAGTATCTCTCACTCTACTCAATACCCTTTTCTTTTTTGGTTTCCTCTCCCAATTGTTAGTATCACATTTAGCCTTTGGCAGACAGTATTACCAGACAGGATGGTGCTCCTGCCTCTCCTCCTTTTCCTGACCTCATAGCAGACTCTTCATTAGTTCCCATTAGTTCCCATGTGGTGCAGCTTCTCTGTGAGCCACACAGATCTCTTGCATAGGAACTAATTTGCAGTTGTTCTGCAATGGGGAAAATAATCGCTGGCGCTCCTCATCCAGTTTAATTATACAGGTAATTAGCTGTTAAAAACGATTGTGGGTCTAGTTAGAGAAATCTTCTGATACCCAAACCAGCTGGGTCCCTGGCTGCCCTAGGCCCTCTGTCACAGAGCTGGTGCACCAGGCACATGCGCCTCTGTTTGAACCTGGGCCCTAGGCAGCCACCTAAGCTGCTTTATGTGTACTCTGACACTGTGGGCGTCTCAGAATTCCGCCAATGCGTCACGAGTTGCCAAGAGCTGAAGTTGTGAGGTATGCAACAAGCCGCTACTCATTTAAATGGCTGCTGATAACATTAACGAGTTGCGGCAATTTCCAAACTGCTTAGTCCTACTATTAGCAACTCATATCATACTTCCCAGCTGACAAGACTTTCGTAGGAGATGTTAAGTGCTAGTTATCTACGTTTTACCAGCAGCAAAAATTCAAAATTTCCTCAGCCATGTGTAAAGAGACAAGATCAAGAAAACAATTGCAAACTCTCAATACATCCAACAGGAAAAACAAAACAAATTTAAAAAGTAGTTATTTGTCATTACATTTAAATACTATCAGGATGATTCACTGATCCAAATAGCCCTGTACTAAAGAGGACAAATCCACCCCGTGCTGCACTGCGCCATTCACAATGCAAAATATGGACATTGTTCATGCTTTTTAATAATTTATGGATTTTGCACTGTAGGCTTCGAATGAGCCTGAATTTGGTCTGGATTTCATCTAGACATACTGTTGGTCAACTGAAATTCAGACCCATATTGTTAAAATGCTTCAAATCTGGTCCGGGATTTTAAAAATCCAAACTGTTTGTCACCTGCAAACAAATAGTTTAAATAATTAACTGATGTGAGGGTTAATTAATGTTGTGTCTGGTTAGCAAAAATATTAAATAATTTAAATGGCCCATATAATTCCTATATAACCATAAGGGGTGTTATAAACCTCCATTATGCCCCGACATTCTAGGCCACGAGTGGAGATATATCTACTAAATATTGAGCAGCCAGTGGCTGCTCGCTGTAATAAACTAGTAACTAGGCAGCCATTGCTGCACAGTCCCTAGAAATCCCAAATTCCATGGGGACGGGGATGTAGGGATCGCTTCATCCCCCCAGCATTAGGTGGGGAACTTTAGATTAAATAATGGAAAATGGACAGAGCAGTGTCCAACCCTTTGCCCACACCCATGGCCAAAGTGCCGGGTCTATTAAATTAAATAAATGGGAATACATACTAATTTCCATTTCTGAGGTCAGTGGGTACCGAACCCCTTGGCATCAGGCGGGGGCTATTACTATTTAACAGAGGGGACCTAATGTCCCCACTTAGCCCCTAACTATGGGCGGTGGCTGGCGTTCTAATAAAATTTACAAGTTGGGCGACGTAGTGTCCCTAGCAGGCGGAATGCTGTTCCTAGTATATACCATCATTTCTCTGTCACTATCAGCCTTTACGGCCCCCTCTAGATTAAAATAAATTCCAGATTTGGAGCTGCCTCTATAAATCATTTATATATATATATATATAAACACACACAGATAAATGTCTTGTCCACCTACAGTATAGCACTTTGATTGTTCATTGACATCACAAGTCATGTCTGGCTGACATCATGCAAAGCTGCAGTAATCTGACATTTCTCTCTAGTGCCTCTGAGTGTTAAGGAGGACATTTTCTTGCTGAGCTATTTTGCCTATTAGTCTTGGTTTTGGTGTATCGTTTAAGAACCAATAATGACTAAGGGCAAGAACAAAAAGAGAAAGGGAAAGACTGATAATCCAAAGAAACAGCAAACTAGAGGAAAACAACCATGCAGAAATGCTAAGCGTAGGAAGCAAATGGAAAGTAAGAACCCCAAAGGTGAGAATCTATAGATTGGAAGAAGAGACCATATGGATGTAGGTGTCTCTTTTTAGTGATATAAAGGGAAAGTGGAGATTTGATTTTAAGAAAGAAAAATGAATCATATTACATTTTATATAGTGATTACTATCATATAAAGCTATGTAACAAAGTATTGGTTCCTCCCAATGTAAACCACCTAGAGTTATATAAAGCTATAACCATATAATGCCATATACTGTCTTCGGTGACACATTTCAGCAGAATGGAAGCTCTTAGGATTAGGGTTTTACTGTCCTGTAGATTCAGTGTCTGTTACTAATTACTTTTATCTTATATCAGCACATTTGACAGTATCACTGGGTGCATTAGAAGAAAGAGCAATAAATAGTGTAGTTATAATGTACAGCAAGTGCATTAAATAAACATATCATCCACTGACACTATCTATAAGCTATACATCCCAGTGTAAAATACAGCAATCTAGCAGATAGTAATAGTTTACTATTACATACATGCTGCCTTTGCTCAGTATCAGCTGATAGCTGCAATAAACAGAGCCACCCCATTTCACACTCTGCCTCTATCGTGGAGGGCTCTCTCTATCATAGGCTTGGCATATTCACAATGCCACAATCACTGGATGATTGCCCTGATCTCCAGATAGTTAAGATGAGTACATAATATTACTGATTTACAATCTTTAGTCATTTTTGGTATTGAATTGGTATCTAAGCACTGGGACACTCACATGGAATAGTTTATTATTAAGTGTTCTTGCATAGCAAGACCACTTAATGTTATCTCACATATATATTATTATTATTCTTATTATAGCCAAATTTACCACCCTAACTCCTCCCACAGTTTTTACACTACATAGACAGTAATATACCAAAACGTGTGGATTGTTCCCGATTGGATTGCTATTTCTTTGTGGAACGTTTTGACGCATGGTTCCCGGAATATCGTCGTTCTTGCGGCGAAATTGGTCCTATAGGAATAAATGGCAAAATGTTGAGAACTAGAGTTGGAGCTGGCAAAAAGCAAAAAAATCAGGACATGATTTCTAAACTGCCACCACTCCCTCATTTTCAAGCCCACCTACACAAATCTTATATCAAAACGGTCAGCTATCCCTGCTGCCACTAAACATGTCCACGGCTAAGCCATAGTCCTGATAGTTTTCACAATATGACCATTTGTTTGCAACTCACGCCGTCCATTGACATTCATTGAAACTCCACTCTAGCCAGCTCAAACTTGAAGGGCAATTTCTAAACTGCGACTGTGCCTTCATTTTTAATACTTCAGAGACATACAATGCATCTAAATGTAGGTCTGGGTCTGGTGATTCTCACAATATAAAGCTCTTCGCTGTAGGATTTATAGTTTGTAAAATACGACCGTTTGAAGATGGCAACCGCCAAATACTCTGACCTGTGCTAGGCTGCAGCAGCAAGTGATGTCATAGACAGGGCCTTTTGTACACCTGCTAATGTTTTTATAAATGTATGTTTTAATGTAACTGTGAAGCACTTTGGGCAACAACGTTATACATTGCAACACATATAGTGAATGGGAATCCACACTGTAATAGAGCAGCCCGCAGCTGCTGTTACTGCTCCTGTCCTTGACCTGTACCTGGCCAGCCTGCTCCCCACTGGAACCCAGGGAAGCAACCCACACTGCTAGATTTACACAGAAATGCACAATAACCCTCCCCTCATACAAATAATACAAACAGCCCACAAACAAACATACACACAATCCGCACAAACGCAACACCAGTAACAAACCACATACATGCACACAAACCCACATGCAGCCTTTCACATGCAATACCCCATACAGCCCCCACACATACACACAAAGTGACATATCCAGGACATACTTGAAAACGAGAGAAATCTCAATGTATCTTTCCTGGTAAAATATTTTATAAATAAATAATATCCATCCACACACACACACAATTCCACAAGCAGCCCCCATACACAGCCCACATTCATATGTATCATACACGATACCATAAACTACTAATGAACATATACAATATAATAGCTCATATACTGTAATTGCTTTGTATTGTTGTATTTGTGCGTATAAGTAACAAAAGCAGAATACGGCAGCATACACACCTCAATTTAAAAAAAAAATAGGACCGGCACACTACGGGACATCACAATCCTATATCGGCACAGTGCTGCTAAAAGGTTGCCTACCCCTGGGTTAGTATGTTTACTATCTTTACTCACTCCAAACACTCCATACAGTTACTCTGCCCAGTCCAACCTTTCCACAGTTACTCAAGCCACTCCAACCACTCAACAGTTACTCAAGCCACTCCACCCAGTTACTCCGCCCACTCCAGTTGTAGACTACTGGTGGAGGCAAGAACACTTCACACAATTTCCCCAGAAATTGTAGCTTTTCAATTCTTATTCTTATTACAGCCAAATTTACCACCCTAACTCCTCCCACAGTTTTTACAATACATAGACCGTAATATACCGAAACGTGCGGATTGTTCCTGATTGGATTGTTATTACTTTGTGGAACGTTTCGCCGAATGGTTCACGGACTATCGTCGTTGTTGTGGTGAAATTGGTCCCATAGGAATGAATGGCAAAATGTTAAAAACTAGAGTGGGAGCTGGCAAAAGCTGAAAAATCAGGACATGATTTCTAAACTGCCACCACTCCCTCATTTTCAAGCCCACCTACACAAATCTTATATCAAAACGTTCAGCTATCCCTGCTGCCACTAAACATGTCCACGGCTAAGCCATAGTCCTGATAGTTTCCACAATATGACCATTTGTTTGCAACTCATGCCGTCCATTGACATTCATGGAAACTCCACTCTAGCCAGCTCAAACTTGAAGGGCAATTTCTAAACTGCGACTGTGCCTTCATTTTTAATACTTCAGAGACATACAATGCATCTAAATGTAGGTCTGGGTCTTGTGATTCTCACAATATAAAGCTCTTCGCTGTAGGATGTATAGTTTTTAAAATACGACCGTTTGAAGATGGCAACCGCCAAAATACTCTGACCTGTGCCAGGCTGCAGCAGCAAGTGATGTCATAGACAGGGCCTTTTGTACACCTGCTAATGTTTTTATAAATGTATGTTTTAATGTAACTGTGAAGCACTTTGGGCAACAACGTTGCAATTAAATGTGCTATATAAATAAATAATAGTTGAAATGCATTTCTCACTCTATCAAGCTTGCCATGTACACTTTTTCAATTTGATCAATTAATTGGTTAGTGTAATGTTTACTATCTTTACTCACTCCAAACACTCCACACAGTTACTCTGCCCAGTCCAACCTTTCCACAGTTACTCCAGCCACTCTAACCACACAACATTTACTCAAGCCACTCCACCCAGTTACTCCTCCCACTCCAGTTGTAGACTACTGGTGGAGGCAAGAACACTTCACACAATTTCACCCGAAATTGTAGCTTTTCTAGTTTATTTATAAAGCGCTAGTTGTACATCGTGCACACTACACACAGTTCCGGCAGTGGATTTGGCTAACCATTCAATAGTGTGAACCGTGCACATTTCATGGTCTTTGGGGAGAGGTTTATCAAAGAACTGTGTTCTAAAAGTGGTGCAAAAGTTTAAAATGGGAAAAGCCACCAGTGGCATATGCCTGGTTGTTGCTCTGGTTTCCATGGTGACTGCCCAACTTTTAACACTTTAGGCCACTTTTTGGAGCAAAACACTTAAATATCCCCCAGGGTGAGGTAGGAGTAGAGGAACCAATGAATAAACTTTGCGTAGCCAGTGACTATATGTATAACACAGCATGTTGAATACAATTAGTACAACATTATGTGCTAAAATGATAATATATACTGAGCACAAATAAATTATTTCAGGATATATCAAAGAATCTTTATATGTGTTTGTTAAGAATGTCCTTTTTTTCGCCCTCTCCAGTAGATGGAAATAATGAACAACTACCTGCCATTTCATTAGACAGGTTTACCTTCCATCACCTCCTTGGTGAAGGCAGTTACGGAAAGGTATGTAATATTTAAACTGAAAATACAATTTATTTCTCTCTACAGATCCCCAAACTCCAACCTGTAACATATTCAAACTTAAATGTAGTTACTTTGTCCCTGTTTAGTGTAAACATTTTCTTTTAGCTTTACTCCCACTCTTAAAGGAATATTTCAGAATGCTTTCAGGCAGTAGCGGAAGAGTGGGCCCTGGTTCAGAATTTGGGGAAACAACTTGAAGCATTTGTTGTGTTGAGCTTTTCTTTGATTTGTTCATTTCAAACAGCTGAAAGTCTGTACATTTTGACAATAAATCTGATTTTCAGTGGGGGTTGAATAATTTTGATTACAACTGTATAAAGTATTGTATTTTGTAAATAAATTATTTACCTCTCATCATAAATATCCTTTCAAATGCTATTTTTCGGTAAGTATAATTGGAATAACTTATCCAGTAATCTTCAGCCCTAAGCTCCTCTGTGTCTTCTCCAGGTGATGTTGGCATCAGATAACGTCACTAAGCAAAGTGTGGCAGTAAAGATTCTTAAAAAGCAGATGCTGCTAGATGATGATATGGACAAGACTCTACTAGAACGCCGAGTGCTGCAAGTTGCAACTGGATGCCACTTCCTGACCAACCTATATGCCAGTTTTCAGACAGAGGTAAGAAAATAACATCAAATGTCTATCCATCCACTCTTTAATTACAAGAAAGATAAAAAACGCATGATTTTATGTAGACTCTTCTTTTGACTAGTTTTATCTCTCTTTGCAAACAGAACCATGTCTTCTTTGTCATGGAATACGTGAATGGAGGAGATCTGGAACAATTCATGAATAGGCATGGGAAACTGGACAGAGACGCAGTGAGGTAATGCTTGAAAGGGGATATTTAAAAGTAAAAGAGGTCAATAGGAAAGTGTCCTGGGAATGAAATAGTGTTGAGGAGACATTGTGATTTGTATAGATAGGTATAAGAACAGTTTGTGAAAGATAGGAAGGAATAAGAAAAAAGTATGTTTCTGAATACAATTCAGGCAGGTTCCTTGGTACCCAATTCTACAGGTAAAAGGTTACTCCAACATCCATGACCACTTCTGCTTTTTAAAGTTGTAATGGAGGAAGGAATCTGGATGTGCAGTGTTTTAGCTAGAAACACTGCACATCTAGAGATATTTGGATTTTGCGCCAGGGGCTATATAAATCCTGGACACATATGGCTTTGTGCATATTTTACAACTGTCGTCAACTGTCCCCAAAAAAACGTTTAGCAGAGATTTTTGGTGTAGAGTACCCATGTAGTGTCCCAATGTCTGGTCTTGGTTGTGGTGGTGAGGTATATGATGATATCGCTCTTTCCCCCACCATTCCAGACATTTGCTTAGGTCAGTCCCGAAAGGAAATAAACATACAGAGGAATTACAAGAGGAATCTGGAGAGGAGAGGCTTTTCTGTACCTACTAGGCACACAACACTTTATCTAAGTCTCTCTGTATCTTTAGCTGGATTGCTTACCAATACAAGAAGTAGCTCACCCAGTGATAATACTATTAATACCATCTCCTCCCTTCTCATTACATTAGTCAACCAAGTTCTTGTGTAAAGGCTAGATTTGTGATAGCTTCCACTGTCACCAATACAAATCAACCACTTTTTTATTAGTCATAAGGCAAAAGGCTGGGGCTAATATATCTCACCAAAGCAAAGTTTGGCATTACTTTGACAGCTTTCCAGGAGGGTGACTTACAAAGTGTAAATTTTGCAGCAAGGAAGTGAGCAGGGGGAGAGTGAGTGATTGTGATAATATTGTTTCTAAGGAACCCAATAAGAGAAACAAGAGATGTGTGAAAAATTACTGTAAGAGGGAAAATGAGATATCAGGGCAAATGTGCTAAATCCAGAAAATGTATTACAGCGTAACATGCTTTGAGTTTTTAAAATGAAATGTGGCTAATAAATGATTCACTTTTCTTTCCATCAGGTTTATTGCTGCCGAACTTGTGTGTGGGTTGCAATACCTACACAGGCATGGAATAATCCACAGGTAATCTATAGTATTTATTCAATATCTATTAAATTTTCTCTGTTAGATGGAATGTAACATTTTCACATTTCGAATTAATGTTGTGTAATTATATCAAAATCTTGAAGCTTCATCACTCATTTGTAAGGACTGCCTTCTTTACAGAGACATTAAGCCAGAGAACGTTTTATTAGACAGATCGGGTCACCTCAAAATAGCTGATTTTGGTCTGTCAATAGAAAATGTATTCGACTACACAGACTCATTCGGTGCTGGCACACAAGGGTACATGGCTCCAGAGGTAAGGAATAAACTGTAAATGATAGGGAATGTTCAAGCCAGTAGACTGAAAAAATAAAAAGTTTTTAGTGGGTGACTCTACAGGTGTTTACTAAAAAAAAAAAAACAGTTGGATTGCTACAGCAGCTTCTCTTGGCACAGTTAGATGTCATCTTTACTGCTATGCCACCGGCTCAGAACAGAAAGGTCAAAATAATGCGACACTAAATTGGGTATTCATCTAAACATATGTTAAGTATTTGGCTAGCAAGACATACTTGCAAATAGGACAATCTTAAAGTGACCACATAGTTATTGGCTACAATATCATCAAGTGTAAGCAAAAATGTAAACGTGCGAAAAAATTTATTATAAAATGCATTATATAGATATAAAATATGGTAATATATGGTGGGGATATAGCTTTATGAATTAATATCTTGAATACATTTTATATTCTATTCTATATTTTACTGTATATATATTGTTGCACTTTTCATATTTTAGCTTACACATTATTATATGTATTATATTATTATAGTCATTAAACATGTGGTCTCTTTAAAGCTGTTACCTAACTACTGTGAACATTCAGGGCTATTGTACATACTTCACATATTTATTGCACTATTGAATTGATTCACCTATGGCTTGAAAAAGACCCCTACATGGGTCAAATTGTTGTACTTATTGTATGCAGTTATCCAGTAGGTTGGCATGCTGTTCACTGAAAAGAAGAATAAAGTGACAGCAAGTCAGGTATCCTTTTACCAACCAGGAATAAACTACATACTAGGAATTATCTATAGATAGAGTAGAAAAATCTCCAATAAATTATCGGAACGTGAGGATGTCATTGAACTTCATGCCTTTTCCTATAAGAGCATTACTCAAGCACTCTCGAGTTTCTGAGGAAAATGTGGTCAGTTTAACTCTTTTTCAAGTTTTCAAAAGAGAAGAATAATATTAGAAAGCAATGTGTTATATAATATTTCAGTTCTTTTAAAAATACTATATCTTTTTATCATCTCCAACACTGTATCCTACAATATCTTAATGTATTTGTTACTATGAAAGGTTTTTTGCTTTGTATCTAGATAAGTGTTCTTGCATAGCAAGACCACTTAATGTTATCTCACATATATATTATTCTTATTAAAGCCAAATTTACCACTCTAACTCCTCCCATAGTTTTTACACTACATAGACAGTAATATATCGAAACGTGCATATTGTTCCCGATTGGTGTGCTAATCCTAAACTGCGACTGTGCCTTCATTTTTAATACTTCAGAGACATACTATGCATCAAAATGTAGGTCTGGGTCTTGTGATTCTCACAATATAATATACAGCTCTTCGCTGTAGGATGTATAGTTTGTAAAATACGACCGTTTGAAGATGGCAACCGCCAAATACTCTGACCTGTGCCAGGCTGGAGCAGCAAGTGATGTCATAGACAGGGCCTTTTGTACACCTGCTAATGTTTTTATCAATGTATGTTTTAATGTAACTGTGAAGCACATTGGGCAACAACGTTGCAATTAAATGTGCTATATAAATAAATAAATGTTGAAATGCATTTCTCACTCTATCAATTTCGGCAATATCGGTATCTTTAGTGGCCGATACCGATATTGCCGAAAATACCAAATATCGGACGATAATATCGGTAAAACCGATAATTGCTCAATCCCTAGTTGTAGACTAATGGTGGAGGCAAGAACACTTCACAGAATTTCCCCAGAAATTGTAGCTTTTCTAGTTTGTCAATTATTCTTCTCTCTATATTTTCTGACAGATGCTGAGGTTACAAAGGTACGATGCAGGGGCTGACTGGTGGTCCTTTGGAGTCATCTTATACAAGATGATTACAGGGTATAATGTCTTTCAATGCGGCCATGCAGATGAAGACACACCAGCAGATGTCAGCCTTGAGGAACGCGATATCTTAGAACGGGTAGGTTTGATTGTACGTTATAGGATAATACCATGAAAAAAGAAGATATGAATTAATCAATTTATTATATCTTAAAAGCCTAATGATATTATCTCAAACTTTATTTAATAAAGTGCATCAAAAACAAATCAAGTGATTTTGGGTAACAGAAACAAGAATAATAATCTAAAATGTTATCAAAGTGCTATTGAATGTATAATTCATCTAAAAATACTACTTATTTTCAGTGATTTAGAACTTTAACTGCTTATATGTAAATTATGTATGTGTTGTATATGTGTAAGGGCAGAAGTGATTTTACTGTATTTTGTTGTCATTACAGCTTCTGTGCAAGATACCATCTGACCGCCTGGGAAAAAATGGCAATATTCGAGACCATCCCTTTTTCCAGTCAATTGATTGGAAGGAACTAGAGGCCAGAAGAACTATCCCCCCTTCTATTCTCCGCACAGTAAGTGCATGAATACAGATCGGAACCTTTAAGACTGATATGTCACTTCTGGGCCCCACATTTTGTGAAAAGACCTCACTCAGTAACATATCTACTTGAATGGTGGTACTCTGAGCTTCCCAATTGTGTTGAGTTAACGTTAGTGGGGGCATAGCAAGATATTTATCTAACATATCCGAACACCATTGTTTATATATTTTCCATCTAGACATCATCAGAGAGTTTAGAAGAATCTGGGAGCATTGAGCTCAAATTATCATCCAAAGACTCTTCAGAGAAATCTCTTGATTCAGAAGATCAAAGGCTATTTGATGGGTTCAGTTACATCAACCCCAAATGGATCAATTTAGCCAAGTCTTCTGCAGCCCAATCCACAAAACCATCAACAGAAGAAGGATCATTCGCTGGACCTGCACCTTCTCCCCTGCAACTGGAGGCAACAACTCCAGGATCATCTGCAGTGAGAGCAAAAAAAAGGAAAAGAGAGAGCCAGAGTGAGTCAGAATTCACTCCAAAAAAGAAAAGAGAATCTGAACTGGCCAAGTCAACACCAGGACCTTGTCAGGAGACATCTGGAATAGGAACAGCATCCGATATTGTAACGCAAAAGGTACGAAAATAAGCTGCTAATTAAAATTGACAATAAATTTGAATCCTGGGCTCTCTAATATTAATAACTAAATTTATTTTAAAACTCAACCCTGAAATATTGGATGTTTGTCCTGATGTGTAATCAAGATAGTGTCCAATAAAGACCCAAATGTCCAATCTGAAATTGGTGTTTTTTTGTTTTTTATTGTGGACGGTTTGCAATATAAATCATCCCCTTCTACCCTGTAACAGGAGACAACAATTCCAGGTGTAGTGAGAGGCAAAAAGAGGTGCAGTGAGAGGCAAAAAGGAACAGAAAGCAGAAAGCAGAAAGAGGACCAGAGTGAGTCAGAATTAATTCCAAAAAAGAAAAGAGAAGCTGAACAGGATGATCCAACACCAGGACCTTCTCAGGAGACATCTGGCGTAGGAACAACATCCAATAGTGTCACACAAAAGGTACTCAGGTGTTATTGGCATAGACTCAATACATTTGAATCCTGGGCTTTCTAATATGAATAACTACATTTATTTTAAAACTTGACCAGAAATCTTAGGCGTTTGTCCCAATGTGTAATCAGGATATTGTTCAATAAAGACCCAAATGACCAATCTGACATTGACGATTTCTGGGTTTTATTGTGGACGGTTTACAGTAAAACTTATCCCCCTTTTCCCTGGAACAGGAGAAAATTATCCCAGATGCAGTGAGAGCCAGTAAAAGGAAGAGGACACAGAAAGAGGACCAGAGTGAGTCAGAATTCACTCAAAAAAAGATTCGGAAAATCTAAACTCACTGGGCTGAGCAAGACCTTCTCAGTAGACATCAGGCGTGGGAACAACATTCAATATTGCCACACAAAAGGTATGAAAATCAGGTGTAATGAGCATTGACTCAATACATTTTATGAATACCTAAAAATGTTTTAAAACTTGACAATGAGATCTTTTCTTGATGGGTTATCAGAATAGTGTCCAATAATGACAAATGACAAATCTGAAATTGACAAGTTTTTTAATGTGGATGGTTTGCAGAAAAACTCATCCTCTTCTGCCCTTTAACAGGAGACAGCAATCCTCGGTGTACCATCAGCAGTAAAAGGAAGAGAAGAGAACCAGAGTGAGTCAGAATCCACTCCTAAAAAAAAGGAAAATCTGAACTGGATGAGCCAAGCAGGACCTTCTCAGGAGACATAAGGCATAGAAAGAGCATTCAATATTGCCATGCAAAATGTATGAAAATAAGGTGTTATTAACGTTGCTTCAATAAATTAGAAAATTTAGCTTTCTAATATTAATAGCGGTTCATGGTTTTGTCTAGTATGGAGATTCTTTCCAGCATCTATATCTACCCTTTCAGCAGTTGTACTGGGAATACAAAAACTAAACTTTTGCTTTATCAAGTGATAGTTTGCCCAACCTTGAATTTTATTGATAAGTTGAGAGAGCCGGAGCACAAAGTGGGAGTGGGTACATTATACAATCGTGAAGAAATAAAATACACAGAATGTGGATGTGTGTGTTAGCAATAGCTGCTATAAACCTCCTGAGTGGAAACCCCTTATACCACTCTAAAAAATACTAGGCAAATACATACAGTAGGTAGAACACACATCTGATGGTTTGAGCGCACGGAGGCTCCGGTGGCCGAACAATCTGCACAGTGCATGCGCAGATCCGGATACAACCTGTTCTCACCAGCCGCCTTCTTTCTTCCTTAGTCGCTGCACCTGAGGATGACTTTGCCCCCAAGCTTCTAAAACACCACGATATAATTATTATTATTTTTTTACACCTTTAACAAATAGGGAAGGATGGGCGGGGTCCGTAGAGCTTCTCCCGTCCTGTCACGAACAGCTGGCAGTGAATCCCTTACTCACCTCCGTTTATTCTTACCTGGCTTCCTGCTCTTTTGCTGGCTTGCTGCCAGCAGCCAATCCTCAGTCAGCTCCTGTCCCCAGCAACAGCTGTGTCACTAAAACTGCCCAATCACTGATCTTGGGATCATGAACTTTATCTCAACTTCTTTTAACCTTGACTGGACTTCATTAACCCTCTATTGCCACCCAACATATATGCCACAGTGCTTAGTGCCTGTGGCATCTTTTTCCACTTCTTATTTTATTCTCATTTATTATATTGATTATTTGTACAATATGTAATGATAAATAGTACCATATATACTCGTGTATAAGTCGATCTCATGTATAAGTCGAGTGCAGTTTTGTGACCAACAATTGTGAAAAATGCTATGCCTCGTGGATAAGTCGAGGGTAAAACTTGGGGCTATGAAATTCTGTGATTTTTATAATTATATACACACACACTCATACAAACACACACTCTCTATTATATATACACACACTCATACAAACACACACTCTGCATTATATACACACACACACACTCATACAAACACACACTCTGCATTATATACACACACACTCATAATGCAGAGTGTGTATATAATGCAGAGTGTGTGTTTGTGTAGTGTGTGTGAACTGGGTGGGGGGAGGGCATTTTTATTATTTTAATTTTTTTATTTTAATATTATTTTTTTTTAATTATTTTAATTTTTTTTATTTTAATATTATTATTTTTTTATTATTTTAATTTTTTTTTGTCCCCCCTCCCTGCTTGTTAACTGGTCAGGGATGGGGGCTATCTTAATCCCTGGAGGTCCAGTGGCATGGTCTGTGAAGTGGGGGGGCCAGCAGAAAGCATTTACTTACCTTTCCTGCAGCTCCTGTCACCTCCCTTCTCCTCCGTTCTGGTCAGCTCCACTGTAAGTCTCGCGTTCTGGTTGCCGCGCGGATCGTTGCCATGGCTCTGACGGCCGCGGCTCTCTAAGTTGCCATAATCAGAGTCAGACAGTGACTCGAGTATAAGTCGAGTGGGGGTTTTTAAGCACAAAAAATGTGCTGAAAAACTAGACTTATACTCGAGTATATACTGTATGTAATGTCAGTTATTAAACTTTTTAATGATAGTAAAGTTCTGGTGACTTAACATTAGGGAGTCTAGTAGACCATGATTTAAAAGGTCATGCATAGCTATTATATGTGCTATGTAATACATAGTTAGGAATGACATTCACTCATTTATTTCTATTAATTGTCTTTCAGGAGAATATACAGAACATACAACTTCTCCCATTCACCTAAATTTCAAAAATGTTATCTACATTGAGTCCAGACAAAAGGAGAAAAAGAAATGAAAGTGCGAGAGTAAAATAGAATTTATTATTAATATCATTATTATGATTATAAAAAGACAAACAAACAAAAAAAACAATCAAGGGGGACGCATCGCATGTGAACTCTGGGCATTTTGCTCTCTTTCCACCCTCTATGGAGACCAGAGGTACCACTGGTAGACCCAAGGGACTTACCTGAAGCACAGGCATTAACATGGGTTGAAAAAAAATAAAAATTAAAGCCATAGCTGCCCGGGCACCCGGCGACGGCAAAACCTTTCATTCCTCAACAGTCCACTTCAGACTTTTCTGCAGTCAACACCACTTGACTCACCTCGCAGGGAGATCATACTCTATGTAGATGTGGCTCTACTTTAATGATGCTTTAATGTTGCTTACTTTTATTTTCTTAAGTTTATCCTTAGTTAATTGAAAGGTATCACAGATTCAAAACTACCACTCTCAGCTCGAATGGCTCAACTAACCAACTAATATCCCCTGGCCTCTCAGAAAAACCGGGGTAAAAATGATGTGACCGAGCCATACATGCTATCACTCACTGTAGGTTAAATTTATCGTGCACAAGATTGACACCAAGGTGACCGGTAACACACATATTAGCCAGAATGTATCTAGCCCCCAAGCGTTTAATCTACACATTACTTCTTAAAACCCTCAATCTACGGTGCAATGTTTAGCTTGTAATACTATGCCTGATATCCATGTGTAACCTTGCTTTCAAATGTTGTATTGTATGATGTGTCATGACAGTGGTTTGAAAACAAATATAAAGAATAAAAAAAAAATATGAATAAAACTTAAAAATAAAAAATTATTATTGGTCTTGTTTTTTTTTAAGAGGATTGGCTACTTAAAAATGTACAGTATATTGCTAATATATTATCTAGAGATTGTGCATTAAATTTTTTGCCAGAAATATTTCAAAATTGAAATAAAAAAAAATTAAAAAATATTACCTTTTAAAATGTCACTTGGTGTTTCAAATTTCACTGGTATTCAATCGTCTCTCCTGGAAGAAGAGAGCCTTCTTTATTCCGTGTTTGGTGCTTACACCTCCCACACAATATGACACTGGCAGCATGGAATTAAGTAAATGTTCAGTACTGCCTGATTGACAGCCATAGTAGGCTGTATCATAGTGGTGTTAATTACAAGTCATTACTACTATAACTCATTCTCAGATGTGAGAGTGGCTCACGCAGGGCCGGACTGGGAAAAAAGAATTGGGGCCGGGCATTTTTCAATCAGAACAGCCCCCTAAGAAGAAGGGGGCGGGGCTTGAGAGGGTGTGTTTTGTCATCACTAATGACAAGCACGCCCCCTCTCAAAGTGAGCATGTTGGTTCAATGCAGAGCCCCGCTGAAGAGCTCTGGCATTAGAAAAAGGCCCTGAGTTTGTTCTGCGCAGCGCAAGCAAATTTAATAACATGCTTGCGCTGTGTTTGCTTTTAAATTGTCTCTGATGTCTCCACAAGTGGGATACCAGAGGACAAAAGGGCCAGGAAAGTGTATTGTGCATGTGTTTGGAGCCTGCTTGTGGGATTGCGTGTGTGTAGAGTGTGGTGTGGTATTGTGTAAATAGCTCAATTTAATTTGTGTTTGTGGTGTAATATGTGTGGCTAGGGGCTGTAGAGAGAGTGTGTGTAGGGGGCATAGTGTTATAGGGTGTAACGGACTGTTTTGCACACAAGAGGTTAAAAACCGTTTAGGCGATATTCCCCTTTTCAGATGCACAGACAGCTACTGCAATCACCAATCTCCCGAACTGCAAACACATGAATTCACCAATCTCCCGAACTGCAAACACATGAATTCACCAATCTCCCGAACTGGAACCAGGGGAATGCTCCAAACTCCCGAACCGGAAACACACGAATGCTGTAAACAGCTGAATAGGAAAAACCATACGAACAGTTTACACTCCTGGCAGTCGCACTGTAACAGCATACAATCCAATTCCCCCCAAGAACGAGACGTCACTTCGTTTGAGGGTCAAGCAGAACTGATTTACTGGGGCTACCTGCCCGGCTTTTAATGCAGGTCTTCCACCTGGTGGACACTGCCCTAGGGGACCAGATGGAAGACTGGGAAACATGTTGGACATTGACCAATCACAAGCTTACAATCCCACAATGCATCACAATCCCTCCTCTCTGTCCTGGAAATAATTGGGAAGTAATCCAATTATCTCCAAGGACAGAGGCAAAACTCCATTAACCACATGGCAGACAAAGGACAATAAAAGACATAAAAATACATACTGTTACATTTATCACATAGAACATACACATTCTACCTATCCCCAGATAGCTTAGATCTGAGCGCACATTATTACCGGATGGCGCTCAGATCAGATACATACAGTTCAATCGCCATGGAGCCAAAGTCTTTCATACAGTCTTTCAGTATACGGCTGGGCTCCATGGCATAGCTATCTGGGGTAGCATGGCTTTAACAGTCCGCAGAAAGGTTGGTTCATGTTAAACATAGTCCAGTGGCAGGAGGCGGGCGACCAAGCTCCTCCAGTGGCCAGTGGCGAGGTTGGTTCCGCCACCTAGGGGATGTAGCAAGTGTGTGCATACAGGCTGTAGTGTGTGTGTATAGGTGACGTAGTGTGTGTAGGGGTTGTAGAGAGGGTGTGTTTAGAGAATCTTGTATGTGTTTGCTGACAAGGAATGTAGTGTGTGTGTAGGTGGTGCAGTGTGTGTGTGTGTGTGTGTAGGAGATCTAGTGTGTAAAGGACCCAGAGTGTGTATAGGAGATTGTGTGTGTGTGTAGAGAATTAAGAGTGCATATAGGCAGGGCCGGATTAACATAGGGGCTGATGGAGCTGCAGCTCCAGGCCCAGGCCCAGGCCCATGGAATAGGCCCATTTTAAAAAATAAATAAAAAAAAAATAAAAAAAATTTTAACTTTTTTTTTTTTACACCCTTCTCTTAGGTTTGCCACCTGACTGGTATTTTACTGGCACAGCCGGTATTTAAGGGCTGCCTGGCCGTGCCGGTATTGCAGTAATACCGGCAATACAAATGCAGGTATTTTTCTCAGTATAAACGGAGATTACTCTGCAATACCAGCACCGGCCAGTAGGGGTTACTGTGTGTGTGGAGAGAGGCAGGGATAGGAAGTTACAGCATATCTCTGCCTCTCTCTACTACTCACTGATCCGCAGGGGAGCAGCTACACAGCACAGAGAATCCAGACAGCAGCTATACAACTCAGGTAAGTAGGGATGGGGGGAAAGGCAGCAGGGAGACATGGGGACACAGACACTAGGGGACACTGATATACTTGGGGACACTGTGACACATGGGGATGCTGTAAGACATAGGGACATTGGGAGAGACTGAGACACTGGGACATGGAGACACTATCCTATGTCTCCCAGTGTCCCCATGTCCCCCAGCCAGTGTCCCTAGTGGCTGAGTGTCCACCTGGCTCCCAGTTTCCCCTAGTCTCCCAGTGTCTGCGTCCCCATGTCTCTCAGTGTCCCTAGTGACTCAGAGTCCCCATGTCTCCCAGTGTCCCCATGTCTCCCAGCCAGTGTCCTCAGTGTCCCCAAGTCTCCCAGTGTCTGTGTCCCTATATCTCCCAGTGTCCCCAAATGTCTGTGTCTCCATGTCTATGTCCACAAGTGTCCCCATGTCTCCAAGTGTCTGTCTTCCAGCCAGTGTCCCTAGTCTCCCAGTGTCCCATAGTCTCCCAGTGTCCTCTAGTCTTCCAGTGTCTGTGTTCCCATGTCTCTTAGTGTCCCCAAATGTTTTAGTGTCCCCATGTCTCCCAGTGTCTGTGTCCCCATGTCTCTGTGTCCCTAGTGTCTCTGTGTCCCCATATCTCCCAGTGTCCCCATGTCTCCCAGTGTCCCCATGTTTCCTAGTGTCCCCATGTCTCCCAGCGTCCCCATGTCTGTATTCACAAGTGCCCCCATGTCTCCCAGTGTCCCCAAGTCTCACTGACCCCATGTCTCCCAGTGTTCCCGGGTCTCTGTGTCCCCATGTCTCACTGTGTCCCCTAGTATCCTAGTGACATGGGGACACACTCAGACATGGGGACACTGGGAGAAATGGGGACACTGGGAGACTAGGGGACTGGGCGATATGGGGACACTGACACTGTGATACATGGGGACACACTGAGACATGGGGACACTGGGAGAAATGGGGAGACTTGCAAGACTGAGCCACTGGGAGGCAGGGAGACACTGGGAGCAATTAATCTATACAACAGAATCAAACTGTGAGTAGTTTAATGGTGATTTTACAGAATTTTCTCTTATGTCACTCCTTGTGATTTACACCATGTGATGTCACTCATAACTAATTCATTATACAAAGGCTGGTATTTTTTTCCAAGAAAGTTGGCAACCCTAACTACTCTTTGCATACTCTTGCTTAAAGGAACACTATAGGGTCAGGAAAACAATCATGTATTTCTGACCATATTATGTAACAACCACCTTCTAGCCCCCCTGGCCCTCTCTTGCCTCCCTAAATATAGTGCAATCTTACTTGTATTCAAGTCTGCAGCTGCTGGCTCTGCCTCTGAACTGACTCTGTCTGCGGACATAATCAGAAGTGGTGGTCTGAGCAAATTACAATGCTTTCCCATAGGATTGGCTGAGACTGTCAACTAGGCAGATCAGGGGCAGAGCCAGCACAAGTCAAACATAGCCCTGGCCAATCAGCATCTCCTCAAAGATAAATTTAATCAATGCATCTCTATGAGGAAAGTTCAGTGTCTGCATGCAGAGGGTAGAGACACTAAATGTCAGTTCTAGGCAGTACTGCCCCAGGAAGCACCTCTAGCAGACATCTAAGGAGCGGCCAGTGGAGTTATTTTCTCTGAAAAGACAGTGTTTACTGCAAAAAGCCTGAAGGAAATTATTCTACTTACCAGAACAAATACAATAAGCTGTAGTTGTTCTGGGGACTATAGTGTCCCTTTAAGTTTGGACGCTTAAGAGGGATGTATGGCAACAAAACTTGTGTGGACTGGCTGACAATAAAATTAGTTTAGGTAATGCAGACTTTGGTTTCTCTAACACTGTGGCATGTCCCCTTTCTTCTACACTCACTACATACATTACACTCACTACAAACACTACACTCACTACATACACCTTTACTCTGCCCCAGACTATATACCAGGAACTTCCGCCTGCTAGTAAGAAGGTAAGGAGACAAGTGGACATGTGAGTGCTAGCGGACAGTCCTTAGAAAGCTTGGAGTAGGAGCATCATTTGATGCATTTATGTCAAGTTCAGGGTGCTATCTGCATAGTATGCCCTTAGTTGGACAGCCTGTATGATTGGCAGGCAGCCTGACATGCATTCATGCCTTCCAATTCTTTGGGCAAACATTCCCCCTTTTTGGGCATGTTCACCTTTCTGGTCATGTGATTCGCGTCAGTGGCTCACCCTTTTACCCCGCCCATTGACTAACTTCTTCACTGGACACTGCTGTTAGGGGGTATGGATTTACTTGAAAGATGAAAGCCTAAATTAGAGATAGAGATTAGCATAGAGTATGTGTTTTCTTATAGCTGCATCCTTTGAGTTTCCCTCCAACACCATCGCCATCAGATACATGACGCTTGGGAGGTATGACTGTTTTAGTGTTTTTGGTCGATAAGATTCTGTAATAAGGCCCATCATAATTGTCAGCTCCAGGCCCACTGGACTCTTAATCTGGCCCTGCCTGGATATCTAAATTGTCTCTAAAGTACAATAGCATTAGAATATGTTTGTATTCCTAATAAGGGTTTTCCTTTTAATATAATTTTTAAAAGAAAAAGGTTAACTCAAGTTGTAGGTGATTTTCAGTACTTTATTCAATACTGTCATTTTCAGAGAAGTGGTGGTCCCCATTTGAAAAGCTCCCCCCGGGGTAAGACGACTGTGGAGTAAAAAGACAAGAGATCGCAGCAAACCCAAGTTTGTTGGAATGCAGGTCATATCACCCATAGTTATACCACTGAGTAGGGGGAAAAAAATTACATGACTATTGCCACTTATGTTCCGTATTCTAAATGTTCTACTGCTCGCTCCTAGAATATCCTTAACAACCCTGCTACAGTAACAGAACGGCTTTTCCAGAGATAGACTATCACTCTCAGGTAATGCTGAGCATGGTTTATCTTTTGACAACTCACTGACCTAGAAACGTACAATTTGATGGAAGATAAAAACTATTTACTTGTCTAGGGTTTTTTTTTTTCATTCTTTCTCTAAAAAGCTCCATCTTAATGATTTCATTTTCCAGCTAAAAGCCTTTTGTCCGTCTCGGCCGCTTTGAATCTACTTACCGTATTAGTTGCTACCATTTTGGCTTGAAGACTACTCAACGCATCCGACATTGTTTGTGCGCTGGGATTTCCCATTGTGATGCTCATTAACTTCATTCCATTACATACTGTCCTTCAGAAGGCTGTCATCAGATATTTCCTTTGGAACATCATGTAGTGCTTTAAATACTTCCTTTTATTCTGAAGCAGCGTATTTTTTCATTTCTTTTTTCATGCGCCTCTCCCCGTTTAAACTCCGGTAAAAGAATTGTAACTTGACATTCCATCATTCATTGGCGGGAACCCTTTCAAGGTTATTTACTTAAATGCGAATAATGAAGAATTCAAAGTGAATTTAAAATTCTATGCTTAACAAAAGCAGGATGTGAGACCTTGTCCATGTTTGCTGTGGTTTATATCATTTTAAATAAAATGAGAAATTCAACCGTATCCCTTACAAATGTACAGCGCTATGGAATATGTTAGCATTTATAAATAATAATAATTCACACGTTGGTGAATAAACCAGTATATCTTCCAGACATTCTAACACTTTTCATTCCTGATACTCAATGAGTAAAATACTCTAATAGCTGAAACTCTATACTCAAGTTTGTCTCCAAAATATGCACTTCATTACCATTGGTATTTATATAGCGCCAACATAGTCCTCAGTGCTCTATAAAGCCCTGCTTCAACAACCTTAAATCTGAGTATTTGAGGTCGGCATGTGTATATCGTTCGGTGTTTTGCCCAAGAACAATAACTGGTAAGGTGGTCTGACCAGGTTTCAAACCCAAGTTTCCCAGTTCTAAGGCAGTAACATTAACATTACCATTGGGGGCTTGTCACAGGAGCCCACCTTTGGCGGCAAGTGAAAAACAACTCCCAGTTCCTGTCTTTTTCTTAGTGTCAGCAAGGGACCATTCAAAGCGTCTTAAATTAATTTAGGAACCCATATTGCACAAGTCTGCACACCATGTCCAACGAATACTTTGGAATCTTATCCAACTCGTCTATTCAAAACCGTTCAAGTTCCTGCAGATTGCAAGGGGACCCCCTGTATACAGCTCTCTAAAACTGCCCCCCATGTTTAATACATGTCAGATATGAGATGAAAATGTACTATAAGACAAGCAGTTGTGGCACAGATGTAGATAATCCCATCCTTCATAGAAAAAAAAAAATCCCACTGCTTCCTCCCACCCCCCCCCTTATGTATTGTATTGCTAATGTTAGTGTTTGCCTTCCTATTGAAACGACTAACTCTAAATTACATTTAAATTTTGCACAATATATGCATGGACTTAAATGAAAAGAATAATCAGGAACAAAAAAAAAAAAATCTGTCGATTTTGTAGCCAACTTTCAATCAGGCTGAAAGGATTTTATTCACTAAGCTGTAAATGGAGAATTTACAAAATAATTGTAAACCTGGGGCCAAAGTAGCCAATCTGGACAAATAGCTCTGTGTGAGAAATGTCCCAGTTTGGTCTTAAATTTGCAATTCTCTTTTCCAATTTCATGGAAAGAAATTAAACATTCCTAAAACCTGTTAAAGGACCACTCTAGGCACCCAGACCACTTCAGCTTAATGAAGTGGTCTGGGTGCCAGGTCCTTCTAGGGTTAACCCATTTTTTCATAATTATAGCAGTTTCAGAGAAACTGCTATAATTATGAATGGGTTAAGCCTTCCCCCTACTCCTCTAGTGGCTGTCTCATTGACAGCCACTAGAGGCGCTTGCGTGCTTCTCACTGTGAAATCACAGTAGAGACGCATCAGCGTCATAAGCATTGTAAATGCTTTCCTATGGACGGGCTGAATGCGCGCGCAGCTGTCGCGCGTGCGCATTCAGCCCGGCGGGGACGGAGGCGGAGAGGAGGAGGAGAGCTCTCCGCCCAGCGCTGGAAAAAGGTAAGTTTTACCCCTTTCCCCCTTCCAGAGCCGGGCGGGAGGGGGTCCCTGAGGGTGGGGGCACCCTCAGGGCACTATAGTGCCAGGAAAACGAGTATGTTTTCCTGGCACTATAGTGGTCCTTTAATAAGCCACAACATGAAAACCACTGACCAGTAAAGTGAATGACATTGGCACCTGTTAAGGGTTGGGATATGTTAGACAGCAAGTGAACTGTCTGTTCTTAAATTTCATATACCGTACAAAAAATGGGCAAGTGAAAAGATCTGAGTGACTAGATGTCTGAGTCAGAACATTTTCAAAAACATCATTTCTTATGGGGTATGCAGTGGTTAGTACCTACCAAAAGTGGTGCAAGGAAGGACAGCCGGTGAACTGACGTCCGGGTTATGGGAGCACAAGGCTTGTTTATGCATGAAAGGATTGAAGGCTAGCCTGTCTGGTCCAATTACACAGAAGAGATACCGTAACTCAGATTGCTGAAAAACATAATGCTGGCCATGATAGAAATGTGTCAGAAGACACAGTGCTTCGCAGTTTGCTGTGTATGGGGATGCATTGCCACACACAAGTAGAATGCCCATGATGACCCCTGTCCTCTGCCAAAAGCTCCTTCAATGTGTACATGAGAATCAGAACTGGACCATGAAACAGTGAAAGAAAGTTGCCTGATCTGATGAATCACGTTTTCTTTTATGTCAAGTGGATGGCCAGGTGCGTCATTTACCTGGTAAAGAGATGGGCAATGTTCTGCTGGGAACCTTTGGGTCCTGGTATTCATGATGAAGTTACTTTGACACGTACCCGTTACCTAGAGAATGTTGCAGACCACATACACCCCTTCATGGGAATCGTGTTCCCTGGTGGCAGTGGCCTCTTTTAGCAGGATAATGCACCCTGCCACACTGCAAACATTGTTCAGGAATGGTTTGAGGAACATGACAAAGAGTTTAAGGTGTTGCTTTAGCCTCCAAATTCTCCTGATCTCAATCTGATTTGAGCATCTGTGGGATGTGCTGGAACAACAAATCTGATCCATGGAGGCATCACTTCGCAACTTGCAGGAGATAAAGTATCTGCTGCTAATGTCTTGGTGCCAGAAACCACAGGACTCATTCAGAGGTCTTGTGGAGTCCATGCCTCGACCTATCAGAGCTGTCTTGGCAGCACTAAGTGGACCTACACAATGTAGAATAATAGACCAATGGTAGCCTCAAAATTTAACCTAAATGACAAAGATTTTTAGATTTTCTGAGGTGTTTTTTTTTTTGTTTGTTTTTTCCAGAATCCGTCTTTTAAGGAACCAATGAAAACCCGGAGTGGATGCTTAGAAAGTCCATTTTATTTGACCAATAATGCAAATGTTGTTCTCTCCTTTTTTTTTCTCACGGAGTTGCTGATTCTAATTAAAAATAATTTTGGGAGAGGGGCAGGCAGGCGCACAGGGCTGTTGTGGTTTTCTAACAGCAAACAATATCGTGAATAATGGTTGGGGGCAGACACTTTTCTGGCATGGAAATGGGTACCAATTTGGGCAAGGGGAAATATATTTACAGGGCTTGAAATAAACTATAAATGATGGTACTGTTTTTCCCAGAATACACCTGGCACTTTTCACTTGGCCAGGAAGCACGGCCAGACAATTGAAACACACACAAGTCTGGTTTTAAATTCTGCAGCTAAATAACGTGTCTTAATTTGTTTAGAGCCCTCGGTGAAGGTAAAGGTTAAGACGAATAGAACAGGGCCCGGACAAAGCGTGCACTGAATGTGATACAAGATGTATGTCTTAAATTATTTATCTTTTTCAGGCTTTGTCAATACCGGTATAATTCAGACCTCAAAAGAGCCCCAGGAATCCACAAGCAGATCAATTCCTGCTGATAAAATCCCTGCGGAATCGCAAAGTTTCAGATAGTGGGAAGGTGGGGGCTGAGAGGAGAAGGGGGGTGCGCTGGAGAATAGGGTTTGCAAATAGATGTTTTTATTTTCTTTTAATAGATTTTCCTTACCCGTGAGGTGAACAAGATGTTCAGAGTAACGTAATTATCGGGACATTGTAGCTGCTAAACCACTGTAAATATTTTGACGTTTAGAATGCAAGCTCCTGGGTTTTAACGCACAGCTAGGCAACCTGTAGTGTGGTCGGCTAAGGTCGCTGGGAGTTGTAACCCAGCAATTATGGAGGGCTGCTGTTTGCTTAGCTTTGTGTAAAGGTATGTTAGAGTGTTCAGAAATTCCATGATGTTTCACAACACGAATACATTTGTACTGCTCCACTGTGTATGTTTTAGGTATGGTGATGAGCGGAACCTCTTATTATTTTATTTATATCGGTACCTTTTACTATTCATTTATTGGGGGATGGGAGATTTAAGGACTCAATTGGACTATGCCTTTATGACATTACTGTAAAGGCAGTCCTGTAAGTTAGTGTCTATTTATCTTTTTGTCCTAAAGGAACTACTCTTAGCCATAGTTCCTCATTACAAGACAAATTGTATGGGGCAATTTCTAACCACTTAGACCTTTTACATGTACTGCTTACTTGTTGTCTTAATTCTGGAAACGTATAGTCCTTGGATTACCTTAATTGTTTGTGTTTATATTTATCTCTTGTACTTGTTGTAACATTCAATAAAAAAATTAACAAAACCCCAAAAGATTAGAGCAATGTAACATTTGAAATTCAAACTAACACAAATCAGTGGGTCCATAGCTGCACAAACTGTCTTGACATCAAAAAGTCTTGGCAGATTTTCAAGGGTGTGTCTGTGTGAAACAAAACTTGTGTGGCAAAACTTACAAAAATATCAGTATCACTATTTTATCCTTTTTGTAATGATACCTCCTCCCTTCCATTCGTCCTGTCTAGGTTGGAGTCCCCCAAGGCTCTGTCCTTGGTCCCCTTCTATTTTCTCTTTATACTGCCTCTATTGGCAAACTGTTTTCCTCTTTTGGATTCCACTACCACCTGTATGCTGATGATACCCAGATATATCTCTCCTCCCTGGACCTCTCTCCTGCCGTCCTGCAACCTGTCACTGCTTGCCTTTCTTCCATCTCTGACTGGATGTCCTCCCGCTTTCTGAAACTCAATCTCTCTAAAACTGAGCTTCTTGTCTTTCCTCCTCCTAATACTGATCCTCCTCTTTCACTCTCCCTTCAAGTTAGTGGTATCCACATCAGTCCATTCTTGCAAGCGCGCTGTCTTGGCATCATACTTGATTCTGGCCTCACATCCAGCATGTTACCAAGTCCTGTAGATTCCATCTTAAAACCTAGCCTGCATCCGCCCCTTTCTTACGCAAGATGCTGCCAATGAGCTTGTCCATGCTCTAGTAATTTCCTGCATGGATTATTGTAACCCTTTCCTAATTGGTCTTTCCAAAAACTGTATTGCCCCGCTACAGTCTGTAATGATGGCTGCCGCCAGACCGATTTTTCCTCTCACACCTCACCCCTCTGTCAGTTCTTACATTGGCTTCCTATATCTTGTGGGAGTCAATTCAGGGAACTAATCCATACCTATAAAGCACTGACCAATTCTAGCTCTTCCTATATCTCTTCCCTGATCCACAGGTATGCCCCTTCTTGGTCTCTCTGCTCTGCCTGTGACCTTCTCCTGTCTGCTGCTCACACCCGTATGGCCAATTCACACTTGCAGAACTTCTCCCGGGCATCTCCCTTCCTATGGAATAGCCTTCCTACCGCCTTCAGACTCTCCCCTAGTCTTCAATAATCTCTTTAAGAAAGCTTATGGTCTCCCAGAATAACCTCTATCTCACATACCAGTCTCTTGCTCTCTCCTAAAGAGCAGCACTCTACTGTCTCCTCCAGCTCTGCTTCACTCCCACCTTATTCGATTGCTATTTCCTGTCTTATTGTGGTTTACACCCCACCTCCTATAGACTGTAAGCTCATTTGAGCAGGGTCCTCTTCAACCTATCATTCCTGTAAGTTTTCTTGTAATTGTCCTATTTATAGTTAAATCCCCCCTCTTATAATATTGTAAAGCGCTACGGAATCCGCATTATTGTATTGAGTACAAAGCTTTAAAAAGCTTGATGCAACCACATATCGTAACATCAGTCTCTTACCAAAGCACAAAATAGACCAATACCTTTGTTCGTGTACTATTGCACTATTTGTAATTTCAGACATACATTCTATAGTCCTAGTACGTCCATAGTTCTCACACCTTCTTATAAGTGGGTTTTACATACAATATATATTGTCTGTTTATAATTATCCAAACACAATAATAATGTAAATTTTTGCCAATTCTTCTGCTCTTTCACAGACACCAGAAGATCAGTATTGACACATTCCGTCCAAAGAAGCACACAATAGCCTCCCGGGTGGTTTTCTTAGTGTTTATTACTGAAGTTCCCATGCATATTAATTGATTTTTAAGGCTCATATTCCCACATGTTCACACTACACACATCGAAGCTTGGCCACTGATATAATACATCCAGGTATATACATTGAATATTCACATCCGCATCCAACCCCCAAACCTGCAGGACCCCATCATCAGGCTCTTACCTTCTTCCCACCAACAGGGGACATTCATTAATTTATTTATTTTTCTCCCTAAAAGGAATAAGACACATGGCAAGGCACCCATATTTAGGGATACTGATTGAAATATCCATCCTTACTCTCCCCACACCCTTCTTAACATTTAGAAACTAAGCATATTCTGCTTTTTAACCCATTTGACGTCAGAGAGTATGATAACGCCTTTTGATACCTGGAACAAGGTGGATAATACCAATTTGTGTTCTGTGTTACTTATTGTTACCATAACAAAATATGTGCAAATTATTTGATACCCCCCCATTAACCCTCCTAATTGGTTTACTGACTTGGCATTCATGCTCTGTGGACAGAAGCAAATACTAAATAAATGTGCAGTGCAAAACAATGGTTCAGACGTTGGTTCACTTCCTCGGCGTCACCAGCCACAAAAAATATATACAGATTAAATGAACACCGAGCTTTTCGGAATAGTTGTATGAAGATGTAGAAGATACAATATGGAGCAGTAGAGGGAAGATTAAATGTAAGGAACTGAATAAATCGGTCCGTTTACATGATATAACATCCTTTTCTCTCATACTTTGTATCTTCCCATTTTTTGTATATAATATACAGTTTCAGTTTATTTATTTATTTTTATTTTGTTTTTTCCATTATTGAACATGTCTGGAATAAAGTTATCAAAATGAAAGGTAATCTGAAATTGTAGGTATTACCAAGTGGAGGTATTTAAGCGTATGTATAGAAACAGGAAGCAAATGTAGGATCAAGATTGTATAGAATTTAAGACACTTTGTTGTGCTATCTCAAGTGAATACCAGTATTACCTAGGCTTCAATAGAAAGGTGGAGATAAGTTATGATACATCAAATCTGAATTTCTCATTAGCCGACCAAGGTAGCTGCCTAGAGCCCTCATTCAGTCCACCAAGGCAGCTTCCCAGGGCTCTGATTCACACATGGACCTGCTGGGCCCCTATCTAGGCCTTGAGCTGTGGCCCTCCGGAAGCTGACAGGGAGATCAAAAGCTACCTTAATTTTTGTTGAAGGAGCATTGTGGTCTGAAATCCGTACAAATGATGGACCTCCCCCATGGACCACCAGGGATCCTTCTCACCCTCCACCGGATCACCAAGGAATCCTGCTCACTCTCCACCGGACCACCAGGGATTCTGTTCACGCTCCACTGGACCACCAGGTAAGGTAAGTGAAGTGGGGCTCTATAAATATATATACACACACACTCGGCATCTAACTACAGCTCTCTACCTCCTTCACATACACAACACTTAGCCACTACACACTCTCACACTCAGTCACTCTCTTAGCAGGGGCTCCCCAATCTGATACCCTGTCTAGGGCCATGTGTAACCTGAATACAGTTCTGTGATACTTAATGTACTGGGAGCAATATCTACGCCCCTCTTTATCACCATTAAAATGAACATGCTAGTGAGTAAACACTCTGTGTTATGCACTGTTATTGGGTTTGCATGAATGCAAATCTACATTTTAGCAATTCATGGGAAAAGAAATGTACATTTTGAACTTTTTCATGTTGCACCTAGTAGTCTGATGTAAATATTGCCTACTGGGATACCTAACTGTGTTCCTGATCACTAATCAAGGAATGATTTGTCCTATGAAAAAAAACAGGGGGCATTAGAGCATTATGCTCTATATATGAATCAACAGCTGGAAAAGCTACAAGCAGCTGCTGTAATATAATATAGTAGGCAGAGGTATTGTGAATGAATATATAGAGAAATATTGATTAATACAGGAAACCACAAAGCTACTGAAAGACACGTGGAATAAGATAAATATTATTTGGTGTAACAAGTATGACTCGGTGATATTTAAGCAAGGTGAGACATCGGGCTAATCTTTCTAATGCCCCATTCATGCAAATCATATCACACACAAATATGAAGAACACTCATTAAATCATGCTATTAGCATTTATTACCAGATTCTTTCTTTTTCCTCACCCCTAAGGCCTAAGTCAGGGTGAGTTTATTCTTCAACCAAAGCGTGATAATCTTCATTGTAATGAATCTTTACAGTTCAAACAGATGGCAGGTAATTGGGCCACAAATTACTGGTTCATAGTAGTGATGGGAGCCACTTAAAGTCGACCTGTCACCTGTATATCTTTTAGCATCTTTAAACCTATTTGTAGCTAGTACTTCTTATTTTCAGTCTGTGAAATGGTTTAAGATATATTTTATTTAAAGCGACACTACTGTCACCAACTTTAGCCTAAGGAAGCAGTTTTAGTGTATAGATCATGATCCTGCAATCTCACTGCTCATCTCTGCAATTTAGGCGTTAAATCCCTTCTGTTTCTGTCCATGCAGCCCTAGTCACACCTCCCCGTGCTGTGACTCATACACCATGCATGGAAAAAAATGGTTTCACTTTCAATTAGATGTAACGTACTTTAAAAGTTCTTATTGCCTGCTCTCTAAAGTGAACTTTAATCATACACAGAATGCTTCTGTGGGGTCTAGCAAGCTATCAACAATGCAGGGGATAATCAATTTTAAATTAAATAGAATGTGCAATGAAGAAAGTGTAAACATTAGCTGACTCTTTACAGGAAGTGTTTAGGAAGGCTGTGCAAGTCACATGCAGGGAGGTGTAACTAGGGCGCATAAGTAAAGTGATTTAACTCCTAAATGGCAGAGAATTGAGCAGTGACACTGCAGGTAAATGATCTATACACCAAAACTGCTTCAAAGAGCTAAAGTTGTTTTGGTGACTATAGTGTCCCTTTAATAGTTTTTAGGGATATTTTATCTTATCAGAACTGTTTTCAGTATTAAAACCAATATGGCTGAAACTATCTCCTTATCTGCTTCCACACCTATCAGACTGCTAGAATCTGCATCCACTAAGGACGAGGTACACTAGGAAGGCATGACCTTGGCATTCCTGTGAAAAGTAACCACAATGGCTGCTCCCACTGCTATTTAAATAACATGAATTTCCCATATAAATATGGATTTGTATAAGCAAATACCATTACATGGGTTTATTAATTTACTGGATTGTAAAGTGTAAGCCTGCATAAAAAGGTACATTTTAACCTGCATAGAAGGGGTTTACTAATCACATATTCCAAAATACTGAATTTACAAATCCTTACGATTATCCACCTTGCTCCAGATATTCCTCCTAGATACTGCTAAGTAACCATTCCTTATCATTCATTTTCACGTTAGTCTACTCGAACCATGGTTTCCAAAATCTGTTCTTAAATTCCACTAAAATCTCAGGTTTTTGAGGATATTTTTTGTATTTTTTTCGGAAGTGAACAAGTCCTTCATTTATGTAGCTGACTTGAACTCACTTAAAGGGCACACATCTATCAGAATTCAATGATAGGCAGTGGACCTGCTATACTGAATTTCCCCTATAACTTCCCTTTATAACCTGGTATAAAACTTTCTCACTTGCTAAACTACTTTCTGAATTCACCTACCACAATTGTCCATGTCCGTTCTCTGTTGCCATTTTCTCTTATTTGTTTACATTCCGTAGATCTTTTAACTTCCCAACCACTTGTTTGTTTTCTGTTGTGTTTTGTTTTTTAGATATTTCTCATCTCCTGATACTTTCGTTGTTGATGGTGTTGTGTTTTTTTTTTGTTTTTTGTTTTTTAAATAGTACATTACATTTCCATACTGGAACAGTAGTTTGAAGCTACCCCACAATTTTGTAGTATTTAACTGATGCCAACATTGGCGGTGTCCATACACAATGACTCTGGAATTTTGGGATTTGTTAAAATAACTTACCCATTACCAAGAATTTATAAGTACCCAGGGCATTAAACATCGCCAGGCATTGTGCAGCAGGATTTACTCATTATACCCTGTTTTTACTCCCAAAAAAACTAAAGGGGTTAGCAAAACATTTGGTTTTCCAAAAAACATGAATGTACATAAACCCCAAACGCCATGTGAGACAAAACGGAGGAGGCCAGTACACTCATTGTCACCTTGACCCCTGCAATGGAGGTACCCTGGCAGTTGATGGGGTCGATTACAGCTCCCTTTAGGTTTTGGGTCCATTGGATGGCTTCTGCAAAGAATCAAAAGATAATATTAATTTTTGTTATTGTTTTTTTTGGTGCAGTGCCATTGCACATTGTACTGTGAATCTCCACGGGATGTGTACTAAGGGCTTTAGCTGCTCACATGCAATCATATGTTATGCACTATTGTGTGCTTTGTGGAAATATGCAGTGGTCCTTGCCTGGCAGTGGTGAATTGTGGCCTGCAGCTTGAATGCTAATAATATTTCAAGTTTTAAGTATATAGGCAACAGAAATGTGCGCCATCGGTATGGCTATAAAAAGATGGCAAGGCACATCACCCAAGATTAAAATGGTTATTGGATCGGGGAACATCCAGCTGTGCACACTTAGATGGACAGCTTATGGAGAAGAATGCACAGCAGAATCAGAAAGGCAAGCAGGATAAAGGAAGGCCTCTGGAGCACAAAGGTATAATGAACATAGAGATTCTCAAAGCCATCAAGAGTTGGCAATAGACTGAACACTGTACATACTGACTCCTACCACCATGCCCACTTTAAATCACTGAAGTGGTCATTGTGGTTGGAGTAACCAAAGTCATGGAAGTGTGAAATGTATTTGGGATATGTAGGTGCAGACATAGGGCCAGGAATTTAATAAATTTACCTATGACATTGTCGATTATAGAGAAACTGCTCTACCAGAATGCCTCTATTCAAGCTGCCAACATCCTTGCAATGGTGACCAATTAGGCTATTTGCTAGGATCGGTGAAATAGACGATCAGACTAGAAAACTGAAGAGGGACAATATAATACCAACCTTATGTTGACCTCTGCCTATTGAGGAGCTGCCTGCTGTCATCGACCTCTGGTCACGCACTCTCTTGTGCAGAACTGGGAGGCTAGAAGCTGTAGGCTTAACAGGACATTTCTGCTGTGGTTCTGAACACATCTCTTGAGTTGCAGGGAATATCTTGCTGGAAAGCTTGGTACTACTACTTTTTTTATTGCCTTCTGAGTGACCCTGGAATTTTCGGACAGATGCCCTTGTTGTGGTTTGTTGTCCTGAGGATTGGGCTCTGCTCTGTGGATTCTTGAAGACAGTAGAGGTGGTTTTCAGTGGGAAACTTGGTGCAAGCTGTGGTGTGGTAGCCACATTGGAAGACCCTTTGAGATCAGTAAATGTGTCAGCTATTTGCTCTTCTTCCTTGTCTTGTGTGCAGCCTTCAAACATGCTCTCAAACTCTCTATCATCTTGTGCTAGTATCTCCGGTGTAGTAGCACGGACAGGTCCATTAAGCTCCCCACAGTCACTGTCATGGGAAGAAATGGACAGGTAAGAGTAAAAGTCTCCTCTCTCCAGCTGCCTGCGGGAATGTTCCAATACCTTCTCTCTGATTTGTGCTCCTGTGCCACTACTCAGCCCATCCTTTGGAGGTGACCCATGAAGTGCAGTTGATGTCATGTCCAGAATCTCCTTCACAAACTCGTGTACTGTGCAGTCTGGACTGTTTGTCCTCTCATTAGTAGAACCATGGCATGAACAAGATGACTCCGGTGTTTCTTCTGTTAGCTGGTGACAAGGCTCTGGTTTGGTTTTTTCAGATGTCATGCAACTATTATCTGGCATGTCTACATCTGCAACAGCATCACATGTTATTCGCATATTGCTCTTCTGATTGCAGGTGGGTCCAAGTTCACGGGGTTTATGATATGCCAAAGCGGGCATGCTGGGAGGGTGGAGTTTCTCGGTCTTGGTTATTGATAACCATGGATAAGGTCCATTTTTTTTCTTTACAGGGTGGTTTACTGTACTTACATTGTCCTTCATGGCGCTCAGTCTATTGTTAACATTTCCATTTTCCAAGTCATCAACTTGATGACTTGAGTTATTTACAGTCTCTTCTTCATTTGTCAAACATTTACTTGTATCTTCCTCATTTGCATATTTCTCATTTCCATTATTTTCTTGTTCTCTGTTCAGTGAACTCTTCCAGATCTTGTCAACTTTTGGTGTTCCTGTTATGTCCTGTACTACTCTATTCATTTTTCTTCTTTCTCTGGGCAACAAATAGGTAGGTCTAATCCATGCTTGCAGCTCACGCCTGATAAAATCGGACCCTAAGGGAAGTCCTATACCATCCCCAGTTTCGTCTTCACTTCCAAGACTTCTATTGAGTTCGTCAAGTTCCTCCTCTTCTTCTTCTTCCTCTTCTGTTAAGGTTAGTGTAGAGCTAGACAGAAGGTCACTGTCATCTTCTTCATCTGTGCAGGCTGAAGTACATGATACATTCACAATCATACTGAGATTTGCCTCTCTTTCATCCCCAGCTAGAGAACGACTCAAGTGCTTGCGAAAGCTAGCATTGGAATCCATCAGTCTGCCTTTTAGTACTACAAGATCTTCTGACTTTAGCGATAGCTCCTCACTGCTGCTCAACTCTGTTAGTTCAGAGCCAAGATCTTCATTTTCTGATTTCACTTTCTCCGCTTGAGAGCGGATCCCTGGCAGAGATGTCTCATGAGAGCCACTCCTTAGGGTAATGTCATCAGATAGACTACGTTTCATCTTCTGCTCAGCTGGACATTCAATATCTTCCAACCTTTTCAGTAAGTCTAATGTACGTTTGCTCAGCTCTTCTCTGGGCTCACTCCCAGGAGTGATATCTGCAGAGCCCTGTTGACTGAACAAGTCTTCATTGCTTTTGTAAGAGGCTGGCCAACTCTCCAGAGATACACTGCGCCTCAGTGCTGTAGGCTCTGCTTCCAGCACTTCACAAGTCACTGAGAGGGATTCCAAAGAAGAAGAGTTGTGAGAAGAATTCTGAGGGCTCAGTACCTCAATTAGGTCTTGAAAGTCAACGTTATCTTCTGGGCTATGGTCTTCAGAGCTAACAGGAAGCATAGTCCTGTTCATACCAATTTGACCAGGTGTCCTTGAAAAATAAAAGCCTGGAATGGACCTTTGTGTTTTTCCTAGAGTCATCTGTTTAAGTTTCTCTGCTTGCAATAGGGAGCAATCATATAATGCAAAAGGGTAATGATGCTTTGATCTGGAATACGGAGCTGGTGGAGCATCAGTATCTATTTGCTGTATGTCCTCGACTTGCCCTTGACCACTTTGCATTCCCTCCCCATCCAATGATAAGCATCCCTCTGAATTTGCCGCAGTCACTCCTTCTCCTCCGCTTGCAATTCCACTTTCACTCTCTGAATGGCCACTAGAACTCCCCAGGATTTTTGTGGACTGGTAATGGTTTGGTTGATGAGATCCATTTGCTAAATCTGGCAAAGATGAAAAGGTGCTACCCTGTAATAGAGAAATGGGAAGTGGAGCTAGTGGCCCTAACTTTTGGTCTTTTCTTAGGGAGGAATCCATGTTTGGTGAGAAGAGTTCTATATTATGCAAGCTATAGACTTGATATACTGAAGATTGGAGATGGCGTGGATACATGGGGCCACCTTGGCCTGAATAACATGTTTCATATGCTGAAGGAGTATCTGC
>OW240912.1:201714454-201766642 GCA_933207985.1 Pelobates cultripes | reverse complement strand
CATTTTATGAATACCTAAAAATGTTTTAAAACTTGACAATGAGATCTTTTCTTGATGGGTTATCAGAATAGTGTCCAATAATGACAAATGACAAATCTGAAATTGACAAGTTTTTTAATGTGGATGGTTTGCAGAAAAACTCATCCTCTTCTGCCCTTTAACAGGAGACAGCAATCCCCGGTGTACCATCAGCAGTAAAAGGAAGAGAAGAGAACCAGAGTGAGTCAGAATCCACTCCTAAAAAAAAGGAAAATCTGAACTGGATGAGCCAAGCAGGACCTTCTCAGGAGACATAAGGCATAGAAAGAGCATTCAATATTGCCATGCAAAATGTATGAAAATAAGGTGTTATTAACGTTGCTTCAATAAATTAGAAAATTTAGCTTTCTAATATTAATAGCGGTTCATGGTTTTGTCTAGTATGGAGATTCTTTCCAGCATCTATATCTACCCTTTCAGCAGTTGTACTGGGAATACAAAAACTAAACTTTTGCTTTATCAAGTGATAGTTTGCCCAACCTTGAATTTTATTGATAAGTTGAGAGAGCCGGAGCACAAAGTGGGAGTGGGTACATTATACAATCGTGAAGAAATAAAATACACAGAATGTGGATGTGTGTGTTAGCAATAGCTGCTATAAACCTCCTGAGTGGAAACCCCTTATACCACTCTAAAAAATACTAGGCAAATACATACAGTAGGTAGAACACACATCTGATGGTTTGAGCGCACGGAGGCTCCGGTGGCCGAACAATCTGCACAGTGCACGCGCAGATCCGGATACAACCTGTTCTCACCAGCCGCCTTCTTTCTTCCTTAGTCGCTGCACCTGAGGATGACTTTGCCCCCAAGCTTCTAAAACACCACGATATAATTATTATTATTTTTTTACACCTTTAACAAATAGGGAAGGATGGGCGGGGTCCGTAGAGCTTCTCCCGTCCTGTCACGAACAGCTGGCAGTGAATCCCTTACTCACCTCCGTTTATTCTTACCTGGCTTCCTGCTCTTTTGCTGGCTTGCTGCCAGCAGCCAATCCTCAGTCAGCTCCTGTCCCCAGCAACAGCTGTGTCACTAAAACTGCCCAATCACTGATCTTGGGATCATGAACTTTATCTCAACTTCTTTTAACCTTGACTGGACTTCATTAACCCTCTATTGCCACCCAACATATATGCCACAGTGCTTAGTGCCTGTGGCATCTTTTTCCACTTCTTATTTTATTCTCATTTATTATATTGATTATTTGTACAATATGTAATGATAAATAGTACCATATATATTCGTGTATAAGTCGATCTCATGTATAAGTCGAGTGCAGTTTTGTGACCAACAATTGTGAAAAATGCTATGCCTCGTGGATAAGTCGAGGGTAAAACTTGGGGCTATGAAATTCTGTGATTTTTATAATTATATACACACACACTCATACAAACACACACTCTCTATTATATATACACACACTCATACAAACACACACTCTGCATTATATACACACACACACACTCATACAAACACACACTCTGCATTATATACACACACACTCATAATGCAGAGTGTGTATATAATGCAGAGTGTGTGTTTGTGTAGTGTGTGTGAACTGGGTGGGGGGAGGGCATTTTTATTATTTTAATTTTTTTATTTTAATATTATTTTTTTTTAATTATTTTAATTTTTTTTATTTTAATATTATTATTTTTTTATTATTTTAATTTTTTTTTGTCCCCCCTCCCTGCTTGTTAACTGGTCAGGGATGGGGGCTATCTTAATCCCTGGAGGTCCAGTGGCATGGTCTGTGAAGTGGGGGGGCCAGCAGAAAGCATTTACTTACCTTTCCTGCAGCTCCTGTCACCTCCCTTCTCCTCCGTTCTGGTCAGCTCCACTGTAAGTCTCGCGTTCTGGTTGCCGCGCGGATCGTTGCCATGGCTCTGACGGCCGCGGCTCTCTAAGTTGCCATAATCAGAGTCAGACAGTGACTCGAGTATAAGTCGAGTGGGGGTTTTTAAGCACAAAAAATGTGCTGAAAAACTAGACTTATACTCGAGTATATACTGTATGTAATGTCAGTTATTAAACTTTTTAATGATAGTAAAGTTCTGGTGACTTAACATTAGGGAGTCTAGTAGACCATGATTTAAAAGGTCATGCATAGCTATTATATGTGCTATGTAATACATAGTTAGGAATGACATTCACTCATTTATTTCTATTAATTGTCTTTCAGGAGAATATACAGAACATACAACTTCTCCCATTCACCTAAATTTCAAAAATGTTATCTACATTGAGTCCAGACAAAAGGAGAAAAAGAAATGAAAGTGCGAGAGTAAAATAGAATTTATTATTAATATCATTATTATGATTATAAAAAGACAAACAAACAAAAAAAACAATCAAGGGGGACGCATCGCATGTGAACTCTGGGCATTTTGCTCTCTTTCCACCCTCTATGGAGACCAGAGGTACCACTGGTAGACCCAAGGGACTTACCTGAAGCACAGGCATTAACATGGGTTGAAAAAAAATAAAAATTAAAGCCATAGCTGCCCGGGCACCCGGCGACGGCAAAACCTTTCATTCCTCAACAGTCCACTTCAGACTTTTCTGCAGTCAACACCACTTGACTCACCTCGCAGGGAGATCATACTCTATGTAGATGTGGCTCTACTTTAATGATGCTTTAATGTTGCTTACTTTTATTTTCTTAAGTTTATCCTTAGTTAATTGAAAGGTATCACAGATTCAAAACTACCACTCTCAGCTCGAATGGCTCAACTAACCAACTAATATCCCCTGGCCTCTCAGAAAAACCGGGGTAAAAATGATGTGACCGAGCCATACATGCTATCACTCACTGTAGGTTAAATTTATCGTGCACAAGATTGACACCAAGGTGACCGGTAACACACATATTAGCCAGAATGTATCTAGCCCCCAAGCGTTTAATCTACACATTACTTCTTAAAACCCTCAATCTACGGTGCAATGTTTAGCTTGTAATACTATGCCTGATATCCATGTGTAACCTTGCTTTCAAATGTTGTATTGTATGATGTGTCATGACAGTGGTTTGAAAACAAATATAAAGAATAAAAAAAAAATATGAATAAAACTTAAAAATAAAAAATTATTATTGGTCTTGTTTTTTTTTAAGAGGATTGGCTACTTAAAAATGTACAGTATATTGCTAATATATTATCTAGAGATTGTGCATTAAATTTTTTGCCAGAAATATTTCAAAATTGAAATAAAAAAAAATTAAAAAATATTACCTTTTAAAATGTCACTTGGTGTTTCAAATTTCACTGGTATTCAATCGTCTCTCCTGGAAGAAGAGAGCCTTCTTTATTCCGTGTTTGGTGCTTACACCTCCCACACAATATGACACTGGCAGCATGGAATTAAGTAAATGTTCAGTACTGCCTGATTGACAGCCATAGTAGGCTGTATCATAGTGGTGTTAATTACAAGTCATTACTACTATAACTCATTCTCAGATGTGAGAGTGGCTCACGCAGGGCCGGACTGGGAAAAAAGAATTGGGGCCGGGCATTTTTCAATCAGAACAGCCCCCTAAGAAGAAGGGGGCGGGGCTTGAGAGGGTGTGTTTTGTCATCACTAATGACAAGCACGCCCCCTCTCAAAGTGAGCATGTTGGTTCAATGCAGAGCCCCGCTGAAGAGCTCTGGCATTAGAAAAAGGCCCTGAGTTTGTTCTGCGCAGCGCAAGCAAATTTAATAACATGCTTGCGCTGTGTTTGCTTTTAAATTGTCTCTGATGTCTCCACAAGTGGGATACCAGAGGACAAAAGGGCCAGGAAAGTGTATTGTGCATGTGTTTGGAGCCTGCTTGTGGGATTGCGTGTGTGTAGAGTGTGGTGTGGTATTGTGTAAATAGCTCAATTTAATTTGTGTTTGTGGTGTAATATGTGTGGCTAGGGGCTGTAGAGAGAGTGTGTGTAGGGGGCATAGTGTTATAGGGTGTAACGGACTGTTTTGCACACAAGAGGTTAAAAACCGTTTAGGCGATATTCCCCTTTTCAGATGCACAGACAGCTACTGCAATCACCAATCTCCCGAACTGCAAACACATGAATTCACCAATCTCCCGAACTGCAAACACATGAATTCACCAATCTCCCGAACTGGAACCAGGGGAATGCTCCAAACTCCCGAACCGGAAACACACGAATGCTGTAAACAGCTGAATAGGAAAAACCATACGAACAGTTTACACTCCTGGCAGTCGCACTGTAACAGCATACAATCCAATTCCCCCCAAGAACGAGACGTCACTTCGTTTGAGGGTCAAGCAGAACTGATTTACTGGGGCTACCTGCCCGGCTTTTAATGCAGGTCTTCCACCTGGTGGACACTGCCCTAGGGGACCAGATGGAAGACTGGGAAACATGTTGGACATTGACCAATCACAAGCTTACAATCCCACAATGCATCACAATCCCTCCTCTCTGTCCTGGAAATAATTGGGAAGTAATCCAATTATCTCCAAGGACAGAGGCAAAACTCCATTAACCACATGGCAGACAAAGGACAATAAAAGACATAAAAATACATACTGTTACATTTATCACATAGAACATACACATTCTACCTATCCCCAGATAGCTTAGATCTGAGCGCACATTATTACCGGATGGCGCTCAGATCAGATACATACAGTTCAATCGCCATGGAGCCAAAGTCTTTCATACAGTCTTTCAGTATACGGCTGGGCTCCATGGCATAGCTATCTGGGGTAGCATGGCTTTAACAGTCCGCAGAAAGGTTGGTTCATGTTAAACATAGTCCAGTGGCAGGAGGCGGGCGACCAAGCTCCTCCAGTGGCCAGTGGCGAGGTTGGTTCCGCCACCTAGGGGATGTAGCAAGTGTGTGCATACAGGCTGTAGTGTGTGTGTATAGGTGACGTAGTGTGTGTAGGGGTTGTAGAGAGGGTGTGTTTAGAGAATCTTGTATGTGTTTGCTGACAAGGAATGTAGTGTGTGTGTAGGTGGTGCAGTGTGTGTGTGTGTGTGTGTAGGAGATCTAGTGTGTAAAGGACCCAGAGTGTGTATAGGAGATTGTGTGTGTGTGTAGAGAATTAAGAGTGCATATAGGCAGGGCCGGATTAACATAGGGGCTGATGGAGCTGCAGCTCCAGGCCCAGGCCCAGGCCCATGGAATAGGCCCATTTTAAAAAATAAATAAAAAAAAAATAAAAAAAATTTTAACTTTTTTTTTTTTACACCCTTCTCTTAGGTTTGCCACCTGACTGGTATTTTACTGGCACAGCCGGTATTTAAGGGCTGCCTGGCCGTGCCGGTATTGCAGTAATACCGGCAATACAAATGCAGGTATTTTTCTCAGTATAAACGGAGATTACTCTGCAATACCAGCACCGGCCAGTAGGGGTTACTGTGTGTGTGGAGAGAGGCAGGGATAGGAAGTTACAGCATATCTCTGCCTCTCTCTACTACTCACTGATCCGCAGGGGAGCAGCTACACAGCACAGAGAATCCAGACAGCAGCTATACAACTCAGGTAAGTAGGGATGGGGGGAAAGGCAGCAGGGAGACATGGGGACACAGACACTAGGGGACACTGATATACTTGGGGACACTGTGACACATGGGGATGCTGTAAGACATAGGGACATTGGGAGAGACTGAGACACTGGGACATGGAGACACTATCCTATGTCTCCCAGTGTCCCCATGTCCCCCAGCCAGTGTCCCTAGTGGCTGAGTGTCCACCTGGCTCCCAGTTTCCCCTAGTCTCCCAGTGTCTGCGTCCCCATGTCTCTCAGTGTCCCTAGTGACTCAGAGTCCCCATGTCTCCCAGTGTCCCCATGTCTCCCAGCCAGTGTCCTCAGTGTCCCCAAGTCTCCCGGTGTCTGTGTCCCTATATCTCCCAGTGTCCCCAAATGTCTGTGTCTCCATGTCTATGTCCACAAGTGTCCCCATGTCTCCAAGTGTCTGTCTTCCAGCCAGTGTCCCTAGTCTCCCAGTGTCCCATAGTCTCCCAGTGTCCCTAGTCTTCCAGTGTCTGTGTTCCCATGTCTCTTAGTGTCCCCAAATGTTTTAGTGTCCCCATGTCTCCCAGTGTCTGTGTCCCCATGTCTCTGTGTCCCTAGTGTCTCTGTGTCCCCATATCTCCCAGTGTCCCCATGTCTCCCAGTGTCCCCATGTTTCCTAGTGTCCCCATGTCTCCCAGCGTCCCCATGTCTGTATTCACAAGTGCCCCCATGTCTCCCAGTGTCCCCAAGTCTCACTGACCCCATGTCTCCCAGTGTTCCCGGGTCTCTGTGTCCCCATGTCTCACTGTGTCCCCTAGTATCCTAGTGACATGGGGACACACTCAGACATGGGTACACTGGGAGAAATGGGGACACTGGGAGACTAGGGGACTGGGCGATATGGGGACACTGACACTGTGATACATGGGGACACACTGAGACATGGGGACACTGGGAGAAATGGGGAGACTTGCAAGACTGAGCCACTGGGAGGCAGGGAGACACTGGGAGCAATTAATCTATACAACAGAATAAAACTGTGAGTAGTTTAATGGTGATTTTACAGAATTTTCTCTTATGTCACTCCTTGTGATTTACACCATGTGATGTCACTCATAACTAATTCATTATACAAAGGCTGGTATTTTTTTCCAAGAAAGTTGGCAACCCTAACTACTCTTTGCATACTCTTGCTTAAAGGAACACTATAGGGTCAGGAAAACAATCATGTATTTCTGACCATATTATGTAACAACCACCTTCTAGCCCCCCTGGCCCTCTCTTGCCTCCCTAAATATAGTGCAATCTTACTTGTATTCAAGTCTGCAGCTGCTGGCTCTGCCTCTGAACTGACTCTGTCTGCGGACATAATCAGAAGTGGTGGTCTGAGCAAATTACAATGCTTTCCCATAGGATTGGCTGAGACTGTCAACTAGGCAGATCAGGGGCAGAGCCAGCACAAGTCAAACATAGCCCTGGCCAATCAGCATCTCCTCAAAGATAAATTTAATCAATGCATCTCTATGAGGAAAGTTCAGTGTCTGCATGCAGAGGGTAGAGACACTAAATGTCAGTTCTAAGCAGTACTGCCCCAGGAAGCACCTCTAGCAGACATCTAAGGAGCGGCCAGTGTAGTTATTTTCTCTGAAAAGACAGTGTTTACTGCAAAAAGCCTGAAGGAAATTATTCTACTTACCAGAACAAATACAATAAGCTGTAGTTGTTCTGGGGACTATAGTGTCCCTTTAAGTTTGGACGCTTAAGAGGGATGTATGGCAACAAAACTTGTGTGGACTGGCTGACAATAAAATTAGTTTAGGTAATGCAGACTTTGGTTTCTCTAACACTGTGGCATGTCCCCTTTCTTCTACACTCACTACATACATTACACTCACTACAAACACTACACTCACTACATACACCTTTACTCTGCCCCAGACTATATACCAGGAACTTCTGCCTGCTAGTAAGAAGGTAAGGAGACAAGTGGACATGTGAGTGCTAGCGGACAGTCCTTAGAAAGCTTGGAGTAGGAGCATCATTTGATGCATTTATGTCAAGTTCAGGGTGCTATCTGCATAGTATGCCCTTAGTTGGACAGCCTGTATGATTGGCAGGCAGCCTGACATGCATTCATGCCTTCCAATTCTTTGGGCAAACATTCCCCCTTTTTGGGCATGTTCACCTTTCTGGTCATGTGATTCGCGTCAGTGGCTCACCCTTTTACCCCGCCCATTGACTAACTTCTTCACTGGACACTGCTGTTAGGGGGTATGGATTTACTTGAAAGATGAAAGCCTAAATTAGAGATAGAGATTAGCATAGAGTATGTGTTTTCTTATAGCTGCATCCTTTGAGTTTCCCTCCAACACCATCGCCATCAGATACATGACGCTTGGGAGGTATGACTGTTTTAGTGTTTTTGGTCGATAAGATTCTGTAATTAGGCCCATCATAATTGTCAGCTCCAGGCCCACTGGACTCTTAATCTGGCCCTGCATATAGGGTAAGAGATCTAGCGTGTATCTGGAGCGTAATGTGTGTAGTGGTGCAGTGTGAGGGGTGTTGTAGTGTGTGTATATATATATATATATATATTTGGACGTATTGTATGTAAGAGGGGTGCTGTGTGTGAGGGTAAATGGGGGGGGGGTAAATGGGTCTTCTTATTATCTAACTGGTTCCCGACTGGCTGAAGAAAGGGGATTAGCGAAGGGTACCAGGTCGGGTTACCCGTGGTCCGCTACATCTGATGACGAGCGACGGGATCACACTTCCCATCTGTACGGAACCAGCGTTCATGAGCCGAACAGACCCATGGACTACGCAAATTTAAAGAGGCCAACATTACAAGATTTGCTGGAAGCTAGAGGGCAATTGGCCGGCAGTTGCAAAAAGGCTGAATTGATTGCTGCCCTCCTGGAGGATGATCGTTGAAGCGGTGGGGCAGCTGTACCACAGCAGGAGGGCGAAGAGGACACCTTTCATAAAGAACTGGCCTGGCGCCTGACATTCTACAAAAAAAAACCCTTAGAGGAAAGCATGACTAAGATCTTCTCTGAGGTGCAAGCCTATGTCCTAGCCCAGAAGAACGGGGCGAACCCCACACAATCCGATGAACAACGGGCGGAAGAGAGGTCCCCGGGGAGTCCGGCAACTCCTACCTGAAAACACAAATTGCTCTATGACGCTTTCAAGAAGTTCAAGGAAGCAGAGGAGGGCATTGATGACTTCATGCAGGACTTCGAACGCCAGTGTCTCCTACAAGAAGTCTCCCCACAGACTGGGTGCACCGGCCAGGGCAGACCGGTGATGCTTTCAGTGCCACGAGCCCGGTCACCTCAATCAAAGTTGCCCTCAGAAGCCGACCCCAGTGGGTGAGCCCAGTGGCCCCTCCTGCCCCCGGTACAGCCACCCTCTGTTACCAGGCTTCCCCCATGGAACCCCAGCACCCCCACAAGGAAACCCCAGCACCCCCACGGAACCCCAGCACCCCCACTTCGTGCTTGAAATGAACCCCATCCAGGCAGCCACCGACAACTGGGACCACCACAGGCAGCCGGTTCGGCTGAATGGGTGCACCGTCCAAGGGCTGCGAGAAACCAGAGCCACCCTGACTCTAGTTCAACCCCAGATTGTTACAATGGAGGAGAAGACTGGGGGTACAGTCGCCGTCTGGGTAGCAGGGGGCTCCATCCACCGTCTACCCACTGCCCACGTTCACCTTGACTCATGAACCAGCTACCAATTGAAGTGCTGACATGGGCCACCTTACCTCCACCTACGTGGCCCTACCTGCTCTGGAAGAAATGTACCCTATAATGACCCGACAGCAAGCCTGCACCACTCGGCATGGCTCACACTCTGAGGCTCAGGTAGGCACACATAACCACCCCCATACACCAGTTCCACGTAGTCGCTATGATGAACTACATTTCACCACTGACTTTTGGAGAGGCCTGCTTGCCAGCCTCTTGCCCTGTGACCACGGCCCCTGGGGTGTATTGCCGTTTAAAAACTCTATTTGGGCTTATTGGATTTTAAGACACTGTTTCTGCCCCTTTAAATATTATTGGAAAAGATTTGCACTTTCGAAATGGCACTTCGGAAACAGCTGAAGTGCCGAAGTAGTCCAAGTGACGGCCATTCATATAGTCGAACACGTGGCGGTGGCCATTTTGTTTAGCCAAACGCGGCCACTGGTGTTTTGCCATCGAGTTCATGGAACTCAAATCGGACACGCGACGGCACGAACACCGCTGAACTTGACCTTCTATGGAACTTTGATGCTTCGACGGGAGTTGAACAGTGTTCGACAATTCGAACGCCACTTTAACATTGGGTATTTGCACGAACGGCCCCGTTCATGCATTCGAATGGAACTTAACTATTGGAAAAAGACCGGCCGTGCAGCCAAAATCTGTGGAACTATTTTAGGCATGAAAGCCATGCTTGCGGTTGGTCAAACGAGACTTCCATAAAACTTTTGAACCCCTGCACTGATCTGGGGGATTTTGGGATATGTTGTTCACCCAGATCAGGGCTATCCAGGGATGTATTTGTGGGGATATGTGGTATTTTGGGGTGTTTTCTGTGTTTTGTGAAAAAATTGTGTTTTCTGCCTGTGAGTAATTGAGTTAGCCCATTGTCTTTGTTAATTGTATCACAGGCAGAGGGGAGGGTTTGTGTACAGTAACTGAGAGTGTAAAACTCTGTTTTGTATTGGATTGTGAGTTTTATGTCCTGTGCCCCACAAGGTCCACATGGGCGGTAACCTTGTGGGGAAATACTGTATAAAAGAAGCAGCTGTATCATTAAACCTTCCGTTCTACTTGACCCTCAACTCGCAGCCTTGACTTGTGTTTGGAGGGGACAGCTATAATCACTACTGGGATTGCTATGCTCTTCATACTCCCTTAGCTTCACTAAGTTCTTGTAAGAGCTTAGCTTGTTCCTGTTCCTGCTTCGCTCTCTGAAGGAAGAGAGGTTCACCCACTGGAGCCTGGAGCCTTGTCGTAGGTCCAGGGTGGCTAGGAGACGGCGAGACCCCAACCAAGCTGCGACGGTTCATGGGGTCTGCAGTGCTTATGGTGTCTGGTGCAGTGCTGATGGTCCTTGGTAAGCGCTAGGAGCATCCGTTTATGGTCCAACCCTCAGCTAGCCTGAGGCAACCGTTACAGTCGCCACTGTAGACAGGTCCCTTGTGCTAGCCCGGTCACCCCGGTTCCTTGTGCTTTCCCCCTTGCCCCAGTCCCCTTGCCTTCGGATACCCCTGCTGAGTTTGGGAGGGAGGTAGTATCTGACCCTACCCTTCAGGTGTATAGGGATATGGCCGCCACTGGTCATGTGGGGAAGGACTGGGAACGATTTATCTGAGATTGGGGATTTCTATACCGCATAGCGGAAAAGAGGAAGTCAGGGACAGCTCCTACTACCACCAAGCAGTTGGTGGCTGTGGCGAAACCAACCTCGCCACTGTGAACTGGAGAAGCCTGGTTGCTCGCCTGCTCCCTTTGGACTATGGCCCTGCAGGTTAAACCGTTTATTTCCCCTGCAGAAAGGCTTATTTGTGTGATCTGAGTGCCATTCATCTAATAATGTGCACTCAGATCCCAGCTATCTGGGGATATGTGAAATGTCTGTGTGTTATGTGTAAATGTGACTTTATGTATTTTAAAGTGTTTTGTGTCTTTTTGCAACCATGTGCTTAATGGAGTCTTGTGTCTGTCCTGGGAGATAATTGAATTACTTATCTCCAGGATAGAAGACTCTGAAACTGGTTTGGGCCAGAAAGCCATGCTTCATTTAGTCACAAAGGACTTTCCCTTAACTTTTGAACCCCTTGTCTGATTCGTGCCATTTTTTAATATGTTGTTCCCCTGAATGGACTGATTATGAAAATGTATGTTTTATGTTTGTGACATGTATATTTTAGAAGTTATAAATATTGTATAAAAACTGTATTCCTCTGCCGGTGATAATGAGATTACCCATTGTGTTCAGTAATCATATCACCTGCAGAGGGGAGGATTTTGTGTGGGAGTGTCTGGGTGTATTGTATGGATTGATTGGTTGTTTTATACCTCCCTGTGGGCGGTCCTGTATTTGCAAGACTGTAATAAAAACCAGGCTGGGTGTGCCAGCACCAAAGTTCCTGTTTTAACCCTCAAAGTGAAGTGTCGTCTCATTATTGGGGGAAGGATTCATTGTATGCTGTTCCAGTTTGACTGCTAGGAGAGTAAACCTATTCGTATGGTTCCTATTCAACTGTCTACAGCATTCATATGCTTGGGAGAATTTATTTGTTTCTCCGGTTCGGTGATTGTGGTGTCTGCCAGAGTGCTTGGAGTCCTCAGGAAGCGCTAGGAGCATCCTTCAACGGAGGTACCCAGTCGGGGTGCCAGGTGATCCGTTACAGTGGCCCCCCAGGAAATATCGGCATGAGCTATTGAAGATAGCTCACGATATCCTCCTGGCAGGGCATTTGTGAAAGGGTTGTATGCAGCATTGGCTCACCCAAAGCTTCTTCTGGCCAGGCATCTCGAGGGATCTGAGGCAGTTTTGACAGACCTGTGATGTCTGCCAGAGAGTGGGGAAGCGGGGCGATCGGCACAAGGCCCCGCTCCAGCAACCTACCCATCATTGAAGACCCCTTCGGCAGAGTAGCTGTCGATGTCATAGGTCCCCTGGCTAAGCCTAGCCCCTCTGGGAAGAAGTATATTCTGACCATTGTGGACTACGCGAGTCGGTACCCTGAGGCAGTCTCCTGAGCAACATTCAGGCAGAGACTGTGGCCAAAGCCCTGATGCGAGTGTTCTCTCAGATGGGTTTTCCCCGGGAGATCCTCTCGTGTTGGTGGTCCCAGTTTACTGCCGAGATGACTAATCAACTGTGGAGGTTATGCGGCATTAAACCGATCCTAAGTTCCTCCTATCACCCCCAGACCAATGGCCTGTACGAGCGCTTCAATGGCACATTAAAGTAGATGCTCTGTACCTTTGCAGTGACTCACAAAGATTGGGAGAGTTTACTGCCGCATCTCCTGTTCACATATTGGGAGGTGCCCCAGGAGCCCTGGGCATTTGGGGGGCGTTTTTTGCTGCCCCCTGAAAAATGCCGCCCAAGGCAAATGCCTTGTTTGCCTCGCGGCTAATACGCCCCTGCTAGGCGGCACAGCGCACATGGTATGATCGGGGAGCCAGGAGCCGTAGCTTTCTCGTCGGTCAGAAGGTTCTGGTTTTGAAACCCGTCCGACACAACTGGCTACAGGCTGCCTGGAAGGGCCCATACCAGGTAGTGGAACGGAAGTGTGACACTACCTATGTGATTGGTCCTTGCTCGGGTCCAGGGGTTAGATGCATTGAAGCCTTAGCATGAACGGACAGAGAATGTTGTCGCCATCTGTGCCCCTACCTCGGAAGATTTTGATAATCTTCCCCTGCCGGACCTCCTGGAAGATGAAGCTCAGGCAAGGTCCATAGATGAGGTCCACTTGGAGGACCGACTAACCAAGGAGGAACGCACACAGGCACAGCAGATGCTGGCTGCACAGTGGGAAACGTTCTCCAACCTGCTGGTACCTCACCACGATAGATCTGTGCAAGAGGTACTGGCAGATTCCCCTAGCGGCAGATGCTGTTCCCAAGTCGGCATTCTTCGCCCCATTTGACCTGTACCAATTTAATGTAATGCCATTTGGGATGGAGAATGCCCCGGCCACTTTCCAGAGGATGGTGGACTGGCTGTTGGATGGCCTCCAGGACTATGCCTGTGCATACCTGGATGACATCGCCATATACAGCGACACTTGGGAGGAGCATCTGGTACATGTAGGAGTGGTACTAGACAGGATTAGGGAGGCAGGATTAACTCTAAAACCCAGTAAGTGCCACCTAGGGATGGCAGAAGTAAAGTACCTAAGGCACAGCGTAGGGTGTGGGTCCCAGAAGCCCTCGCCAGCCAAGGTTGAAGCAGTAGCCAGTTGGCCCCTGTTCGCACTAAGACCCAGGTGATGGCCTTCCTAGGGACTGCTAGCTATTATAGGAAGTTTGTCCCCAACTACAGTGCCTTAGCTAAGCCCCTCACCGACTGACCCGTAAGACCTTGCCCAGACAGGTAAACTGGACCCCAAAGTGTGAGCAAGTGTTCCCAGCCCTTAAGGACGCCTTGGTAAATGCCCCTGTCCTGGCTGCTCCTAATCCAAAAAAACTTTTTCTCGTCCACCCAGATGCCTCTATGTTTGGATTACGAGCGGTGCTGAGCCAGGTCAGGGACGATGGCGGATAACATCCCGTGGCGTACCTCAGCAGGAAACTACTGCCCTGAGAGGTGAGCTACGCTGCCCTCAAAAAGGAGTGCCTGGCGGTGGGGTGAGCACTCAAGAAACTGCAGCCTTACCTCTATGGACAGCAATTCACCTTGCTCACAGATCACAACCAGTTGGTGGGGCTTAACTGGGTCTCGGGAGACAATGTCCGGCTGTTACGGTGGTGACTGGCCCTGCAACCCTATGACTTCACCATTCATTATAGACCCGGTAAGCAAAACGCTAACTCAGACGGGTTTTCAAGACAGACAGCCCTGGAGAAGTGATACGTACTCCCCCGGACATCCCCAAGTCGATCCGTTGGGATCAGACTGTATGTGTTTGTGGTTAAGGCGGGCCGGATTAACATAGGGGCTGATGGAGCTGCAGCTCCAGGCCCATGGAATAGGCCCATAAAAAAAAAAAAAATCTGGCACAGATGGTATTTGAGGCTGCCTGGCTGTGTCGGTATTGCAGTAATACCGGCAATACAAATGCAGATATCATTCTCAATATAAACAGAGATTACTCTGCAATACTAGCACCGGCCAGTAGGCCAGTGTGTGGAATAGGAAGTTACAGCATATCCCTCCCTGCCTCTCTCTACTCACTGATCTGCGGAGGAGCAGCTACACAGCACAGAGAGTTCAGACAGCAGCTCCCAACCTGCAGAGACAGCCTACAGCTTAGGGAAGTGAGGGATGAGGGGAAAGGCTGCAGGGAGACATTGGGACACTGAGACACTAAGGGACATTGGGATACCTGGGGACACAGACACTTGGAGACACTGGGAAACATGGGGACACAGACACTATGGGACACTGGGGGACCTGGGGACAGTAAGACACTAGGGGACGCTGTGAGACATAGGGACATTGAGAGACACATTGGGACATGGAGACACTAAAGACACAGTGTCTCCATGTCTTCCAGTGTCCCATGTCTCCCAGCCAGTGTGCCTAGTGTCTCAGTGTCCCCATGGCTCCCAGTGTCTGTGTTCCCATGTCTCTCAGTGTCCCTAGTGTCTCAGTGTTCCCATGTCTCTCAGTATCCCTAGTGTCCCCATGTCTCCCAGTGTCCCCAAATGTATCAGTGTCCTGTAGTATCCTAGTGAAACAGGACAAACACTGAGACATGGGGACACTGGGAGCAATGAGGACACAGACACTGGGAGACTAGTGGACTGGGTGACATGGGGACACTGACACTGTGATAAGCAGGGATAATGATGCCAGGCTGGCCTTCCAATTCTTTGGGCAGACATGCCCCCTTTTTGGGCATTTTCGCTCCTTTTGGCAGTTCTGGTCACGTGATTAGTGTCAGTGGCCCACCCTTTTACACCGCCCATTGACTTCCTGCTTCACTGGATACTGCTGTTAGGGGGGAATGGATTTACTTGAAAGATGAAAGCATTAATTAGAGAGAGATAAGCATATTTTTTTTTAAAAAATCTGCGTTTTCTTATAGCTGCATCCTATGAGTTTCCCTCTGGCACCATATCCACCAGATACATAACGCTTGAGAGGTATGACTGTTTTAGTTTGATAAGATTCTGTAATTAGGCCCCTCATAATTGTCAGCACCAGGCCCACTGGGCTCTTAATCTGGCCCTGGTCCCCAGGTCTCCCAGTGTCCCATAGTGTCTGTGTCCCCATGTTTCCCAGTGTCTCCAAGTGTCTGTGTCCCCAGGTATCCCAATGTCCCTTAGTGTCTCAGTGTCCCAATGTCTCCCTGCAGCCTTTCCCCTCATCCCTCACTTCCCTAAGCTGTAGGCTGTCTCTGCAGGTTGGGAGCTGCTGTCTGAACTCTCTGTGCTGTGTAGCTGCTCCTCCGCAGATCAGTGAGTAGAGAGAGGCAGGGAGGGATATGCTGTAACTTCCTATTCCACACACTGGCCTACTGGCCGGTGCTAGTATTGCAGAGTAATCTCTGTTTATATTGAGAATGATATCTGCATTTGTATTGCCGGTATTACTGCAATACCGACACAGCCAGGCAGCCTCAAATACCATCTGTGCCAGATTTTTTTTTTTTTTTTATGGGCCTATTCCATGGGCCTGGAGCTGCAGCTCCATCAGCCCCTATGTTAATCCGGCCCGCCTTAACCACAAACACATACAGTCTGATCCCAACGGATCGACTTGGGGATGTCCGGGGGAGTACGTATCACTTCTCCAGGGCTGTCTGTCTTGAAAACCCGTCTGAGTTAGCGTTTTGCTTACCGGGTCTATAATGAATGGTGAAGTCATAGGGTTGCAGGGCCAGTCTCCACCGTAACAGCCGGACATTGTCTCCCGAGACCCAGTTAAGCCCCACCAACTGGTTGTGATCTGTGAGCAAGGTGAATTGCTGTCCATAGAGGTAAGGCTGCAGTTTCTTGAGTGCTCACCCCACCACCAGGCACTCCTTTTTGAGGGCAGCGTAGCTCACCTCTCAGGGCAGTAGTTTCCTGCTGAGGTACGCCACGGGATGTTATCCGCCATCGTCCCTGACCTGGCTCAGCACCGCTCGTAATCCAAACATAGAGGCATCTGGGTGGACGAGAAAAAGTTTTTTTGGATTAGGAGCAGCCAGGACAGGGGCATTTACCAAGGCGTCCTTAAGGGCTGGGAACACTTGCTCACACTTTGGGGTCCAGTTTACCTGTCTGGGCAAGGTCTTACGGGTCAGTCGGTGAGGGGCTTAGCTAAGGCACTGTAGTTGGGGACAAACTTCCTATAATAGCTAGCAGTCCCTAGGAAGGCCATCACCTGGGTCTTAGTGCGAACAGGGGCCAACTGGCTACTGCTTCAACCTTGGCTGGCGAGGGCTTCTGGGACCCACACCCTACGCTGTGCCTTAGGTACTTTACTTCTGCCATCCCTAGGTGGCACTTACTGGGTTTTAGAGTTAATCCTGCCTCCCTAATCCTGTCTAGTACCACTCCTACATGTACCAGATGCTCCTCCCAAGTGTCGCTGTATATGGCGATGTCATCCAGGTATGCACAGGCATAGTCCTGGAGGCCATCCAACAGCCAGTCCACCATCCTCTGGAAAGTGGCCGGGGCATTCTCCATCCCAAATGGCATTACATTAAATTGGTACAGGTCAAATGGGGCGAAGAATGCCGACTTGGGAACAGCATCTGCCGCTAGGGGAATCTGCCAGTACCTCTTGCACAGATCTATCGTGGTGAGGTACCAGCAGGTTGGAGAACGTTTCCCACTGTGCAGCCAGCATCTGCTGTGCCTGTGTGCGTTCCTCCTTGGTTAGTCGGTCCTCCAAGTGGACCTCATCTATGGACCTTGCCTGAGCTTCATCTTCCAGGAGGTCCGGCAGGGGAAGATTATCAAAATCTTCCGAGGTAGGGGCACAGATGGCGACAACATTCTCTGTCCGTTCATGCTAAGGCTTCAATGCATCTAACCCCTGGACCCGAGCAAGGACCAATCACATAGGTAGTGTCACACTTCCGTTCCACTACCTGGTATGGGCCCTTCCAGGCAGCCTGTAGCCAGTTGTGTCGGACGGGTTTCAAAACCAGAACCTTCTGACCGACGAGAAAGCTACGGCTCCTGGCTCCCCGATCATACCATGTGCGCTGTGCCGCCTAGCAGGGGCGTATTAGCCGTGAGGCAAACAAGGCATTTGCCTTGGGCGGCATTTTTCAGGGGGCAGCAAAAAACGCCCCCCAAATGCCCAGGGCTCCTGGGGCACCTCCCAATATGTGAACAGGAGATGCGGCAGTAAACTCTCCCAATCTTTGTGAGTCACTGCAAAGGTACAGAGCATCTACTTTAATGTGCCATTGAAGCTCTCGTACAGGCCATTGGTCTGGGGGTGATAGGAGGAACTTAGGATCGGTTTAATGCCGCATAACCTCCACAGTTGATTAGTCATCTCGGCAGTAAACTGGGACCACCAACACGAGAGGATCTCCCGGGGAAAACCCATCTGAGAGAACACTCGCATCAGGGCTTTGGCCACAGTCTCTGCCTGAATGTTGCTCAGGAGACTGCCTCAGGGTACCGACTCGCGTAGTCCACAATGGTCAGAATATACTTCTTCCCAGAGGGGCTAGGCTTAGCCAGGGGACCTATGACATCGACAGCTACTCTGCCGAAGGGGTCTTCAATGATGGGTAGGTTGCTGGAGCGGGGCCTTGTGCCGATCGCCCCGCTTCCCCACTCTCTGGCAGACATCACAGGTCTGTCAAAACTGCCTCAGATCCCTCGAGATGCCTGGCCAGAAGAAGCTTTGGGTGAGCCAATGCTGCATACAACCCTTTCACAAATGCCCTGCCAGGAGGATATCGTGAGCTATCTTCAATAGCTCATGCCGATATTTCCTGGGGGGCCACTGTAACGGATCACCTGGCACCCCGACTGGGTACCTCCGTTGAAGGATGCTCCTAGCGCTTCCTGAGGACTCCAAGCACTCTGGCAGACACCACAATCACCGAACCGGAGAAACAAATAAATTCTCCCAAGCATATGAATGCTGTAGACAGTTGAATAGGAACCATACGAATAGGTTTACTCTCCTAGCAGTCAAACTGGAACAGCATACAATGAATCCTTCCCCCAATAATGAGACGACACTTCACTTTGAGGGTTAAAACAGGAACTTTGGTGCTGGCACACCCAGCCTGGTTTTTATTACAGTCTTGCAAATACAGGACCGCCCACAGGGAGGTATAAAACAACCAATCAATCCATACAATACACCCAGACACTCCCACACAAAATCCTCCCCTCTGCAGGTGATATGATTACTGAACACAATGGGTAATCTCATTATCACCGGCAGAGGAATACAGTTTTTATACAATATTTATAACTTCTAAAATATACATGTCACAAACATAAAACATACATTTTCATAATCAGTCCATTCAGGGGAACAACATATTAAAAAATGGCACGAATCAGACAAGGGGTTCAAAAGTTAAGGGAAAGTCCTTTGTGACTAAATGAAGCATGGCTTTCTGGCCCAAACCAGTTTCAGAGTCTTCTATCCTGGAGAGTAATTCAATTATCTCCCAGGATAGACACAAGACTCCATTAAGCACATGGTTGCAAAAGACACAAAACACTTTAAAATACATAAAGTCACATTTACACATAACACACAGACATTTCACATATCCCCAGATAGCTGGGATCTGAGTGCACATTATTAGATGAATGGCACTCAGATCACACAAATAAGCCTTTCTGCAGGGGAAATAAACGGTTTAACCTGCAGGGCCATAGTCCAAAGGGAGCAGGCGAGCAACCAGGCTTCTCCAGTTCACAGTGGCGAGGTTGGTTTCGCCACAGCCACCAACTGCTTGGTGGTAGTAGGAGCTGTCCCTGACTTCCTCTTTTCCGCTATGCGGTATAGAAATCCCCAATCTCAGATAAATCGTTCCCAGTCCTTCCCCACATGACCAGTGGCGGCCATATCCCTATACACCTGAAGGGTAGGGTCAGATACTACCTCCCTCCCAAACTCAGCAGGGGTATCCGAAGGCAAGGGGACTGGGGCAAGGGGGAAAGCACAAGGAACCGGGGTGACCGGGCTAGCACAAGGGACCTGTCTACAGTGGCGACTGTAACGGTTGCCTCAGGCTAGCTGAGGGTTGGACCATAAACGGATGCTCCTAGCGCTTACCAAGGACCATCAGCACTGCACCAGACACCATAAGCACTGCAGACCCCATGAACCGTCGCAGCTTGGTTGGGGTCTCGCCGTCTCCTAGCCACCCTGGACCTACGACAAGGCTCCAGGCTCCAGTGGGTGAACCTCTCTTCCTTCAGAGAGCGAAGCAGGAACAGGAACAAGCTAAGCTCTTACAAGAACTTAGTGAAGCTAAGGGAGTATGAAGAGCATAGCAATCCCAGTAGTGATTATAGCTGTCCCCTCCAAACACAAGTCAAGGCTGCGAGTTGAGGGTCAAGTAGAACGGAAGGTTTAATGATACAGCTGCTTCTTTTATACAGTATTTCCCCACAAGGTTACCGCCCATGTGGACCTTGTGGGGCACAGGACATAAAACTCACAATCCAATACAAAACAGAGTTTTACACTCTCAGTTACTGTACACAAACCCTCCCCTCTGCCTGTGATACAATTAACAAAGACAATGGGCTAACTCAATTACTCACAGGCAGAAAACACAATTTTTTCACAAAACACAGAAAACACTCCAAAATACCACATATCCCCACAAATACATCCCTGGATAGCCCTGATCTAGGTGAACAACATATCCCAAAATCCCCCAGATCAGTGCAGGGGTTCAAAAGTTTTATGGAAGTCTCGTTTGACCAACCGCAAGCATGGCTTTCATGCCTAAAATAGTTCCACAGATTTTGGCTGCACGGCCGGTCTTTTTCCAATAGTTAAGTTCCATTCGAATGCATGAACGGGGCCGTTCGTGCAAATACCCAATGTTAAAGTGGCGTTCGAATTGTCGAACACTGTTCGACTCCTGTCGAAGCATCAAAGTTCCATAGAAGGTCAAGTTCAGCGGTGTTCGTGCCGTCGCGTGTCCGATTTGAGTTCCATGAACTCGATGGCAAAACACCAGTGGCCGCGTTTGGCTAAACAAAATGGCCACCGCCACGTGTTCGACTATATGAATGGCCGTCACTTGGACTACTTCGGCACTTCAGCTGTTTCCGAAGTGCCATTTCGAAAGTGCAAATCTTTTCCAATAATATTTAAAGGGGCAGAAACAGTGTCTTAAAATCCAATAAGCCCAAACAAAATTTTTTAAACGGCAATACACCCCAGGGGCCGTGGTCACAGGGCAAGAGGCTGGCAAGCAGGCCTCTCCAAAAGTCAGTGGTGAAATGTAGTTCATCATAGCGACTACGTGGAACTGGTGTATGGGGGTGGTTATGTGTGCCTACCTGAGCCTCAGAGTGTGAGCCATGCCGAGTGGTGCAGGCTTGCTGTCGGGTCATTATAGGGTACATTTCTTCCAGAGCAGGTAGGGCCACGTAGGTGGAGGTAAGGTGGCCCATGTCAGCACTTCAATTGGTAGCTGGTTCATGAGTCAAGGTGAACGTGGGCAGTGGGTAGACGGTGGATGGAGCCCCCTGCTACCCAGACGGCGACTGTACCCCCAGTCTTCTCCTCCATTGTAACAATCTGGGGTTGAACTAGAGTCAGGGTGGCTCTGGTTTCTCGCCGCCCTTGGACGGTGCACCCATTCAGCCGAACCGGCTGCCTGTGGTGGTCCCAGTTGTCGGTGGCTGCCTGGATGGGGTTCATTTCAAGCACGAAGTGGGGGTGCTGGGGTTCCGTGGGGGTGCTGGGGTTTCCTTGTGGGGGTGCTGGGGTTCCATGGGGGAAGCCTGGTAACAGAGGGTGGCTGTACCGGGGGCAGGAGGGGCCACTGGGCTCACCCACTGGGGTCGGCTTCTGAGGGCAACTTTGATTGAGGTGACCGGGCTCGTGGCACTGAAAGCATCACCGGTCTGCCCTGGCCGGTGCACCCAGTCTGTGGGGAGACTTCTTGTAGGAGACACTGGCGTTCGAAGTCCTGCATGAAGTCATCAATGCCCTCCTCTGCTTCCTTGAACTTCTTGAAAGCGTCATAGAGCAATTTGTGTTTTCAGGTAGGAGTTGCCGGACTCCCCGGGGACCTCTCTTCCGCCCGTTGTTCATCGGATTGTGTGGGGTTCGCCCCGTTCTTCTGGGCTAGGACATAGGCTTGCACCTCAGAGAAGATCTTAGTCATGCTTTCCTCTAAGGGTTTTTTTTTGTAGAATGTCAGGCGCCAGGCCAGTTCTTTATGAAAGGTGTCCTCTTCGCCCTCCTGCTGTGGTACAGCTGCCCCACCGCTTCAACGATCATCCTCCAGGAGGGCAGCAATCAATTCAGCCTTTTTGCAACTGCCGGCCAATTGCCCTCTAGCTTCCAGCAAATCTTGTAATGTTGGCCTCTTTAAATTTGCGTAGTCCATGGGTCTGTTCGGCTCATGAACGCTGGTTCCGTACAGATGGGAAGTGTGATCCCGTCGCTCGTCATCAGATGTAGCGGACCACGGGTAACCCGACCTGGTACCCTTCGCTAATCCCCTTTCTTCAGCCAGTCGGGAACCAGTTAGATAATAAGAAGACCCATTTACCCCCCCCATTTACCCTCACACACAGCACCCCTCTTACATACACACACACTGCACCCCTCACACATACAATACGTCCAAATATATATATATATATATATACACACACTACAACACCCCTCACACTGCACCACTACACACATTACGCTCCAGATACACGCTAGATCTCTTACCCTATATGCAGGGCCAGATTAAGAGTCCAGTGGGCCTGGAGCTGACAATTATGATGGGCCTAATTACAGAATCTTATCGACCAAAAACACTAAAACAGTCATACCTCCCAAGCGTCATGTATCTGATGGCGATGGTGTTGGAGGGAAACTCAAAGGATGCAGCTATAAGAAAACACATACTCTATGCTAATCTCTATCTCTAATTTAGGCTTTCATCTTTCAAGTAAATCCATACCCCCTAACAGCAGTGTCCAGTGAAGAAGTTAGTCAATGGGCGGGGTAAAAGGGTGAGCCACTGACGCGAATCACATGACCAGAAAGGTGAACATGCCCAAAAAGGGGGAATGTTTGCCCAAAGAATTGGAAGGCATGAATGCATGTCAGGCTGCCTGCCAATCATACAGGCTGTCCAACTAAGGGCATACTATGCAGATAGCACCCTGAACTTGACATAAATGCATCAAATGATGCTCCTACTCCAAGCTTTCTAAGGACTGTCTGCTAGCACTCACATGTCCACTTGTCTCCTTACCTTCTTACTAGCAGGCAGAAGTTCCTGGTATATAGTCTGGGGCAGAGTAAAGGTGTATGTAGTGAGTGTAGTGTTTGTAGTGAGTGTAATGTATGTAGTGAGTGTAGAAGAAAGGGGACATGCCACAGTGTTAGAGAAACCAAAGTCTGCATTACCTAAACTAATTTTATTGTCAGCCAGTCCACACAAGTTTTGTTGCCATACATCCCTCTTAAGCGTCCAAACTTAAAGGGACACTATAGTCCCCAGAACAACTACAGCTTATTGTATTTGTTCTGGTAAGTAGAATAATTTCCTTCAGGCTTTTTGCAGTAAACACTGTCTTTTCAGAGAAAATAACTCCACTGGCCGCTCCTTAGATGTCTGCTAGAGGTGCTTCCTGGGGCAGTACTGCCTAGAACTGACATTTAGTGTCTCTACCCTCTGCATGCAGACACTGAACTTTCCTCATAGAGATGCATTGATTAAATTTATCTTTGAGGAGATGCTGATTGGCCAGGGCTATGTTTGACTTGTGCTGGCTCTGCCCCTGATCTGCCTAGTTGACAGTCTCAGCCAATCCTATGGGAAAGCATTGTAATTTGCTCAGACCACCACTTCTGATTATGTCCGCAGACAGAGTCAGTTCAGAGGCAGAGCCAGCAGCTGCAGACTTGAATACAAGTAAGATTACACTATATTTAGGGAGGCAAGAGAGGGCCAGGGGGGCTAGAAGGTGGTTGTTACATAATATGGTCAGAAATACATGATTGTTTTCCTGACCCTATAGTGTTCCTTTAAGCAAGAGTATGCAAAGAGTAGTTAGGGTTGCCAACTTTCTTGGAAAAAAATACCAGCCTTTGTATAATGAATTAGTTATGAGTGACATCACATGGTGTAAATCACAAGGAGTGACATAAGAGAAAATTCTGTAAAATCACCATTAAACTACTCACAGTTTGATTCTGTTGTATAGATTAATTGCTCCCAGTGTCTCCCTGCCTCCCAGTGGCTCAGTCTTGCAAGTCTCCCCATTTCTCCCAGTGTCCCCATGTCTCAGTGTGTCCCCATGTATCACAGTGTCAGTGTCCCCATATCGCCCAGTCCCCTAGTCTCCCAGTGTCCCCATTTCTCCCAGTGTCCCCATGTCTGAGTGTGTCCCCATGTCACTAGGATACTAGGGGACACAGTGAGACATGGGGACACAGAGACCCGGGAACACTGGGAGACATGGGGGCAGTGAGACTTGGGGACACTGGGAGACATGGGGGCACTTGTGAATACAGACATGGGGACGCTGGGAGACATGGGGACACTAGGAAACATGGGGACACTGGGAGACATGGGGACACTGGGAGATATGGGGACACAGAGACACTAGGGACACAGAGACATGGGGACACAGACACTGGGAGACATGGGGACACTAAAACATTTGGGGACACTAAGAGACATGGGAACACAGACACTGGAAGACTAGGGGACACTGGGAGACTATGGGACACTGGGAGACTAGGGACACTGGCTGGAAGACAGACACTTGGAGACATGGGGACACTTGTGGACATAGACATGGAGACACAGACATTTGGGGACACTGGGAGATATAGGGACACAGACACTGGGAGACTTGGGGACACTGAGGACACTGGCTGGGAGACATGGGGACACTGGGAGACATGGGGACTCTGAGTCACTAGGGACACTGAGAGACATGGGGACGCAGACACTGGGAGACTAGGGGAAACTGGGAGCCATGTGGACACTCAGCCACTAGGGACACTGGCTGGGGGACATGGGGACACTGGGAGACATAGGATAGTGTCTCCATGTCCCAGTGGCTCAGTCTCTCCCAATGTCCCTATGTCTTACAGCATCCCCATGTGTCACAGTGTCCCCAAGTATATCAGTGTCCCCTAGTGTCTGTGTCCCCATGTCTCCCTGCTGCCTTTCCCCCCATCCCTACTTACCTGAGTTGTATAGCTGCTGTCTGGATTCTCTGTGCTGTGTAGCTGCTCCCCTGCGGATCAGTGAGTAGTAGAGAGAGGCAGAGATATGCTGTAACTTCCTATCCCTGCCTCTCTCCACACACACAGTAACCCCTACTGGCCGGTGCTGGTATTGCAGAGTAATCTCCGTTTATACTGAGAAAAATACCTGCATTTGTATTGCCGGTATTACTGCAATACCGGCACGGCCAGGCAGCCCTTAAATACCGGCTGTGCCAGTAAAATACCAGTCAGGTGGCAAACCTAATGGAAGGGTGTAAAAAAAAAAAAGTTAAATTTTTTTTTATTTTTTTTAATTTTTTTTTTTAAATGGGCCTATTCCATGGGCCTGGGCCTGGAGCTGCAGCTCCATCAGCCCCTATGTTAATCCGGCCCTGCTGGGGACAGTAAGACACTAGGGGACACTGTGAGACATAGGGACATTGAGAGACACATTGGGACATGGAGACACTAAAGACACAGTGTCTCCATGTCTTCCAGTGTCCCATGTCTCCCAGCCAGTGTGCCTAGTGTCTCAGTGTCCCCATGGCTCCCAGTGTCTGTGTTCCCATGTCTCTCAGTGTCCCTAGTGTCTCAGTGTTCCCATGTCTCTCAGTATCCCTAGTGTCCCCATGTCTCCCAGTGTCCCCAAATGTATCAGTGTCCCGTAGTATCCTAGTGAAACAGGACAAACACTGAGACATGGGGACACTGGGAGCAATGAGGACACAGACACTGGGAGACTAGTGGACTGGGTGACATGGGGACACTGACACTGTGATAAGCAGGGATAATGATGCCAGGCTGGCCTTCCAATTCTTTGGGCAGACATGCCCCCTTTTTGGGCATTTTCGCTCCTTTTGGCAGTTCTGGTCACGTGATTAGTGTCAGTGGCCCACCCTTTTACACCGCCCATTGACTTCCTGCTTCACTGGACACTGCTGTTAGGGTGGAATGGATTTACTTGAAAGATGAAAGCATTAATTAGAGAGAGATAAGCATATTTTTTTAAAAAAATCTGCGTTTTCTTATAGCTGCATCCTATGAGTTTCCCTCTGGCACCATATCCACCAGATACATAACGCTTGAGAGGTATGACTGTTTTAGTTTGATAAGATTCTGTAATTAGGCCCCTCATAATTGTCAGCACCAGGCCCACTGGGCTCTTAATCTGGCCCTGGGTTAAGGGGGAGCTGTGTGGTGAAACCGCTGCCTGTTCATGAAACACCCTTCTCTTTTACATGTGTTTCCCCTATATGTTCATTTTTTGTGCCCGCTCCCCATTCGGGAGTGCTTCCACGAAGGGAATTCATTCACCTCCTGAACAGGGACTGTAGCGGAGAGCTGCTACTCCACACGTTATCTCCACTGAAGATCCCAGTAAGGCTCAGGAACAAGTATTAAAAGTCCATAAGGCAATAATTCCAGCAGACAATCCAATAATATCCCCACATCAATCCCAATGACTGGACAACACACAGCATCAGGAGCAGAACTGAACTTTTAATCACACAAACTCCTTTTAAAGGTTTCTCCCATGCAAGGGAGGGATTCACATTAATTTGTACAGTAACCAATAGTAGAATAGTTACCTCCCATACATCTCCGCCCCTCAGTGTGACATAATCCACTTATACATGCTACAGTTTACCTGGTTTCTGTATGTACCCCAAAACAGTCAGATACAATTATCTAAGTGGTACCCCCTGGTAGCCCTGATCTGGGTGACCCACATATTCAAAATTCACCCAGATCGGACCAGGGGTTCGGGAGTTAGGTGGAAGAGACAATTTGGCCGACCGCACATGAGGTGGTATCCGAAAAGGGCTCCAGGTGTTTTGGCTCTGCGTTCGGTCTCCGTTCGGGGGATAAAATACATAGAAATACTTGTCATCCACCGTTAAACCGCTATTCGTATGAATACCCTTGTTCGGTACTTTTAACTAACTGAACGAGGGGCTGGTTGACCCCTCCGTTCGGGAGTTACGAAGCTCTAGAGGTCTCAGCGGTGTTCGGGTGATTGAGTGTCCGATTTGAGTTCCAGACACTCGATGACCAAACACCGCTGAGTTTTTCATGTGTAGGATGGCCGCCGCCACGTGTTCGTATACTGAACGGCGGACACCCAGATACGTATACAAAATACCGATTGCATCAATTAACCTGCGGTTAGAGAAGTGTGAAAACTTATAAGGTGCACACTTCTCTCTGGGGTTGTCTAATGGTTCGGTAGTTTTCATTCGTATGGAATACGGATGGAAACTACCGAACAATCATACGAATGCTACATACAATCTATCTATACAGGAGAATAAACACACAAATTACATTTTTAACACAGCCCCATGCCAACCGCTACAGGGACCACCCCAATACCCCATTTAGAATGTTAGGTTAAAATGTTCACACCTTGCAACATAAGTGTGAAAACCGCAAGGGAAACAATTAATGCGTGCTTCCCTGGGTGGCCGCCATTCGTACAAACGAACACCACCAGAGGGAGAATTTGTGGTTTGGTTCCCGACTCAATCGTCTCCCGACTCAATCGTCTCCCAAACGAGGACCGCAAGGGAAGTAATTACTGAGTGCTTTCCTGGGTGGCTGCCATTAGTATAGACCAGTGGTTCCCAACCTTTTTTCACTCGAGTACCCCATAGCAGTCCATTTCCATAAATTGTACCCCTCATATTAGCGAAATGTTTGTAATGAACATAGTTGATGTTATTTCAAATATATTTGTTTTTCTCTACCATAGGCTTACATTGCTCTCTCTGCTCTCTCCTCTGCCCCAGGCTCTCCCCCACTGCCACAGGCTCTCCCTGCTCTCCCCATCTGCCCTAGGCTCTCCCCCCTCTGCCCCAGGCTCTCCCTGCTCTCCTCCTCTGCCACAGGCTCTCCCCCTCTGCCCCAGGCTCTCCCTGCTCTGCCCCAGGCTCTCCCTGCTCTCCCCCTCTGCCCCAGGCTCTCCCCCTCTGTCCCAGGTTCTCCCTGCTCACCCTTCTCTCTGCCCCAGGCAGTCCCTGCTCTCCCCCTTTGACCCAGACAGTCCCTGCTCTCCCCCTCTGCTGCAAGCTCTCCCTTCTCTGTCCCAGGCTCTCCCTGCTCACCCCCTCTCTGCCCCAGACAGTCCCTGCTCTCCCCCTCTGCCCTAGGCTATCCCTGCTCTGCCCTAGGCTCTCCCCCTCTGCCCCAGGCTCTTTTTGCTCTCCACCTCTGCCCCAGGCTCTCCTTGCTCTGCCCCTCTGCCCCAGGCTCTCCCTGATCTCCCCCTCTGCCCTAGGCTCTCCCTGCTCTCCCCCTCTGCCCTAGGCTCTCCCCCTCTGTCCCAGGCTCTCCCCCTCTGCCCCAGGCTCTTTCTGCTCCCCCTCTGCACCAGGCTCTCCATGCTCTGCCCCTCTGCCCCAGGCTCTTCTTATGCTCTCCCCCTTTGTTAGCCCAGCGGTGTTTGGTCGTTGAGCCACTGGAACTAAAATCGGCTACTCAACGGCGCGAACACCGCTGGACTTCCAGGCCGTTCGGGAACCCTGGTCTTTCGGTAGTTTGGTTCCCAATAGGTATTCGGTACTTTTAGGAGAATGTGATATAAAAGTATGTTTTGTGCGGCGTTCGGTTATTTATGCTGGGATCTGCGCGGTACTTTCACGAAGTGTGCGCTCAGACCCCAGCTATCTACCGAACGGTCATTTAAGGGAATCACACAAATAATACTAAAGTTATTGAATTTTGTGTTAAAACCCGGTTCTGCTGTACGGAGGGATAATCCACTTAACAGTGCTTCCCTGGGTGGACGTCATTCGTACAGTCGAACGCCACCAGGGGGAGAATTTGTGGTTTGGTTCCCGACTTGTTCGGCTCCCGAACGAGGACCCCCCGGTCACCCATTAAAACATTCACACCAATTAATCAGAAAGTTTGCACTCGCAACACAGGTGTGAAGTAATTAATGAGTGCTTTCCTGGGTGGCTGCCATTAGTATAGACCAGTGGTTCCCAACCTTTTTTCACTCGAGTACCCCATGGCAGCCCATTTCCATAAATTGTACCCCTCATATTAGCGAATTTCTGCTCTCCCCCTCTGCCCCAGGCTCTCCCTTCTGCCCCAGGCTCCCACACATGCAGATACACAGATACAAACACTGACACACATAGATTATTGTATTTTACGGAAGGAGCCGCATTCGTGCACCCCTACCGAAACTTAGTGGAATGCAGATCAGTCAGTAAGTGGAACGCACGCAAAGGCACAGACATCAATCCTCCTGGCATTCCCACAAACTTCTACCTCTTGACCGGCCAGAGGTGAAAAGAGAAACAAGCCTACCCGGATTCTGCTCATCCCTAAGGACTCAGTATTTTACTTCATACTTCACGTTCACTGTGAGTTTATTTTATCTGTTACCCAATAAATCTGTGTTTTTAAAGATGTGGCAAACATAGCCACTTTAAGACTTACTGTATAACATCAGAAGGTTGTATTCGTATGCTAACGGCCGAAAGCCGCTAGCATTCATTTGGTAGTTTCACGAACAGTGACTTTAGACACTGTTCATGAAACGAATAAGGTACCGAACGGGAGCCCACACACAGAGGGTCGTGTGGCTACCATTAACCGATTGCAACATTGTTGCAATCAGTAGTTAATTGCTTTCCTAGGTGGCCGTCGTTTGGCTACCGACCACGCGGCGGTCGGCCATCTTGGATCCTTTGTTAGCCCAGCGATGTTTGGTCATCGAGCCACTGGAACTAAAATCGGCTACTTGACGGCGCGAACACCGCTTGACTTCCAGGCCGTTCGGGAACCCCGCTCTTTTGGTAGTTTGGTTCCCAATAGGTATTCGGTACTTTTAGGAGAATGTGATATAAAAGTATGTTTCGTGCGGCGTTCGGTTATTTATACTGGGATCTGAGCGGTACTTTCACAAAGTGTGCGCTCAGACCCCAGCTATCTACCGAACGGTCATTTAAGGGAATCACACAAATAATACTAAAGTTATTGAATTTTGTGTTAAAACCAGGTTCTGCTGTACAAGGGATAATCCACTTAACAGGATATTCTAGTGGGAGTATCCCTCACGTACAGCAGTACATGGTGGGAGAAATGCTCTGTATATTCAGTTCCCCATGTAGTCCTCTACTGTAATACCCCTGTAAAGTGACTAAGGAAACCCCTTGCATGGGGAATCACATAAATAATGGAGCTGTGAATAAAATTGTCAGTTGACTCCCAGAACTGTGTTTTGTCCGGTTACTGGGGGATTTGGGATATTGCCTTCATTTCCAGCGCTTTACTTTGGATTACCTTCTATACCAGCGGAGATCTAGGGATTTAATATTGCAGCTCTGCTACAATTGGTGGCAAGCGACGGGGTCCAAACTTACAGCCGAAAAGCGGTGTTCGGGTAATTGAAACTACCGAACAGGAAAGTGAATGGCAATTCGGATGCAACAAAGAACCGAACACAGAGGTGAATGGAGACAGACTACACTGCAGTGAAATGGCAGACGTTAAAGGAACTACTGGAAGCCAGGTGTAAGATAGCCAGCAATAAGCCAAAAGCGGTGCTGATTGCCGAATTGATGGAGGGAGACAGAGCTCGCAGCGTTACACCCCCACCAGCCATGGAAGAAACCCCCTTCCAAAAGGAAATGAGAACCAGGATTAAATTTTTACCCCAGCCAGTACCACTGGAAATACTGACAGTACTGATGGCGGATGTGCAGGAGTATGTGATGGCACACAGACCGCAGGATTCCCCTTCCAGAGCAGAATCTACTACTGCTTCAGTCGTCAGCCAGGTAAAACCTAAGATCCCATACCATGCTTTTAAAATGTTTTGTGAAGAGAAAGACAAGATTGATGGGTATCTACAAGACTTTGAGAGGCTATGTGACTTGCATGATTTGGAGCAGGCAGTGTGGGTACCGTTACTGGCAGCAGGGCCGTCTTTAATTCTGATTGGACCCTGGGCTAGCATTAACTTGGGCCCCCTGACTACATATAGATACACATAAATACAAAACCTGACACACATGCAGATACACACTGACCGCATATAGATACACACAAGAACATACAGATACACACAGACTACATATAGAACACTGACACACAGATAGACACAAACACAGATACACAACCTGACAAACATGCAGATACACAGATACAAACACTGATACATGCAGATACAAAGGTACACACACTGACTACATATAGATACCCCGACACACACACTGACACACATACAGACACACAGATACACAGATACACAACCTGACACACATGCAGATATACATATACAAACACGGACACATACAGATACACACTGACTATATATAGATACACACACAAACACAAACGGACAGCATACAGATACAAAGGCACATTCTGACAGACGTACTGACACAGAGACACACACAGACAGCCATACTGAAACACACATACACACAGACATACAGAACCACATGGACACTGACAGACTCACACATAGATATACTGACACACTGACAGACATACAGACATTATGGCACACATACACACAGACAGACATACTGAAACACACATACACACAGACACTGACAGACGTACACACATACAGACATTTTGACACTCACAGACAGCCATACTGAAACACACATACACACATACATACTGAACCACACAGACACTGACCGACTCACACACACACAGACATACTGACACACTGACAGAAATACTGGCACATATACACACAGACGTACATACTGAAACACACACAGACACTGACAGACATATTGACAAACACAGACATACAGAACCACACATACACTGACAGACTCACACACACAGACAGACATACTGGCACACTGATAGACAGACAGACATACATACATACACACACACACACACAGACACTCATGCAAAATTTGATAACCACCCTCCAGTTTCTTACCTTTTCCTGGAGGGTGGCTTCCCTGGGGTCCAGTGGGCTAGCTGGGGTGGCTGGGAGTTAAGCTCTCCCGGCCTGGCCCCCTCCGGAACAGCTCCTTCCTCCCGCATGGCTCTTGTTTCTGTGGGAGGAAGTGACGCGCGGCTGTCACTTCCTCCCAGTGCTGCCGAAAAAGCAAGGGCCGGTCGCGCTGTTAAAGCACCACAGCGCCCGACCGGGCCCCTGCTGACACAGGCCCACCGGGTGGCCCTAAGTGCATGGGCCACCCGATGGGCCCCCATAGTTTGCGGGCAGAGGGCAAAAGGAGCAGCTGTCTTGGGCCCCCCAGCTGGGACAGGGCCGGGGCAGCTGCCCCATTTGCCCTGCGTTAAAGACGGCCCTGACTGCCAGGCAAACTGTCAGGTTGAGCAGCAGAAGCCTATCGGGCTGTACCCAGGGAGGACAGCAAAGATTATGCCCGGGTAAAACAGGCTATACTAGAAAGATACGCAGTGGTGTATCCTGGTTTTGTGCTGCCCTAGGCAGGACAAAACTCAGGCGCCCCCTCCCCCCGCGCCACCCCCACCCAACCCTTCCCCCCCGCCCCACCTTCTAAATACACACACACACAGTCAGACACAAACACACACACACACAGTCAGACACAAACACACACAGTCAGACACAAACACACACACAGTCAGACACAAACACACACACTCACAAACACACACACTCACAAACACACACAGTCAGACACACACACACAGTCAGACACACACACACACAGGATAAAGTAAAAACAATAAAAGGCTGCGCACATGAATAAAGTCCAATAAAAGGAAAAAGAGAGAAAGTCCAACTGGTATATTCTTACAGGTGTCTTTGGTTGATGGGGTCTTCTATTTATATGGTGGCTTCACTCGTTATGAAAATTAAAAGAGGGAGAAGGGACATCCAATGGTGTAGTATGTAAAATTCAGGTATAGACGTAAAAATAATAGTATAAAACTCACATTTACCAGAGCTAATGTCCAGCTCTGGAGTAAAGCGCGTACAGCGGTTTAATCCCCGCTTGTGGGATATAAGCAGGTTCTTCTCCGTGAATGGTATCCAATTAAAATAAGAGCAGACCCACTGCTCTTTGATGATAGCTTGGGTGGATTGATCCCCACCTACGGATTTCTTTGGGTACAGGAAACTTCCAGGAATTTTTAGGTTTGTTATAAAACCAGTAAAAATAATAAAATTAACAGTAAAAAGGCCAGGGTAAAAAAGAAAGATATGTGTCTATAAAAAAGATAATTGGCACAAGCAAATGACCAAAAATACTTTAATATATATAAAAAACACAATATTTAAATATCCATAACGCGTTTCGTCACACAAGGACTTTATCAAATGGGATAACATGATTTACCTGGCACATGAATGTTATATAAGAGCATGATTAATTGAATTTTGGCGCCAAAACTTGGTTCATCCAATCAAAATTAAAAACGTTTGTACAACTTTAAAATACAAAATAATCTTATTCTACACATAGTTTATAAAGGTACAACTTATTTAAAATATATTTGGTTTAAAAACGAGGGTAAGAAAGTATAGTTTTGGGTGTTAAAAAAAAAAAAAAAAAACACATGACAGGCGGCACTTCCGCTTTTCGGAGGTTCCGCCGCAAAGGCACATGGGAAATGTAGTTGCGATCGGCGGCCACTATAAAAGTCAAATAAAATGAAATATTTGAATTCCCAGATTCATATAATGTGGCAGCAAGGAATAAATTACAAAAACGAAGGGGCTAAATGATTAAAAAAGGCAGATAAAAAGAGGTCACATGGTTTTCAGCATTAGTAGCCGAAATGCCTCATGGGAAATGTAGTTTGAGTTGCAGCATGTATATTGATGATAGGAAACACCAAATATAGATAATAAGATAGGGCAAAAGCTTTGCAATTGCTTTTTACATTAGTTTGAAAAGGTGGCAAATATGATAATTTATACATTAGTTGAAAGAGGAGCTAAATAATATTAAAAACATAAATTACAACAGATTAACCTTATATTGAAAAGAGAGAGAGCAATCCTAATTAGAGATGCAGATTTGATGAAAGGTGTTATAAATAAATTACAGACTTCAAATAACATAAAAGTTCTAAAAAATAAATAAATAAAATAAAATTGTGCATTTAAAGGTACAGGCTTTAGGTCACATAAAATTTCATAAAAAGTTATAAAAAATTATATAAATCAAAATCTGCATTAAGGCCATGGGGTATAAGGGTCTGAAGTTTATACACCCATTCCATCTCTATTTTTCCAAGTAACTTTTTTGTATCACCTCCTCGCCAGGAGGTAGAACATTTTTTTGTACCAATACATTTTAATAAACGAGGATCTTTGTTGTGCTTGATAAAATGTTTGGATACTGTATGATTTAGGTATCCATTTCTAATATTTCTGCAATGTTCGCTCAGTCTTATCTTTAGGCACCTTGTGGTCATCCCCACATATTGGAGGCCACATGGGCACTCGAGCAGATAAATAACATTTTTGGTATGGCAGCTTATAAAGTCATAAATATCATACACTTTTTTAGTTTGATTTGACATAAATTTTGTAGTTTTTGATGGAATTACATGATCCACAGTTTTACATACGGTGCATTGTTTGCATCTAAAAAAACCTTTTGTCTGAGGGAAGAATGATACATTTTTTAAAGGAGATTTTTTTGTAAAATTTCTAGTTAAAATAGATTTAAAATTAGGTGCTCCTCTAAAAACAATGTTTGGATGAGTAGGTATAATGGAATTGAGTATCTCATCATGTTTAAGTATGTGCCAATGTTTTCTTATTATTTTTTTGACATCGTTGCTTTTGTTATTAAAATTAAAAATAACTGGAAGTGATACAGTTTCATTATTTTCTTTATTTTTATATATCAAAAGTTCTTTTCGTTCTTTTTGTTTGACTGTATTTATTGTGGTATTCAGATCTGGTTCTGAATAATTTTTTTCAATAAATTTGTTTTTTAAAAACTCTGCTTGTTCATTAAAGTCTGTGAGTTCTGAGCAATTTCTGCGAAGGCGTAAAAACTGACTTTTTGGGGCACTTTCTAGCCATGGCTTATAATGACAACTAGATCTGTCTATGGCCGTGTTTACACATACTTTTTTAAAAAAAGTTTTTGTTTGGAGTTGTCCATTGTTGATAAAAATATTCAAGTCTAAAAAGTTAATGGATTGTTTACTGAATTCGTATGTGAGGATAATGCCCCTATTATTAGTATTTAAATAATTGATGAAATCAATAAGATGTTTTTCAGGTCCATTCCAGATAAAAAAAAGGTCATCTATATATCTAAAATAGGAGACTAGGTTTGCCCGCCAGGTATTTTTATTTTAGCGCTGTCTCATTCCTCCTACTTACTACACACACACACAGAGTCAGACACACACACACAGTCAGACACACGCACACAGTCAGACACAAACACACAAACACAAACAAACAGACACAAACACACACAGTCAGACACAAACACACACACACACACACACAAACACAGTCAGACACAAACACACACACTCACAAACACACACATTCAGACACACACACATACACACACACAGTCAGACACACACAGTCAGACACACACACACACAGACACACACACATACACACAGTCAGACACACACAGACACACACAAACACACACACACACACACAGTCAGACACAAACACACACAGTCAGACACACACACACATTAACTTTTTTTTTAATTTAAACCCCCCCCCCCCAACCTCCTTACCTTTGGGAGTGCTGGGGGGGGGTCTCTCTCTCCCTGGTGGTCCAGTGGCTGCAGGGCGGGCGGGCGGGCGGCGACGGAGCTCTTCCCCTGAGCTGACTGCTCAGCTCCCTCGTGCGCCGCCCGCAGAGTGAGGCTGGGAGCCGGAATATGATGTCATCTTCCGGCTCCCAGCCTCACTTTGCGGCGCGCGAGGGAGCTGAGCAGACCGCTCAGGGGAAGAGCTCCCTCGCCAGCCGCCTGCCCGCTCGGGATGTCAGTTAGCCGCAAGGCTAACTAGGCATTTGCCCTGGGCATTTGGGGGGCGGCGTTTTTTGCCGCCCCCTGAAAAATGCCGCCCAAGGCAAATGCCTTGTTTGCCTCGCGGCTAATACGCCCCTGAAGATACGCCATTACCCCGGAGGCATACCGGCGCAAGTTTCGAGGATTGCACAAACTAGAAAAAGACTCCCACGCAGAGTGGGCCCATAAACTGGACCAAGCCTCCCAGGGGTGGATACAAGCCAGTCAAGCAACCACCATGGAGGAGTTACGGCAATTGCTGCTGTTGGAACAATTTTTCAATGGTCTGTCCCCAGAGGCACAGGAATGGGTGAGAGATAGAAAACCCCTCACCCTAACAGAAGCTGCACGACTAGCCGACCAGCACTATGATGCCAGGAGGCATCACGGTAACCTCAACCGAGGGTACCTTCAAACCACCGCTCAACCTCATACAGCTACCCCTACTGCACCTACAGCAACCCCATTCCAGCCAACCCTGAGGGGGAACACTCCACCATCCAGATACAATGGCAGAGCGAATATTCAGTGCCATACGTGCAAACAATGGGGCCACATGGAGAGACAGTGTACCCAGAACCGGACCCGTCAAGCATGGAGCCAAGTACGGCCGAATCCAGCACCAAGAGCAGCCGCCCACCACTACCAAGCGGAGCCAGCCACCCAGGAGATACTCTTTAATCAGACAGAAGAGCCCCTGGGGATACTACACAATGTGATGTCGGTACAAGCCACAGACAACAGGCAACACCATCGCCAACTAGTAACCCTGGAAGGGAAAGAGGTCCAAGGGCTCTGGGATTCGGGGGACTCTCTGACTCTGGTAGCACCTCATTTGGCTCCTGACACACAGATCCAGACACTCACACATACATACAGATTCAGACACCCACACAGATCCAGACACTCACACATACATACAGATTCAGACACTCATACATACAGATTCAGACACCCACACAGATTCAGACACTCACACATACATACAGATTCAGACACCCACACAGATTCAGACACTCACACATACATACGGATTCAGACACATACATACAGATACATACATACAGATTCAGAGACTCATACATACAGATTCAGACACCCACACAGATTCTCACTTCCTCCAGCTTTCCAGGCGGCTTAGAGGGCGCCTGGTCGCATAATTAAAGCGCCAGAATGCACGACCGGGCCCCTAATGGCAGATGTCCATCAGGGGCCCTAAGTGCATGGGCCTTCTGATGGACAGGTGGTTTCCAGCCCGTGCGGTGCGGCTGCACGGACAGGGCCGCCATTAACGATTTCGGTTCACATTCCCCCCGGGGCACTGAATTGTACCCCTGGGGGTACGCGTACCACATGTTGGCAACCGCTGGTATAGACGAACGCCAGCCAGGGGAAGCATTCGTATTCTGAAAGGAGACGCTTCCCTTGTCTGGGTTTCACACCAGGACCTGGTGAACGGGGACTAGTCGATCTAGGGACCAAAGCAAGGGTCCCTGAGATGGGTGTGGGCACTTTTGGGGGATTCAGACACACACATACATACATACAGATTTAGACACTCACTCATACACACAGATCCAGACACCCACACATACATACAGATTCAGACACTCACACAGATTCAAACACCTACACAGATTCAGACACCCACACATATTCAGACATCACACATACATACAGATTCAGACATCACACATACATACAGATTAAGACACACACATACATACATACAGATTTAGACACTCACTCATACACACAGATTCAGACATCCACACATATATACAGATTCAGACACACAGATTCAGACACTCACACATACACATACATACAGATTCAGACACTCACACATACATACAGATTCAGAAACTCACGCATACATACAGATTCCGACACACACGTACGTACGTACGTACATACATACTGATTTAGACACTCACTCATACACACAGATTCAGACACCCACACATACATACAGATTCAGACACCCACACAGATTCAGATACTCACACATACATATATACAGATTCAGACACATACACATACATAAAGATTCAGACACTCACACATACATACAGATTCAGAAACCCATACAGATTCAGACACTCACACATACATACATAGTTACATAGTTACGTAGCTGAAAAGAGACTTGCGTCCATCAAGTTCAGCCTACCTCACATTTGTTTTTTGCTGTTGATCCAAAAGAAGGCAAAAAAAACCAGTTTGAAGCACAATTTTGCAACAAGCTAGGAAAAAAATTCCTTCTTGACCCCAGAATGGCAGTCAGATTTATCCTTGGATCAAGCAGTTATTACCCTACATTGAAAGATTATATCCTTGAATATTATGTTCTTGCAAGTATGCATCTAGTAGCCGTTTGATGGTTTTATCAGAGTCCATACAGATGTGTATGGACTCTGATAAAACCATTCTTGAGGCAGAGAATTCCACATCCTGATTGTTCTTACAGTAAAAAAAAACCCTTTCCTTTGCCTTAGACGAAATCTTCTTTCTTCCAGTCTAAACGCATGGCCTCGTGTCCTATGTAAAGTCCTGTTTGTGAATAGATTTCCACACAATGGTTTGTATTGGCACCGAATATATTTGTATAATGTTATCATATCCCCTCTCAGGCGAAGTTTTTCTAAACTAAATAGGTTTAAATTTGTTAACCTTTCTTCATAGCCGATATGTTCCATTCCTTTTATTAATTTTGTAGCCCGCCTCTGCACTTTTTCTAGTGCCATATTATCCTTCTTTAGAACAAGTGCCCAAAATTGCACAGCATATTCAATATGTGGTCTTACCAGTGATTTATAAAGAGGCAAAATGATATTCTTGTCCCGAGAATGAATGCCCTTTTTCATGCATGACAATACCTTACTGGCCTTGGCCACTGCTGATTGACATTGCACATTGTTGCATAGTTTGTTGTCTATAACAATTCCCAAGTCCTTTTCGTGTGTTGTTATCCCTAATTCGCTTCCATTAAGGGTATACGTTGCATGTGCATTCTTTACGCCAAAGTGCATAACTTTGCATTTTTCAACATTAAATTTAATCTGCCATTTGAGAGCCCAGTCCCCCAGTCTATCTAAATCCCTCTGCAGCAAAGTAATATCTTGCTCACATTGTATTGTTTTACAAAGTTTTGTGTCATCTGCAAACACTGAAACATGACTTTCAATGCGGTCTTCAAGATCATTTATAAACATGTTAAATAGAAGGGGTCCCAGAACAGTCCCCTGAGGGACACCACTTGCCACCTCTGTCCAGCTTGAAAATTTACCATTAATGACAACTCTTTGTACTCTGTTTTTAAGCCAATGTTCTACCCAAGAACAAGTATTTTCATCTAGACCGATTTCCTTGAGTTTGAACACTAATCTATTGTGTGGAACTGTATCAAATGCCTTGGCAAAATCCAAATAGATCACATCCACGGCAACACCCTGATCTATACTTCTACTTATTCAGACACTCACACATACATACAGATTCAGACACATACACATACATACAGATTCAGACACTCACACATACATACAGATTCAGAAACCCACACAGATTCAGACACTCACACATACATACAGATTCAGAAACCCACACAGATTCAGACACTCACACATACATACAGATTCAGACACATACATACAGATTCAGATACATACATACACCTTCAGACACTCATACATACAGCTTCAGACACTCATACATACAGCTTCAGACACTCACACAGATACAGACACTCATACATACAGCTTCAGACACCCACACAGATTCAGACACTCACACATACATACAGATTCAGACACTCATACATACAGCTTCAGACACCCACACAGATCCAGACACTCACACATACATACAGATTCAGACACATACATACAGATTCAGACACTCACACATACAGATTCAGACACTCACACATACACATACAGGCTAAGATTTTAGCCACCCTCCAGGTCCTACCTTTTGGCAGCAGGAGGGTGTCTTCCATGGCTGGAGGTGTTAGGAGTTGTGATTCATGCTTCCTCTCCCGGTCCGGACCCCACATCTCTGGTCGACACCCCCCTGCCTCCCGCGTGGCTCAGGTTCTCACTTCCTCCCAGCTTTCCAGGTGGCTTAGAGGGCGCCCAGTCGTGCAATTAAAGCGCCAGAATGCACGACCGGGCCCTTCATGGCAGATGTCAATCGGGTTGCCCTAAGTGCATGGGCCATCCGATGGACAGGCGGTTCCCAGCATGGACAGGGCCGCCATTACCACCATTACGTAACCCCCGGGGCACTGAATTGTATCCCTGGGGGTATGCGTACCACAGGTTGGGAACTGCTGGTATAGACGAACGCCAGCCAGGGGAAGCATTCGTATTCTGAAAGGAGACACTTCCATTGTCTGGGTTTCACACCAGGACCTCGTGAACGGGGACTAGTCGATCTAGGGACCAAAGCGAGGGTCCCTGAGATGGGTGTGGGCACTTTTGGGGCACTGGCGAGTTTGGAGGGCTCTCCTGAGCCTGAGGGACAAAGAAACCAGCTCTTTTCCCGCGGGCGGGCTTTTCTGTGCCTGGGAGACAAAGGAAATTACCCTTTTTCCCGCCCTTAGTCTCCCAGGCACAGAGGCTCTTGGGAAGAAGACCCTTGGCAGTTGGTGTGGGGGACCCTGTGGATTTAGTTTCGGGCTTTGGGGACAAAGGGAACAGAGTCCCTTCCCACGCTGGGACCCCAAGGAGGGGGAGAATCCTGGGATGGGACCCTGTATGGTTGTGTGGTAATCCCCTTGCATGGGGGTACGCTTAAACAGCCATGTGTGGCCAATAAAATCGTTTTGTACCACCAGGACTGTGTGTTGTCTAGTTACTGGGGAGAAAGGGGGAGATGGGTCTTCTTATTATCTAACTGGTTCCCGACCGGCTGAAGGAAGGGGATTAGCGGAGGTAACAGGTCGGGTTACCCGTGGTCCACTACAATTGACAGCAAACTGCTCACCCACACGACGCCATACACACTGTCTGCCATCTGCCCTGTACAGTGAAAACCAGGATTCATCTGTGAAGAGAAGCCCTCTTCAAAGTGTCAGGCGCCATTGAAAGTGAGCATTTGCCCATGCAAGTCGGTTACGACGAACCGCAGTCAGTAGGCATGTGCATGGGAAAAATTTTCTGTTCGGTTCGGCATTCCGAAATTCGGCACTTCGGAACTTCGCCACTTCGGAATTTCGGTAACTTCAGGACTTCGGAATTTCGGAACTTCTATTGCAGCCGCTTGGTAGATAACTCCCTAATTCCCACGGTATTAGGGAGTTATCAACCAAAAGGCTGAAAGACCTAAATTGGTCTTTCAGCCAAATTTACTAAGGAAAGATTACTTAGTATTAGTAAATTATGTCTAGTAAACAGTGAGCAGCTTGTGGTGGGTGGGGACCCTGAGCGGCGGGTGGGGGCCCTAAAGTAAAATAATGGGGGCCCTAAATTAGAATGAGGGGGGACCTAATGTCCTCCCCCCTGAGTGGCGGGTGGGGGCCCTAAATACTAATTAAGGGGGGGACCTAATGTCCCTCCCTGGCCCCCACCCCTGAGCGGTGGGTGGGGGCCCTAAATTAGAATGAGGGGTGAGGACCTAATGTCCTCCCCCCTGGCCCCCACCCCTGAGCGGTGGGTGGGGGCCCTAAATACTAATTGGGGGGGACCTAATGTCCTCCCCACTGGCCCCCACCCCTGAGCGGTGGATGGGGGCCCTAAATTAGAATGAGGGGGGGACCTAATTATTTTTTTTTGCGCTTGTTTTTTTTTTTTTATTGATTCGGTTATTATGGATTTTTAATTGGCCTTTTTTGGGGCTGAAAAAAGAAGATTTTAGAAGAAAGAAAACATCAACTGGTAAGTTTATTTTTTTACAGGTACTTAGTGAAATGGTCCCCCCTCATTATTTTTAGGGTGAGAGGGGTAGGTAGTCACCTGCGGGAGGAGGGGTTATTTTTTTTTTTTATTTAGGGCCCCCATCTGACGCTCAGGGGTGGGGGCCAGGGGGGAGGACATTAGGTCCCCCCTAATTAGTATTTAGGGCCCCCACCCACCGCTCAGGGGTGGGGGCCAGGGGGGAGGACATTAGGCCCCCCTCAATTAGTAGTTAGGGCCCCCACCCACCGCTCAGGCCTGGGGGCCAGAGGGGAGGACATTAGGTCCTCCCCCTAATTGGTATTTAGGACCCACACCCACAGCTCAGGGGTGGGGGCGAGGGGGGAGGACATTAGGTCCCTCCCAATTCTTATTTAGGGGCCCCCCCGCCACTCAGGGGTGGGGGCCAGGAGGGAGGACAATAGGTCCCCCCCTATAACTTTACTTTAGGGCCCACACCCACCGCTCATGGGTGGGGGCCGGAGGGAGGACAATAGTTCCCCCCCTTATTTTACTTTACAGCCCCCGTCCGCCGTTCAGGGGTGGGGGCCGGGGAGGGGGATAGGTCCCCCCTTCAGGGGGAGGGGGGACGTGTTTTTTACTATTATTAGTAAATTTGGCTGAAAGACCAATTTAGGTCTTTCAGCCTTTTAGTAGATAGCTCCCTAATACTGTGGGAATTAGGGAGTTATCTACTTATTCATTCCTGTCATTACATTGACTGGCCAAGTAACTTACATATGTAACTTTATATGAATGTATGTTACTTTATTGTTGTAAGTGTTGCAAATGCTTACAGCTGAATCCTGGCTATGTTTGTATACTTTTTATTTAAAATTGTATACAGTGTAACATTCTTCTTCTTCCACTGGTAAGTATATTAGTACTTAGGCAATACTGTACTTCGGCAATTCGGCATTTCGGAACTTTGGCAACTTCGGAACTTCGGGACCTCGGTAATTCGGCAATTCGGAAGTACCCGAATGTCCGAATTGCCCGAAATTCGTTCGAATACATATTCGGCCCGAAACGAATTGCACATATCTAGCAGTCAGGTCAAGACCCCGGTGATGACGATGAGCATGTAAATGAGCTTCCCTGAGACGGTTTCTGACAGTTTGTGCAGAAATTCTTTGGTTATGCAAACCGATTGTTGCAGCAGCTGTCCAGGTGGCTGGTCTCAGACAATCTTGGACATGAAGATGCTGGATGTGGAGGTCCTGGGCTGGTGTGGTTACACGTGGACTGCGGTTGTAAGGCCGGTTGGATGTACTTCCAAATTCTCTGAAACACCTTTGGAGACGGCTTATGGTAGAGAAATTAACATTCAATTCATGGGCAACAGCTCTGGTAGACATTCCTGCAGTCACCATGCACGCTCCCTCAAAACTTGCGACATCTGTGGCAGTGTGCTGTGTGATAAAACTGCACATTTTAGAGTGGCCTTTTATTGTGGCCAGCCTAAGGCACACCTGTGCAATAATCATGCTGTCTAATCAGCATGTTGATATGCCACACCTGTAAGGTGGATGGATTATCTCGGCAAAGGAGAAGTGCTCCCTAACACAGATTTAGACAGATTTGTGAACCATATTTGAGAGAAATAGGCTTTTTGAGTACACAGAAAAAGACTTAGATCTTTGAGTTCAGCTCATGAGAAATGGTGGCAAAAACAAAAAAAATTTGTTTATAATTCTGTTCAGTGTACATAGTTGTTTGGCTCCTTTTTAAATCATAATGATAACAGTAGTCACCCAAATGGCTCTGATCAAAAGTTTACATATCCTTGAATGTTTGGCCTTGTTACAGACATACAAACACACACACACACACAGGTTAAAAAGTTAATTAAAGGTTAATTTCCCACAGCTGTGGTTTTTAAAAATTGCAATTAGTGTCTGTGTATAACTAGTCAATGAGTTTGTTAGCTCTCATGTGGATGCACAGAGCAGGCTATAGATTGAGCCATGAAGAGCAGAAAAGAACTGTCAAAAGACCTGCGTAACAAGGTAATGGATTATAAAGATGGAAAAGGATATAAAAAGATATCCAAAGCTTTGAAAATGCCAGTCAGTACTGTTCAATCACTTATTAAGAAGTGAAAAAAAGGTAGACCAAGAAGGATTTTAGCCACAACTGCCAAAAGAATTGTTCGGTGTACAAAGAAAACCCACAGATAACCTTAGGAGATACACAGGTTCATGCAAGACTATCCAAAACTTTGTATGACCTGGAGGCGTTTTGCCAAGACGAATGAGCAACTACACCAGGCCTGGACTGGCGATCGGGCAAATGCCCGGAGGGCCGCAATGGCCATGGCCGAGGCTGACAGGGGAGATCAAAGGATCTCCCCGACTGGCCCCATTAGGGTTGGTGCTGCCTGACCTCCGGCACATAGAGGGAGTTCTGTGCCCTGGGGAGATCAAAGATCTCTCTCACCATCCTGCAACTAGCAGAGCGCAGGCCCTGTGCACATGGTCTACACCTGTCAAGGGATGTAGATCTGATGCTTCTTCCACTGGCCCTCCAGGGAAAAGAAATCCTCCCTAGCATCCTCTCCTGCCAAGAATCAAGGTAAGGAAGAGGGAAGGGGGAGTATGTAAGTTGTTTTTTTGTTCCATGTCCCCCTTTCTCACCCAGCAATCCCTGCTTCCCTCTCACCCAGAAGCCCCATGTCCCCTCTCAAACCCTGCAGCCCCTGCCCCCTCTCACCCTGCAACTCCTGTCCCCATCTTATCCTGCAGCCCCTATCCCCCTCTTGCACTGCCCCCCATTACCCTACAGCCCCTTCCCCTCTTTTACCCTGCAGCCCCTGGCCCACTCTTATCCTGCAGCAACATGTTTCCCCCTTCCACCCCCTGCCACCCAGCATCCCCTGTCCCTCCACCCAGCACCCCTGTCTTCCCCTCTCAGTTTGCGGCCCCATGTCCCCTCTCATATCCAGCATCCCCTGTTTCCCCCTCTTATACCCTGCATCCCCTGTCTCCCCCTCTCATACCCTGCATTCTCTATTTTCCCCTCTAACCCAGAAGCTTCTGTCCCCCCACCCAGCAATGTCACCAGGGCCCCCATCTTCACCTCTCACCCAACAGCCGCTGCCCCCCGCTCACCTTGCAGCCCTTGCCCCCCTCTCACCTTGCAGCCCCATGTCCCCATACACTGCAGCCCCTGTCTCCCCCTCTCACCCAGCAGCCCCATGTCCCCTCTCACATCCTGCCCTTCCACTCACCCAGCAGCCCCTCTCATACCCTGTATCCCCTGTCGCCACCTTTCACCCAACAGCCGCTGCCCCCCGCTCACCTTGCAGCCCTTGCCCCCCTCTCACCTTGCAGCCCCATGTCCCCATACACTGCAGCCCCTGTCTCCCCCTCTCACCCAGCAGCCCCATGTCCCCTCTCACATCCTGCCCTTCCACTCACCCAGCAGCCCCTCTCATACCCTGTATCCCCTGTCGCCACCTTTCACCCAGCAGCCGGTGCCCGCCCACTCGCAGCCACTGTCCCCACCTCTCATCCAGCAGCCACTGTCTCCAATTCTCGCCCAGCAGCTGAATGTCCCCCTTCTCACCCAGCAGTCTCTGCCCCCCTCTCACATCCTGCAGCCCCTTTCTCCCTCACACCATGCAGCCTCATGTCCCCTCTCACACCATGCAGCCCCATTTCCCCCTTCCACACTCTAGATTTCTTATTCTGCCCTCACACAACATCCCCTATTGTCTCCACCTCACATACACACCTATCACCCCCATGCTACAAGTGGACTGCCCTGAGTGGTATTAAACAAATGTGCCCACTTTGGAGAGGCATGAATATCATTGGTGATGACACAACATGCATCCTCTTGGGCCACCCCCCCCTCCATGGGCTGCTCTGACTTTAAATGCCAGGCTGAATTTTTGTGCCAGTCTGGCCCTGAGCTACACCACCTGCAAGAATTAGGGGCCTCATAGACAACTATTACAAAATACTGCATGCGGTCATTGTCATTGATGCTAAAGAGGGGAACAAGGGTATTCAGACTTTTGAACAGGGCTCATTTAATTTTTTTCTTTATTGCCATGTTTTGTTTTATGATTGTTCTATTCTTTTATAACTTACAGTTGAATATGAATCCCATAAGAAATAAAAGAAATGTGTTTTGTCTAGTCACTCGTGTTTTCGTTAAAAATCATACATATATTATCAATTCTCCAAAGGTATGCAAAGTTTTGAGCTCAACTGTATCTTATTTACACAGACTGATATCTAAACTAGGAGTATTATTACTGTGGAGCTCAGGTATAAATTAATAAAACTAAGCTCCTACAAAAGAGGGATGTTAGGATAGAAAAGAGTTAGTGGGATTTGGGCCCAAAATAGAAACATAGAATGTGACGGCAGATAAGAACAATTCGGCCCATCTAGTCTGCCCAATTTTCTAAATACTTTCATTAGTCCCTGGCCTTATCTTATAGTTAGGATAGCCTTATGCATATCCCACGCATGCTTAAACTCCTTTACTGTGTTAACCTCTACCACTTCAGCTGGAAGGCTATTCCATGCATCCACTACCCTCTCAGTAAAGTAATACTTCCGGATATTATTTTTAAACCTTTGTCCCTCTAATTTAAGACTATGTCCTCTTGTTGTGGTAGTTTTTCTTTTTTAAATATAGTCTCCTCCTTTACTGTGATGATTCCCTTTATATATTTAAATGTTTCTATCATATCCCCCCTGTCTCGTCTTTCCTCCAAGCTATACATATTTTATTGAAATAAACAATATAGATGTACAACCGATAGATATATGGTTATTAAGGTGTGTAACAGTTAATAATTCAATTTTTAAAACACAAGGCATTTTCTTGTTCGTGTGACAAAAACATAAAAATGCAGCATTCAATCAAACAGTTTAAACATTCACCAAATATATATTTAGTTTTTTTTAGTAGTAGGTATAACTCTCTATATAAAATAATCAGGTTTTAAGTTTGCAGCAAACAGATATTGGGTTTTTCAGTATTAGCTATAACTCTCTATATATAACATAAGGGTGTTTTACAGATAAACTAGTATACAGGGAGTGCAGAATTATTAGGCAAATGAGTATTTTGACCACATCATCCTCTTTATGCATGTTGTCTTACTCCAAGCTGTATAGGCTCGAAAGCCTACTACCAATTAAGCATATTAGGTGATGTGCATCTCTGTAATGAGAAGGGGTGTGGTCTAATGACATCAACACCCTATATCAGGTGTGCATAATTATTAGGCAACTTCCTTTCCTTTGGCAAAATGGGTCAAAAGAAGGACTTGACAGGCTCAGAAAAGTCAAAAATAGTGAGATATCTTGCAGAGGGATGCAGCACTCTTAAAATTGCAAAGCTTCTGAAGCGTGATCATCGAACAATCAAGCGTTTCATTCAAAATAGTCAACAGGGTCGCAAGAAGCGTGTGGAAAAACCAAGGCGCAAAATAACTGCCCATGAACTGAGAAAAGTCAAGCGTGCAGCTGCCACGATGCCACTTGCCACCAGTTTGGCCATATTTCAGAGCTGCAACATCACTGGAGTGCCCAAAAGCACAAGGTGTGCAATACTCAGAGACATGGCCAAGGTAAGAAAGGCTGAAAGATGACCACCACTGAACAAGACACACAAGCTGAAACGTCAAGACTGGGCCAAGAAATATCTCAAGACTGATTTTTCTAAGGTTTTAAGGACTGATGAAATGAGAGTGAGTCTTGATGGGCCAGATGGATGGGCCCGTGGCTGGATTGGTAAAGGGCAGAGAGCTCCAGTCCGACTCAGACGCCAGCAAGGTGGAGGTGGAGTACTGGTTTGGGCTGGTATCATCAAAGATGAGCTTGTGGGGCCTTTTCGGGTTGAGGATGGAGTCAAGCTCAACTCCCAGTCCTACTGCCAGTTCCTGGAAGACACCTTCTTCAAGCAGTGGTACAGGAAGAAGTCTGCATCCTTCAAGAAAAACATGATTTTCATGCAGGACAATGCTCCATCACACGCGTCCAAGTACTCCACAGCGTGGCTGGCAAGAAAGGGTATAAAAGAAGAAAATCTAATGACATGGCCTCCTTGTTCACCTGATCTGAACCCCATTGAGAACCTGTGGTCCATCATCAAATGTGAGATTTACAAGGAGGGAAAACAGTACACCTCTCTGAACAGTGTCTGGGAGGCTGTGGTTGCTGCTGCACGCAATGTTGATGGTGAACAGATCAAAACACTGACAGAATCCATGGATGGCAGGCTTTTGAGTGTCCTTGCAAAGAAAGGTGGCTATATTGGTCACTGATTTGTTTTTGTTTTGTTTTTGAATGTCAGAAATGTATATTTGTGAATGTTGAGATGTTATATTGGTTTCACTGGTAATAATAAATAATTGAAATGGGTATATATTTGTTTTTGTTAAGTTGCCTAATAATTATGCACAGTAATAGTCACCTGCACACACAGATATCCCCCTAACATAGCTATAACTAAAAACAAACTAAAAACTACTTCCAAAAATATTCAGCTTTGATATTAATGAGTTTTTTGGGTTCATTGAGAACATGGTTGTTGTTCAATAATAAAATTAATCCTCAAAAATACAACTTGCCTAATAATTCTGCACTCCCTGTAGTGGAAAAATAGTGCACTAATGGATGGGACAGTTTTAACATGCAGCGAATAGAAACATGGATTTTAAGTGGCTGGAATAAATATGTTGTATGTCTTTTAGAACAGAAAACTAAAATCCTAAAATGCATGTTTGAAGGAAGTTAAAAAGATCAAATTCTAAGTTAAGACCGTGTGTGGTCAGTGTTTTTAATTCAAAAACCCATTTAATTTCTTCTTGGCCTAAGAGTTTAATTATATTTTTACTCAGAGAAATCTTTAATATTGATGTAGAGAGGGCCCTGGTGCAAGAATTATTTTGGGCCCTGTCTCTAGCGCAACAGTGGCAAAGAAATAGATCCCCATCTGTCGTTCAACTTCACAATACTATGCCAGCTGGAGATTTACTATTTGCCTATCCTTGCATGGTTTAATTTGTTAGCAGTGTTTGTGGGTTTGAATATAAGCATGATTTTGAAAATTGGGTAGATTAGATGGGCGGAATGGTTCCCAACTGCCGTCACATTCTATGTTTCTATGTTTTTACTGTTACCATTGAAATGCAGTAGTGTACTTGTGTAATGTAGTGTTTGCATTTGAAGGGAGGAGTGTGTTTGAATGTACTGTTGTCTTTTAAATGCAGATGTCCTTTTGAGTGTAGAATTTTAGCATTGTAATACAGGGGTGTGTTTGTATTTAATGATTGCATTTGCATGCAAGGGTGTATCTGGATGTAGTACTGTCTTTCAAATGTGGGTGTACACTTGTATGTAGTATTGGTGTTTGAATTTGAAGGGACCATGTTGTGTTTGATGGCTGGGATGTATGCACATACATACTGTGACGGTTACCCCTATGGAGTAGGGTATCTACCGTCTGGGCGTCCTCCTTCCCAGTACTGGAGACCACGGTCCTGTAGAGTGGGTAGAGCGGGGCTCCCTCCTCCAGGAGGGTATAGCTGGGGCTCTCCTTCCAGAAGGTGTAGCAGGGTAGCTGGAGACAGCTCTCATAAGAGCTAGTAGTGATATAGCTGGCAAGCAGGCTTCTCCATAAGCCAGAGGAACAGGGCCTTTTGGCACATGGAAAGCCATAGGCAAATGGCAGTTTGTCACACCGGTTTTAAAATTACAGATTCTTTGCCAGCAGAGTTAAAGGGCCAGACATAGTTTTTAACATCCAAGATGCAGAAATTGAGTTTTTAACAGGTAATGCACTCCAGGGGCCATAGTCCCAGGGTAACCAGAGTCTAGGAGCGTGTTCTTGGTTGGAATACAATGCTAGTACCGTGATCCACACCATAACCACTGTGATAAAAAAAATCACCATAACTACTACAAGCAATGAGGGATTTTGTTACACATACTTACACAGATATGCATACACATAAACACACACATACACACATTTTGACACATGCGCACACCTTGACACCAGGGATGACCACCCAGTCACCCATGACTGGTACATGTCTCCCAACCATCCCTTCCCACCAAGAGAGCTATTTTTACTTAAGTTGCCCTTCCAGCACAGTGCCCCCAAAGTCACCATAGGCCTGCAGGAAGGTTGTAGAGGCACGGCGCAACTGACCGGGAGCAATCTACAACCTCTCTGGAACTCTCTGATCGGTCTGGTAAAATTTTGTCCAGGGCACTGTCGGTTCCAGAGTCAACTATTAGAGCGCGGTTTGTAGGGGTGATAGAAGAGGTGGTTAGGTATCCAACAGTACCAAGGAACTCAGGGAGCTACATGTACCGGTTGAAAGTGCCATCGTTTTAGGTGACCAATGTTTTCCACCCAGCGCTATGGAACTCTGTGCTTTTTGGACAGAGTGGGTGCTCAGAAAAGAGCTTTACTGGGACACAATTTGTTTGAAGATATGGGCACAGGAACCATGCTTTTTAATTGAAATTGTTAATCTGGGTCAAGATGTCTGGCCGCTAATTAAATTACTTGTTCAGGCACAAACACCTAGGCGCCAGGTATGTTGCAATATGTATTGTTCTCCTGACGACTCAGGTATAAAAGTGTGTTGTTTTCCCAATAAAAACAGTTCTACTTCACCCTACACTAATTCTTGGCTAGTGCTTGGGATGAATCTGCTTAACAGCTATAATCCTCTACTACACCCTCTAGCCTTTGGGCTATATTCATTGAGGGAAAGGCGACACTCTACTCTTGGTTTAGTAGCTACAATTTAAGCTAGTGTCACCTTTTTCAAGATTCTTTTATTTTTATTATTATAATCTAATACTAAAGGAATTGCATCATAAAGGTTTTTCTTTTTGGTTTCTATCGTAGTAGATATTTTTTTTTCTCTCACTCTATTAATTAAATTATTTGTGATTGCTCTCCAAAGTCCTTTGTATTTGTGCAGTTTATTTTTAATTTTAGTTTCTATGTGACCCGAGGTGCATGTATATACGGCGAAGATTCCTGTCATATTCATTTTTTTTTTTTTCTTCAGACGTGTACCTGCTCTGCATACGTTTGATAATGCTTATGTAATTCAGGCCTTGGTACAATGTCATCATCAATATATCTTGAAAATCTATTGATCTTACTAATCCCTCCCAGCCGGATCCCCCCTATCTCTACATTAATTCTTGGTATACGTTTTATGTCTGTCTGTGTTATTCTGTTTATCTGCCTGGTTTGCGGTTATATTCTTCTTCTCGCTACATCTGGTCTAATACTTCCCTTCAAAAAAAAAAAAATGAAAGGTCACTATGTAGGGCAAAGAAAGCCTAATATATTATCAATTTTATTTATCCATGTATCCAAGTCTTCTATCTGCTGATATCTATTTCATTCGATATCTTTCCATTCTTGCTTGCCATATAACTTGTTTTATTAGTTCATCGGTGCATGGAATTGTCACTGTTTTCCAATTTAGTGCTAAAAGTTATTTAGCTGCCATAATTATGTGGAATATTAACATTGATGTTCTTTTTGTCATATTTGGCCAGTGCATGTTTAGTCGAACCACGTCAGGCTTAAGGGGTAAATTTATCTATGTTATTTGATATATTATATTAATTACTTCTTTCCACAATTTGTTTGAGTGTGCACTGCCATCAGATATGGATCATATTACATTTCCAGCATCTGTCTGATAACTCTGGGAAGATTTTCTTTTAAGCGTTTCGGTGTTAGGTACCATCTATTTGATAGTGGGTTTCTGTAAGGTTTAAGCAGTGTATATGTTTATTTAGTTTATTTAAAGAGTTTATCCACTCTTCTTCTTCTATATGTACTTGTAGTTCCTTTTCCAATTTATTAATTAGTGCTATTGGTTTATCATGTCTCCATCTATATACAACTTTAGCACATTTTGCCAGTAATTTTTTATAATTCTTTAGTTTAAATAGATGTAGAAGATTTATGATATTCTCCCCCTTGTTTTTGTAGAGGTTTTCTGCTAGGAAGCTCTTGATTCACAGATAATTGAGCGTTTCACTGGGGGGGGAAGGGGAGAATGTTAAATGTTGAATCATGCTGGCTCTGCCCCTGATCTGCCTCCTTGTCAGTCTCAGCCAATCCTATGGGGAAGCATTGTGATTGGATCACAACCACCACGTCTTGTTTTTCTGAGGCAGACAGCATGCAGATCTACAGCTTCAGGCTTGGATACAGTAAGATTTTGCTATATTTATGGAGGCATGAGGGGCCCAGATGGTAATTTTAACACTATAGGGTCAGGAATACATGTTTGTGTTCCTGACACTATAGTGATCCTTTAAGAGAAGTGGGGTCAAAAGACTGCTTTTTTTGGTGGTGGGATTGATAATTGTATGTTTGAGGGAAGAGTGGAAAATGCCAGTAGACATAGAGAGATTGAAAATATACATTAGGGATGGGGGAAAGAGATTGGTTAAGGTGAGAAGGGGAGAGGATTAAGTGGGCAGGTGGAAGGGTAGTGCTTCCAGTGCTGCTTACTAGGGTCAAGCCATTTAGACTCTAGCACAGTGCTAAAAAAGCATAGTGCCTGTGGTATAGCCTGTATATTTTTTATTACATGATAAACAAGGAGAAGCACATAAAGATTATATCCAGACACATGTTGTCTACCACCGGGGACTGTTAAAGACAAACTCAAAACAAAATAGAAGTTAAA
>OW240912.1:201631849-201714354 GCA_933207985.1 Pelobates cultripes | reverse complement strand
ACACACAGAGAAACACACAATGCAACCATTACACATAAAGACAATGCATCCTTTGCACATATACACAGAACACACACAATGCATCCCTTACACACACATGCAAACACACACTGTTTCTCTTACACACACACACACACACTCAACACACCCCTTACAGACACACACACTGCATCCCTTACATACACAGAAACACACTTTGCATCCCTTATGCATACAAACACAGATCACACAATGCATCCCTTACACACAACAAGAAACACACAATACATCCCTTATACACAAACACTCACTGCTTTCTATCCCTTACACAAACAACACTGCATCACCTACACAAACTGGTATCCCCAGGAGCATCAGTATTCTGCACATTGAGATCCTCTACAGTAACACATAACACATCCCCTACACACTCTACTCCCTGTGAGCGAACTCATGGGTGGAACATGTAGGTGGCCTTATGGGTGTGTTTTATGGGCATACTCACCTTCAGGCCCTGGGGCCCAGACCTTGAGCTATGTAAGAGGCCCCCAAAAATGGAGCTGCTTCCCGTTCTCCCAGAACATTGAATTTTGTGACCACAGTTGCAAACAGCCTCCAGAGATCCTGTTCTAGACCAGTGGAGCCAGACTGCAGCCAGATCAGAGATCACCATCCTCATCTGATTGTAAGTAGCAATTCAGTATTAGAGACACTAATCTCATTTACTCACATGAATGGATCATAGTCCAGAACCACCGAAGTTAACAAAGTTGTTCTGGTGTCTAGTTGTCCCCGTAGTTTTAATGCAAACACACACCAAAGTGTACACCGGCATTAGTCATGGGTGGCATTGCTATGTTCGGGGGCGGCAAATCTTTCTTTTGCCTAGGGCGGCAAAAATGCTTGCACCGGCCCTGTGCATACAGTAAATAATTGTGCAAATATGTTATATTCTTCTATGCTGAATCAAATAAAGGAACAATACCCACACTGTTGCCCATTTTGATCTTTAAGATTCATCTTGAGTCTAAAACAAATCAGCTAACTTCTCAGACTATCATTTGAAGAAAATTCAAACTTTGGAGGATATGTTGTTTGTATTTGTTAAATACTTGTACTTTTAATTTGTTTTGCTATTTCTGTGTATTTGGAATAAAATTCAGAAGCTGGTCCATTTAAAACTTCTCTCTTGCTCTGAATAAATATGATACATTTTGTAATTGAAGGTATCTTAAAGGACCACTATAGTGCCAGAAAAAAAAAATGGTTTTCCTGGCACTATATAGTCCTTAGGTCCCCCTTTGCCTCAGGGCCCCCCTTCAGCCACTTACCTTTATCCAGCACCGGGCTCCCTCGGCGCTGGTGACCTCTCCTTCCCCTCCGACGTCAGCTCCCAAGTGGAGCTGAATGCACATGCGCGGCCAGAGCCGCGCGCGCATTTAAACTGCCCATAGGAAAGCATTACTCAATGCTTTCCTATGGATGTTCTGCATGCTCAATGCGATTTTCGCATTGAGCGTCGCAGAAGCGCCTGTCAGCAAGACAGCCACGAGAGGCTAGATTAACCCTGCATTGTAAACATAGCAGTTTCACTGAAATTGTTATGTTTACAGCTGCAGGCTTAAAACCTGGGGGACCTGGCACCCAAACCACTTCATTGAGCTGAAGTGGTCTGGGTGACTATAGTGGTCCTTTAATATCAGTGCTTATCAAGTCACTTACCTCTGCCACCAATATCTTCTCCAAGAAATGTGCCTGTAACCACCGTGAAGACCAGAGCCAGTGAATTACAGAGTGGGACAGCCAGGGATAGTTCTGTGTATGGGTAAAGAGGCAGTGGTGAGCAACAAATATCATAGAGGATTATAATTCAAATAATAATAGTGAAAAGAGTCTAACCTGCTGAAGCCAAGGTGAGGTAGAAACCCACTGAGCCACACTGGTTCATCAAGAAAGGGACCACATACTGCAAGATAAGGAGTGATATTGTCACATACAGCACACTGTGATAGTCATGTTATCAGGAGTGCCCTGGTGCCCTCCCAGAGCAAGTAGTCTAATGCGATTTTGTGAACGGTTGAACAACTTACCAGTCACCTCACCCTCTTCAGAATGCCCCTGGATGAAACAACCCTTTCTTTCACTCACTTAAATAAAGCACTGAGTACCCTGGGTGCTGGCTCCGTTTCCTCTGACATCAGTGTGGAGGGGGGAACCGAATGTGCATGTGCGGCGAGTGCTGCACACGCATTAGTCCTTCCTCATAGGAAAGCATTGAATTAAATTAGGGAGGAAAACATACAGCTTTAGAACTACATTTTTGTGTTACGAATACTATAGTGTTTCTTTAATTAAAAGGTAAGAAATTAAACTCCACTGAATTATGAACTACATTTTAAAGGGGCACTCTAGGCACCCAGACCACTTCAGCTCATTGAAGTGGTCTGGGTGCAATGTCCTATCACCTTTAACCATGTATAAACTGCAATCATTACCTGCTAGGGTTGACTCCTCCTCTAGTGGCTTCTTGCCAGACAGCTACTATAGGGACTTCTGGGCTCGAAGGCGACTTTTGGTCGCCTAAATGACGCTGGACATTCTCACGCTAAGCATGAGGACTTCCAGTGTCACCGGAACTGTATAATGCTTTCCTATGGGGAAATCCTAAAGCGAACTTGGCTATTGCTGGCAGGAGGGAGAAGCTTGTGCACAGCCAAACCAGTGCTGAGGGACATTGGCACTGGACCCAGGTAAGTGACAGAAGTGGTTATTAACAAAGGGGGAGCTTTAATGCCAGGAAAACGAGTTTGTTTTCCTGGCACTATAGTTTCCCTTTAATTGCATTATTTTATCTTCGTAATGTGTATCTAAATGATAACTTGATTCCTAATAATGCTCCAAATAATGCTCTGTTTTGATGCAACTCCTCTTCCAGCAATTGTGCAAATCTGATTGGGAAATTGCAGTTGGTCACCCAATCAGATTTTCTCATGGAGGACACTGGCCATTGCTTCTCTATAAAAGGGAGACATGCCCATACTGCTTTATAAAAGGACTAAGGGGGGCAGCGTGCACAGCAGAAGTAGAAATCTTCCCCTTCAGAGTAACTGCAAGTGAAAGTTTGCTCTCCCCTCCCAAACTGCGCTCGTTCTTTCTGACTTTTTATTTTTATTTTAAAAAACTGCATAGGATATGTGTTGGTTCAATAAGTGAGAAAATGGAAATTGCATTTGAACACACACATAGCAAAAATGACAGAATTGCTGTGTTCTTAAATTCTATTGTGTTAGGAATACAAAGTAGTATTGCTAACACTATAGAGCAGTGGTTCCCAACCCAGTCCTCAAGTACCCTCTACCAGTCCAGGATTTAGGGATTATCCAGTTGTGTCTAACGTGTTTGTAGAAAATAAAAAACTTTAGGCACAACAGGGTAATCCCTAAATCCAAGACTGGTAGTGGGTACTTGAGGACTGGGTTAGGAACCCCTGCTATAGAGCCCTCTCGACCCCAGGAATGTAAAGGGTTGACACACCCTTTATTTACTCACCGGATTCCAGCGCCGATTTCGGCAGTGGGTCGGGGCTCCACCTCCTCCAACAGCATCCAACTGGGGTGACCTAATGCACAGAGAGCGCATCAGGCCCTCCCCATAGGAAAGCATTGCCTCAATGTTTACCTATTGGATTTTACGGACGGGGACGTCCTCAACCAAAGTGTGGGAACATCCAGCATCAATTAGGTGACCTAGAATCTGGTAAACTACTGGAAGCGCCTGTAGAGGTTGTCATAGTACTGCAATGTAAACAATGCGACTTCATAAAATCGGCAATGTTTTACATTGCAGGACTAATGGGGACATGGATCCTGCACGCAGAGCACTTCCTTTTAAGTGCAAAACATGTGCTTATAGTTTATATTTATAATCTGTTGCATGTACTGCAGATTGTAATTGTTAGGGTGATCGGGTTTTGTCCATTTCTTTTCAGACTAAATTAGTCTATGCAATTGCTTCCTGAAAATCAATTAAGATAGACCAAAATGGTGCACAGATTGGCCACTAACTGCAAAATATATACTTAATACATGTTTTGTGTATATATATTGGTGTAATTTGTTTCACAGATTCAATGAGAAGTAACCAAAAGGGGGTATCGATTTTGTTTTTACTGCTCCTTGTTTCTCTCTATTGGTCACTTTTCATTTGATCTGTGAATGAAATAACACACGTGTAATAGGATTAGAAGCATCTCTAATATTTGTAGACCTCAGGAAAGGACCAACAGGGTGTGAAGCTGCTAACTGGGGTCACACGGGAATTCTGATAGAGTTGCAGCAATTCTTTAACTAATAAAATGCCACCACTCCAGCCTTGAGTCTCACCCTCCAATTGGAGATCAAAAACCTGGCTTCAGACAGTAGCTGCCGGATACTTCTCTCCTCCTTTACACGCTCCAAGCCCTCTGCTCCCTTCCGCAGAAAGGGGTTGGTGGCTCCCCAAAGGAAAGACACCAGGACTAGAGAGCACAGGTCTCTGACAGGGAGGGACATTGGCTGTGACTAGGCGGAGGGGGCTAATGCAGAACAATAGAGAGTCCAATAACAACATGCTCCTGTACCGGAAGTCAATGATGGAGCGCACAGCTTCCCAGAAACACACTGTAGCACGCACTTCCGCCTCCGACAACCATAGAGACTAGCGCAGCCCCAGCTCTATCACTCCAGCTTCCGGATCCTTTCTACACACGTTTGTTCCCGGCTCGGACAGAAGTCGAACCATGGTGAGTAAAGCAGGGTCACAATATCACTCGGTATATCTGGACCTGACCGAGGGGCCGCACCGCTAATGAATATGGAGAGTTTGTAGCCACCCGCATAGCCCGGTTATATCCTGAACAGCCATCACTGAGACTGCCAGAGCCTGGCCCTCTAATCAGCTGGGAGCCTGGATATAGCAGCCAGCACACTGAGTGTGCCTGGACCCCATCACACATACTATTCACATACAGGGTGGCTGGATCCCATCAAACATACTATTCACATACAGTGTGGCTGGACCCCATCAAACATACTATTCACATACAGGGTGGCTGGATCCCATCAAACATACTATTCACATACAGGGTGGCTGGATCCCATCAAACATACTATTCACATACAGGGTGGCTGCACCCCATCAAACATACTATTCACATACAGGGTGGCTGCACCCCATCACACATACTATTCACATACAGTGTGGCTGGATCCCATCACACATACTATTCCCATACAGTGTGGCTGGACCCCATCAAACATACTATTCACATACAGGGTGGCTGGACCCCATCAAACATACTATTCACATACAGTGTGGCTGGACCCCATCAAACATACTATTCACATACAGGGTGGCTGGATCCCATCAAACATACTATTCACATACAGGGTGGCTGGATCCCATCAAACATACTATTCACATACAGTGTGGCTGGACCCCATCAAACATACTATTCACATACAGGGTGGCTGGATCCCATCAAACATACTATTCACATACAGGGTGGCTGGATCCCATCAAACATACTATTCACATACAGGGTGGCTGCACCCCATCAAACATACTATTCACATACAGGGTGGCTGCACCCCATCACACATACTATTCACATACAGAGTGGCTGGATCCCATCACACATACTATTCCCATACAGTGTGGCTGGACCCCATCAAACATACTATTCACATACAGGGTGGCTGGACCCCATCAAACATACTATTCACATACAGTGTGGCTGGACCCCATCAAACATACTATTCACATACAGGGTGGCTGGATCCCATCAAACATACTATTCACATACAGGGTGGCTGCACCCCATCACACATACTATTCCCATACAGAGTGGCTGGATCCCATCACACATACTATTCCCATACAGTGTGGTTGGACCCCATCAAACATACTATTCACATACAGGGTGGCTGGACCCCATCAAACATACTATTCACATACAGGGTGGCTGCACCCCATCACACATACTATTCACATACAGAGTGGCTGGATCCCATCACACATACTATTCACATACAGGGTGGCTGCACCCCATCACACATACTATTCACATACAGGGTGGCTGGATCCCATCACACATACTATTCACATACAGGTGGCTGGACCCCATCAAACATACTATTCACATACAGGGTGGCTGCACCCCATCAAACATACTATTCACATACAGGGTGGCTGTACCCCATCAAACATACTATTCACATACAGGGTGGCTGGACCCCATCACACATACTATTCACATACAGGGTGGCTGCACCCCATCAACATACTATTCACATACAGGTGGCTGGACCCCATCAAACATACTATTCACACACAGGGTGGCTGGACCCCATCAAACATACTATTCACATACAGGGTGGCTGGACCCCATCAAACATACTATTCACACACAGGGTGGCTGCACCCCATCAAACATACTATTCACATACAGGGTGGCTGTACCCCATCAAACATACTATTCACATACAGGGTGGCTGGATCCCATCAAACATACTATTCACATACAGGGTGGCTGCACCCCATCACACATACTATTCACATACAGGGTGGCTGCACCCCATCACACATACTATTCACATACAGGGTGGCTGCATCCCATCAAACATACTATTCACATACAGGGTGGCTGCATCCCATCAAACATACTATTCCCATACAGTGTGGCTGGATCCCATCACACATACTATTCCCATACAGTGTGGCTGGATCCCATCACACATACTATTCACATACAGGGTGGCTGCACCCCATCAAACATACTATTCACATACAGGGTGGCTGGACCCCATCAAACATACTATTCACATACAGGGTGGCTGCACCCCATCAAACATACTATTCACATACAGGGTGGCTGCACCCCATCACACATACTATGCCCATACAGGGTGGCTGGATCCCATCACACATACTATGCCCATACAGTGTGGCTGGATCCCATCACACATACTATGCCCATACAGTGTGGCTGGATCCCATCACACATACTATTCACATACAGGGTGGCTGGACCCCATCAAACATACTATTCCCATACAGTGTGGCTGGACCCCATCACACATACTATTCACATACAGGGTGGCTGCACCCCATCAAACATACTATTCACATACAGGGTGGCTGGATCCCATCACACATACTATTCACTTACAGGGTGGCTGCACCCCATCACACATACTATTCCCATACAGTGTGGCTGCACCCCATCAAACATACTATTCCCATACAGTGTGGCTGGATCCCATCACACATACTATTCACATACAGTGTGGCTGGACCCCATCACACATACTATTCACATACAGGGTGGCTGGATCCCATCACACATACTATTCCCATACAGGGTGGCTGGATCCCATCAAACATACTATTCACATACAGGGTGGCTGGACCCCATCAAACATACTATTCACATACAGGGTGGCTGGACTCCATCAAACATACTATTCACATACAGGGTGGCTGGATCCCATCACACATACCATTCACATACAGGGTATCTGCACCCCATCAAACATACTATTCACATACAGGGTGGCTGCACCCCATCACACATACTATTCCCATACAGGGTATCTGCACCCCATCAAACATACTAATCACATACAGGGTGGCTGGATCCCATCACACATACTATGCCCATACAGGGTGGCTGGATCCCATCACACATACTATTCACATACAGGGTGGCTGGATCCCATCAAACATACTATTGACATACAGTGTGGCTGGATCCCATCAAACATACTATTCCCATACAGGGTGGCTGGATCCCATCACACATACTATTCCCATACAGGGTGGCTGGATCCCATCAAACATACTATTCGCATACAGGGTGGCTGGATCCCATCAAACATACTATTGACATACAGTGTGGCTGGATCCCATCAAACATACTATTCCCATACAGGGTGGCTGGATCCCATCACACATACTATTCCCATACAGGGTGGCTGGATCCCATCACACATACTATTCACATACAGAGTGGCTGGATCCCATCACACATATAGCGTGGCTGGATCCCATCAAACATCACTATTCACATACGTAATTAAATTAGCGTGTGTTTTTTGTTGTTGTAGTGACTATAACATTATTATAGATCACTTTTACTTGTCATAGTTGCTGCATAAGTTTTGCTTCTCTTAATGCCAGGGTGCTTTGCCATGTTAAAGGTATACAAAGCATCATGTGAGTTGTAGTTCTACAACAACTGGGGATCTACCTTTTGGGCACCGCTGCTATATACAATAGGTTGCATAGAATTTTGGGTTGGAAATTTACTCTTAAAGGATCACCCTAGCATTGGGAATAGAAATATGTATTGCTACCGTGCCCTAGTCACCATTTAGGTGACCTGACCTCACCTGCACTGACAGTTTATTTTATATAAAGTATTTTACTTACATTTATTCCTTTGCCATATCTCCACTGAGATGCTCTGCCTCTTTGGCTGAGATCACCAAGATTGATGAGCTCAGCCAGTGTGCATGCGCAGCAAAATGGTGGAGACCATCTGATTTAAAATGGTTTGCTATACCGTGGAAGCACCTCTAGTGGCTATCAGTATTACATTACAGACAAGTTAAACATGCAAAGAAAGCATTGCTGTTCCTGCAGAATAGCAATATTTTCTGATGCAGGGTTAAAATGGAGAGGACATCGCACCCAGAACACTTCATTTCACTGAAATGGTTTACATACCTATAGTGTTCCTTTTAATTTTTTTTAGGGAAATGTCCCTGAATTGCGCTATTTAAATTGAGAAATTGAATGCCAGGTTGACAGAAAGCAAAACATGTACTTTTAATGTACTCAAACTGCTGTCACAGCTCATTGCCAGGTTACTTTTTTATTTTTTAATATACTAGCCCCTCCCAACACAGTCTTGTAGCTGCTCCTGACATACTCACGAATACAGTGAAAGAAAGTTATGTCTGAACTTGGGATAGAGTCAGGGCCAAACGAGCATTGAGGCTGTCACTCGTAAGACTATGCTACAGCAGGCTTGCTGCTTGTGTGTTGCTATCTATACCGTATGAAATACTCAGAACTATTTTACATTAGCGACTATCAGCTGCTACGTTTTTCTTTACCATCAACAATAAACCTTTGTCATGGGCTGGAACGACAAACAGATTCACAATTCATTTCATTCTATGGCAGAATTTAATGGATGTTGTGCTTCGTAGTATGAGCAGGCAGGAAGTTATGTAGATTAACATATGTATATCGTGGAAGTCATAAAACTGCTCTAATCTGTCCTTCACAAAGTACCTTTTTAGTTTGGATGCTAGTGGTTTATAATCCTCACTGAACAATACAGAGTATGTGCAAGTGGGGCATCTGCTGGACTACCACCATATGCGCGCAGTTATGTGCTTTCATTGCCGGTCTTTGTACTGGGGTTTTTGCAGCGTCGCTGATTTTGCAAGATCTTTCAGTTGTGCATGTGCAATGTGGTTTTCTGCATTCCTAAGGATCAGACTTTGGTTGGCTAGATCAGAGTTCCTTCTAGGATAGCATGGAAAGTGCAAGGAAGAGAATTTTGTTTTTTTAAATATATACTTTTTGCAAAGCTAAAGATTTTGAACAAGACAATTGTCCCAGAGTTATGCATCCCACTGTAAACTGCTCGAAAATAGTTTAAATATTAAATGGAGGGAAAGTGCCAGAGGTCTCCAGGCACTGTAACTAATTTAGTGAGATGAAATGGCTATAGTGCCTACACAATCTCTTTTACATAGCAGAATGCATAGCTCCTTCAATTTAAAAAACAAAAACAATTTTTTTTAATTGCATAGCCGTGTGGTTTCCTGACAATTACATTGTAAATTGTGCCGTATTAATATTACAGATTTTCTTTTTCAGAGGCCCATCCTGCTTCAAGGCCATGAACGTGCCATCACTCAGATAAAATACAATCGTGATGGGGACTTGCTCTTTACAGTCGCCAAAGACCCTGTGAGTACTGCTCCTGACATAGTTGCCTTATTTTTACCTATATTTTATTTATATTATTTTGTCAGTGTTTTTTTGGTTTTAAAGATTACATGTCAGTATGCACTTACTTATGAGGACATTTTAATACCAAATATAACTGTATTTTTTTAAAATATTTTTTTTCAAAAATGATTTACACTTCTTTATAATATAGAAAATTATTCTATAATCTTTGTAGCTGGAAAGTGTTAACAGTTGGTGTGCACAGCAGTTGATCATTGTGGTTATTCTACAGGTGGTGAATGTTTGGTACTCCGTGAATGGCGAACGGCTGGGAACATACAATGGACATACGGGAGCGGTGTGGTGTGTGGACGTTGACTGTATCCTTAATCAGCAAACCATTTTTATCTTCATATTTCTGTCAATTATTATAGTTCACAGATGTGATGCAAATTTTGAAGTAAAACTGTAGTAAGTGATCTACATACAGAAGATTAGCAGTAGGGCATAGTTGGTTATTACATTAATATGGACTCTACACTAGCAATTGGCAAATTAGAAGTTATCACTGTGCGAGGAGAAAATCACTCCTAAGGAGTGTAACATTAACCCTTCAGGCTTGAAGTGGCTAATAACGTTTAAGTCTTGGCTAGTAGCATTGGACTTGAAATGTTAAAGTGACACTCCAGACCTTCAAAGCACTTTTCTGACGTGCTTTATGTGTGAACAGTGTGTCCTCCTATTTTTTTTTTTTTTAAATGAAAAGTGCAGATTTCAATAGAAATTGGCATTTTTAGAAATTAAACTTGTTACACCCCTCTGGCTGTCAATAAGAAAGCCCATGATATTACATCCTATTTAGTTTAGTGGAACTAAACTCCTGGGGCAGCAATTGCTTAGAGCACTTGCCTTGCAAAGACTTCTTATTGAGCTGCATTGAGACCTCTGTAATTGGTCAACCACAGAAAGTCCGGGCTGGGTTAGAAGGGGAGGGCTTGCAAAGGGTTCAGGCAAGCGATCTGCAACTTATTAAATGTATGCAGTCTTTAATTGGGGGTGTATCTACTAAACAGTAATTTTTGTTTTTCTATTTGGGTAGTGGAGTGTCCATTTAAGCCCTGGAGATAGATAAAGATACTCTTACTAAAAGAATGTTGCTTAAAGTGGGGGCAAAAAAATTCTCTATATTATGACTTAACTTTGCATCTAGGGGACACGCGTCATGTACTGTCTGGATCTGCTGATAACTCTTGCAGGCTCTTTGATTGTGAGACAGGTGAGTATTTCATATGCTACATTTCCCCCAAACCACACTAGTACTCTTATGATGTTTGACCCTCAGGGCTCCTGCTCTCCTGTGCTGTCTGACTGATATATATTGTACTTATTCCAGGAAAACAGCTGGCTTTGCTGGAGACAAACTCCGCTGTGAGGACTTGTGGCTTTGATTTCGGAGGCAACATAATCATGTTTTCTACAGACAAACAGATGGGATATCAGTGTTTTGTGAGCTTTATTGATCTGCGGGATCCTGCCCAAATTGGTGAGGATGTGGGAAACCTTGTTTGGCTGAGGGATTATTAATTACCATTGAACCTCATTGTAGTGATTATGGTACAAGGATTATGTTGGTGCCATCCCTATGCAGCATAGGGCATGCAGCACTTCCACTCTGCATTGACTTTTCCAGCTTTGGACTGCAATAATAGGGTGTGCCTTCTGGTGCATGTTAGTCTAGTGCTCAAATCCGATCATTGTCCTAAGCTGGGAGGCTTATGCAGAAGTTCACTTCTGTAGAAGATTAAAATTATTTATATAGCACCACCATAATCTGCAACGCCGTACAACATGTCAAACAATTCTAACAAGACGCGTTTGACAAATGGGAACAATAGCTGAAGAGTTCTTATGACTGCAGCCTTTGCAAGCTCTCCCCCTTTTCCCTGGAAGAGACTTAACAGTTCACGGGAAAATAACCTATAGCTTCTGATGCGAAGTCTGAGAAGGAAATATGTGGGGAAGGAACGCATGCTCAAGTAGAGTGCGTTTTGACTTTTCCTTCATGTAAGGGAAGCAAGAGGAAACCTCCCTTGTTTGACATTAATTTTCTATAAAAGTGCCGATTTCTCATAGCAAGCTTTAAGTGCTTTATGGGTGTGGAGTCATCGTTTAAAGCAATGATAGAAAAATGTGCTGATTTGCAAGTCCAGTAAAAGTCACTGATTTTAGACATAAAATCCACTGTTTAGTTTTATTCCTTCAGAGGGTGTATTTGTGTGATCCAAATATGAATTGTTCATTATCTTGAACCTCTTTGAGTTTAATGCAAAAGCTTAGTAGATCAAGTGTAAGCAGAGTCTGCATTTATATCTATTTATTCAACTTGTTGCTGCTAATAGAATATCACATTTGAAACAAGCTCATACTAAAGGCAGTTAAGTGCTATTGTTTTGACTTCCTTTTTAATTGCCATTAATGGAATTTCCATAGAAAATTGATTTGAAGAAAGTGAAGCTTTAAAACGTTTGATCTGGTAATAAACCCGTAGTCCAGCTTTAACCTCACTGTCAACTCTTTTTCACCGTTGCAGAAGATAATGAGCCTTATATGAAAATCCCATGCAGTGAATCCAAGATAACCAGTGCTGTGTGGGGCCCTCTTGGTGAACATGTCATTGCAGGGCACGAGAATGGAGAACTAAACCAATACAGTGCTAAGGTTAGTGCTAAGTTTAGACCTGCAATTTTGAAGAATTGGAAAGTAAATTGCAAAATGTTATGACTGCTTAGGTGAGCTGCAAAAAGAGCAGTTACTGTGTCTTAATGCTCTCCATTAAATGCTCAACAATCATAAACAAATATATAATAATGTGACGCTTCACTCCTTGTAATGTCTTGATTCTTTGTTCCTATGTTTTGCTTAGTCTGGAGAAATTGTCAACACTATCAAAGAGCATTCTAAGCAGATTAATGACATTCAGAGCTCCAGGGATATGACTATGTTTATCACTGCATCCAAGGACTGCACAGCTAAGGTGAGAGGCATTTTATAGGGGTTTTTCTTTTAATTTTCATCAATGCGCTGTGAAATATTAATGATTTCTTGCTTTAATACATTGTTGATGGTGCTCCAGTTAGCAATCTAATGTTCAACAGCATTTCTTTATAATATATTGTGACAAAAGTACTCCTTTCCCTTGGTACCTTGTCCTGGGATTGGGGTGTTACACACAGTCTTTTCAGGCTTTAGAGACACTTCACACGCTGGATGAGGTAAACTGACTTGCTCTTTTATTGAGGTTCCAAAATAAATGCACAGTAAGGTATAAAGGTAACAAAAATATATCAAACAAAAGCCTTGCTCTTCTGAGCACTAACTAAACAAAATAATCAGCTAACTGGGTTGGATGGCTTGTCCATTTCCCAACATAAACATAAACAGCCTTACTGCTTCAGGGTTTTCAGCTCTCTGTTTCCACTCACAGAAACCAAACACAATCTCCCTTCTTCCTTGGCAGGGGAGTACTTAATAGCACTGGTAATTGACAATCCTTTTCAGGTGAGTTAGATTAGGATTCAAACTCCAGAACTGGACTTCTCACCAAGCAACTTCCAAAATGTGGAGTGGAGCACTGGCCCACCCTACTCTCCAGGTGCTCCACCCCAGGGCCCAAATATACACATATTTAAAGTGCAACATTCATTAGAACATAACACATTTCCCTGGGGCTAATTACACAAAGTAAGAAGCTTGCAAAATCTGGGGAGGTATATAGGTTCCTTCCAGCACAATTCCTTGCTTTCTGTCACAATATATATTTTTATACAGAAGTTCTCTGTGATGCTCATGAACAAATAGTGTGGTGGGAAAAATTCCAAATCTCTCTTTAACAAATTAAACCTGTTTATGTATTTCATTTCATAATTGGACCAGAAGGGATTATGGTAAACTCATCTGAACAGTGTGACTTGCCCCATTGCCGCAGAAAACAGACACCCGACCTCTTAATTTAATAATAGCCCCTTCTGTCTTACAACATACCAATATTGTTATACGTACCAAATAAGTAGACCTTTTGGAATAACAATATTGAAAGTGAAAGTTGTCAATTCTTCACCCCAGTAATTATTGTTGAATTATTGAATGGTGTTCAAAGGTTGGGGGGGTTCTGTACACATGCATGCTTTTTATTTAAAATACCAGAAACGTATTGCCTTAACTATACCTTCTAGTAGTGGCTGGGCTTTGGGTGGCCAGGGGCCCCTTAAAATTAACAATGAATGGAGGGACAGTGCTAGGGGACATCAGGCACTATAACCTATTTAGGAGTCAATTAAATAATTTTTAGATAAGCTTTTGAAATTAAATATTTATTTTTATTTATGACTTTTTTTTGTAAATATTTTTTTTATAAAAATCATTTGAAATGCTTATCCAAAAATATTAGAAGTTAGAATGCCTAGTGTCCCTTTAAGGTTTGTTTTTGGAAATAACCCTTCTTTGGAGAGTTTTATAAATTTGCATTTCTGGTCATTAAGTTAAAGGAACACTAGTGTCAGAAATAAAAACATATATTCCTAACACTATGTTTAACTATTTAGGTCCCCGGCCTTCCTTGCATGGAAAATGTGACTTTTATCCTACGGCACGGCAAGATCCACCTGGCTTCACCTCCATGGCTGAATTAATATAACATGAAGCATTAGAAGGCTTTTGTGCATGCACCTCAAAGAGCCAATCAATTAATCTCTATGGGGAACATTCAAAGCCTCTATGCAATGCACGGACTCCCTGAAGGCCAGTGCTGCACACTGTGCAGCACTAACCCAGGAAGTAGCTCTGGAAGTGACTACCACTAGAGGTGTTCCTAGGCAGTAATATGTATACACTGCATTTTCTTTGAAAAGGCAGCATTTACAGTGCTCAGCCTGCAAGGACATGCTATAGACACACAAAAATACTGCATTAAGCTGTAGTAGCTCTGCTGACTGTAGTGTCCTTTGAAGTAGATTTGTCGGTTTTCTTGTAGAATGTTTTTGTTATAATGCACCAATCTATTTCATAACACACTGCACACTTTTTATCTTCCATGCAGAAGAATGCCGAATGTTTCATTTTTGTTCTTTTTGCAGCTATTTGATACTACAACACTGGAACATCAAAAATCTTTCCGTACAGAGAGACCAGTTAACTCTGCTGCCCTGTCACCAATATATGACCATGTAAGGAAGCGGTTTGGTTTTTCATATAGATAGTTAATTTAATGCAATTCTCTTGTTGGCCTCTGACTCTATGTTTTGCATGCAGGTTGTTTTGGGAGGTGGACAGGAAGCTATGGATGTGACCACAACATCAACCAGGATTGGGAAATTTGAGGCCAGGTGAGCTTATAGTATGTGAGCATATAGTGTTCCCACAGTGTGTAGACAACCATCTGATCTCTTGTCTCTTGTAGGTTCTTCCATGTGGCCGTTGAAGAGGAATTTGGTAGAGTGAAGGGTCATTTTGGTCCAATTAATAGCTTGGCTTTCCACCCAGATGGCAAAAGGTAGGAAAAGATATTGTGTGTATTTGTTAACATAAGCCTGCATTTACAGGGTTGTTTGCTAAAGTGAGAATTGTTAGGAATTAAAGTGAATATCAAATTTAAGTTCAAAATAGCTGAACTTCATTAAGTTAGCTCTTTTGGTCTAAAATTTGAAACTCTCTTTGCTGAATAATTATGACAGTGTTTTTTTATTAATACATGTCTACTATCTCTTTGTAGTTACAGCAGTGGAGGAGAGGATGGATATGTCAGAATACATTACTTCGACCAGCAATATTTTGATTTTGATTTTGAATGTTAAGATGACTCCCGCTTTCGGACAAATTATTTTCTCAATAACAAAACTTTCCTACTTGGCAGTCCACACCATGAGTTTAAAAGTCTCCAGTTCCAAATTGGGATAAACACAAAGGATATGACTATTTATAAAATTCAAGAATTTTACTATATCCTATATAAGACTTTATTTTCTAAACCCATATACTTGTATTGTTTTTGCCCCTGCGTTTCTTATGGGAATTTGCAATTACATATGGTATAGAAATAAATTCCATCTGATGCGTAGCAAAATTAGAAACTGAAAATTTGTTTTGAATAATACTAGACTGTCCAGTGCCCACTGGTATCCAGTATTCCTTTAGATTTATTCGCTTGCTTTCCATCTTGATTTGTGCATTTTATCTTGCCATTAAGGAGTGATATGTACAGTCTCTACCTTGCTTTAAGAAACATGTTTTATTAGAGGGAAGCCCGTTGCCATAACACTTTTGTCTCCATCATACAACAACTTGACATAAAAAGTTCTAATTCCAAACTCGATTTTTCATTGTGATGTAATTTCTGAATGTTTGCAAATTATATTATATGAAGGAAAAGTCTTTTATCTCTAGCGGTCAGTGGGATTTGCTTTGCTCAACAAGTTCCAATATACGTTGCCAGGCCAGTTCTGTGTTTTTTGAGGGTAGCAGGTACCGGAGGAAGAAACCTGTTGGAAGACGGAGAAAATTAGATTTATACTGTGCTACTGTTCTAAGTCTGCCTCAATAATTCTCACCTCTTCACACAGTCATTCTTACCTTCCCACAGTTGTAAGCTTTGTGGTGCCACTGATGGCCAGATGGTAAGGGGGTTTGGTTTGTACATAGGGTTCAGTAGCTTGGGCCGTTGCTTAGATTCATTGAGGAAACCCCACAGGGAGAGTGTTCGGTCTTGCACCTCATAAACATTCCTAATGGAAAAGTATATAATTAACACCACTTGATGGCTAGCTATATTTGAATAACTGATGTAAACAAATATTATACTCCTGATTTGTGTAGGTTTGCAGAAGGTTATATCTACATATTTTAAAACTAGGTTGAATACACGAGTTATGGTCATAAAACACAGTTGAGGTGGATGCAACTCAAGCATGTTAAAGGGACATCATAGTCACCAGAACAATTACAGCCTATTGCATTTGTTCTGGTGAATAGAATCATTCCCTTCAGGCTTTTTGCTGTAAACACTGTCTTTTCGGAGAAAATGCGGTGTTTACATTACCGCCTAGTGATAACTCCACTGGGCACTCCTCAGATGGCTGCTAGAGGTGCTTCCTGGGGCAGTCCTGCCTAGTGTGCAGCACTGCCATTCAGTATCTCCACCCTCTGCATGCAGACACAACTTTCCTTGTAGAGATGCATTGATTAAATTTGTCTGTCTGAGGGGATATTGATTGGCCAGGGCTGTGTTTGACTTGTTGGCTTTGCCCCTGATCTGCCTCCTTGACAGTCTCTGCCAATCCTATAGGGAAGCATTGTGATTGGCTCAGACCACCACTTCTGATAATGTCAGCAGACAGAAGCAGTTCACGGGCAGAGGTAGCAGCTGCAGGCTTGAATACAAGTACGATTTTACTATATTTAGGGGGGGCTAGATGGTGGTTTATACACTATAGGGTCAGAAATCTGTTTGTTTGTTTCTGACCTTATAGTGCTCCTTTAATGTAAAAGCACTGGTAAAGTTCACTAAAGCAAACCGTCATATGACAAATGACTAAAGTAGCATTGTCACCTGACCCTGCAAAATGTGTATTTTATAAAGGTAAAATCTTTATGAAATACTCATATTGACTGTGTTGGGATTATTCATATCCAGTCAAAAGATATACTGAGACAAAGTTTGTCTCAGTATTTTTTTTTTTCCTACGCCTTACACTTCTGGACACTTAGCGGAGTTACCTCCTTCTAGAAGTGTCAATCCCCCCCACTGCTGCAGGGAATTGACTCTGTCTATGATGGGTCTCGTGGGATCTCAGTGCTGTACTCTTACACATTAAGCTGGTGGTGCCCATGAGGGACAGGGTCAAGTAAGTTAAACTAACACCCCCATCTGGCCACTGGATCCCAAGCGGCAATATCACTGTCCAAATTATGCAAAGTTCACAGATGGTAACAGTGCCACTTTAAATGCTTGCTTCCATAAAGGCAGGATGCTTTAATTTGTGCATTTTTAGGAACGTTAGGTCAGAATCGTTTCTTAAAAGAACACTCCAGACCCCTTAAGCTCTAACCTTGCTAAAGTGCTTTGTGTGTAACGTTGGCCTTTTTTTAATTTTTCAAAATAAGTGTAGATTTAAATAGAAATTGACACTTTTTTTTTTTTTAAATCAATTAAACTTTTTACAACTCACCATATGTCAGACAAACTGTTTTGTTAATTCAAAGATGTTTAGAGCAATGAAGCCAAACTCAGGAGGCTGGCAATTGCCAGCAAAAGGCTTGCCATTGAGCTGCATTGGGAAACTGATAAGTTTGAGCTGAATTAAGAGAGGAGTTATTAAATTTACCCTAATGAAAAAATGCTTGGATATTTTTTATTGTGGGATTATCTGCTAAATAGTCAATTTGTATTTAACAGGGGATTGTCGCATTTTATAGTCTTTTTAATTAATACAATGAATGTTGAAATTTTTTTTTTAATTAAAAATACCAAAATAAAAACCACTGTTTCGCAGATATATCACAAATTAAAACATGCATGTATTTATGAATTTTTTGCATTTAATTTTGTTCCTGGAAGAATACCTAGAAATAACCCCATAAACTTAAAGGACCACTATAGGCAATATAAGCATTGAGTAATGCTCTCCTGTGGGTGGTTTGAATGCATGCACATTTGGAGCTGATGTTGGTAAGGGGAGGAGAGGTCACCAGTGCAGAGGGAGTCCGGTGCTGGATTAAGGTGATTGGCTGAAGTCTTATTGCATTTGTTCTGGTGAGTAGAATCGTTCCCTACAAGCTTTTTGCTGTAAACTTCAGATAAAAGGCAGCGTTTACATTGGCCCTCGCACACACATAAATATTAGGGGAATCCCAAATGCAATCACAACAGAGGAACTGCCTCACTACGTTAGGCGCCTCCTGTCTAGTATACTCCCCCACGCAGCTGCAAAGAAAATCACCATAGATGGAATCTACCGGCTCCCGACCGACACACCTGAAATCCCCTGCAGCTTGAGATGTCATTCTAAGATGCGTAACAGTTCAGGCCAAGCTTCATCTCATGGCGGCACTCAAGGACCGAACACCACTACCCTTTGAGGACTCAGAGCTAACCTTTTACCAGGATTTATCGAGGGCCACGATACTATGGCGCAAATCGTACGGCCCGGCCACCACACAGCTATGTGCTGCAGCTATAGCCTACAGGTGGGGAGTGGGTGGGCTCCTTGGAAATTACCTGCGCAGGGACAACACAAGTCCTCACATCGCCAGATGAAGCCTCCAACTACCTGAAAACCCTCGCCGAACCAGGCTCCGAAACGCCACAGGGAGCACATGGCCGCCACTTACACCCTGGGAACAAGTGAACTGGGGTTTCAGGTTCTTTGAACACTAGACTGCTTGCAAAACCCAAGATCTGACTAAGTCAGACTATTATTCCATACCGTCCTCACCCCACTGAAGGAGAAACTCCCAGATGTTATTTTAATGTTTCGTGTTTACTATGATATATATATTTTTTTTTTCTGATCTGACTAACTCACGGACATTCAGGTCCCTGGGCGTATAGCCCACATAGGCTAGGGGTCCCCAACCTCAATGCAGAGGCAGAGCAAGACACCCTCAATGACAGCACAGGTACAGCTACGCCAGACACGAACACAAAGACTATGTCCCTGGCTTACTACACACACACACAGCATGATAGACACGAGCATGAAAGATTTAAACACCCACAATGCTCCTCTGAGGGCATACGACCAGACAGACATACAGCTGATACAAGACACCGTAGTGCCTTTGAACCACCACTCCTGTCCAGCATTCACACCCTACCACGATTAGCTAGTCCCAAAGTAGACTACAACCTATCACACAGATTACATAGCCGAATATCACACAATACTGGACCAACTCCACTGTGTAGATGTGATTAACCAAACTGTTAAATTTTCCTGTTATTCCTTATTGAATAACCTAATGTGCTATATACCTCTATTGTCACAATATATTACATCATAGCCTGTTACCACTGAAATGGCAGCACGTGCCTGTTTGAAAATGCTATGCAAAAAAAAACAGTCCTGAATGCAGTTGCTATAAAGAGCAGAATCGAAGGATAGAGAAGAGATCCGGATTAACCAAACTCTGTGCCTTCGAGTGCACCTAATGATTTATTAAAATAAGTCTTTACTCCCTGAACTTGCCGTCAAGGACACTTCAACTATCAGGCTGAAAAACAATGATCAACTATAGCCACAACAAGATATGTTAACTGTGCTAGGTGCACTATATATTATATATTACACTATATATTACATATATACACATACTGCAGTATGCTAAGCAAATCACAACGGCAAATAAGTGGGATACAGGTAGAGCTCCGACGTGCGTTTTGCTGGTCAGGTGGCTCTTCAATTTGGAATGAGCATCCAAACTCTTAGCTCTTACAACAGGTGCTCATAATCCCATTATACAGCGCAGCAGAATTTGTTGGCGCTTTATAAATAATAATAAATGCGATATTCCCCAATAAGAGGTCCAAGATTTGATCCAATAAAAATGCAGGAAGAAAGGAAGGGTCTGGAGTCAAACAGGCAGAGACGGAGAGCGGCCCATCCGGTTGTATCCTCTCAAATGTAAACAATGTAGCTTCTGATTGCACATCGGAAAATCTAGATGTAATTAGCAACCAGGACGAGTATTGGGAATAGTAATAGAAACATCCCAAGGGCTAATTAGTAGGAGAATGTAAAATTAAAAATGATCTGTTAAGGAAAAAAGGCAACATATTGTCAAGGTAACTAACCAAACTTAATTCCTAAGGGTATCTGTGATTAATTGGAATAAAGGTCAATATATGTAACAAAAAAAACTATACTAATTTAGGTATTGGTTTATAAAATGTCACATTAAGTTCAGATGGTGATTCCAAATAGTTAATTAAGGTAGAACACACCATAGGATTCCAGGGCAACCATCCAAAAGTCGTGGGATGTAAAGTATAAAGATCCGTCAGTGCTGAGGACCTTAAGTAAGTAACTTGATCATCAAAAACCAAGTCATGATTGGTTCCAATTACCCAATTACAGCTCCTAAACTTGATCAATGGAATAGAAACCATAGGAAATAGCCAGTGCAATGAAATCAAGTGTCTCATTCAAAGAGCCAAGAATAAGTAATTCTGGTTAAAAATGATCATAGTAATGCGCAGTGGTAATTGTAAATAATAATGCAAGTTATCCATAGGTATACTGGGCAAATCAAACCAGTACTAGAGACAAGGACATTCTACAATATGTCTGACCATAAATATGGAAGAAGTCATGACAAGAATCGAAAAAATTATCTTTGATGAACACAACCTTATATTAGGACTGAAAATTATTACACTAAATGCAATTACTGATCACCTTATAATAATCATCTATTTTACAATTTTTGGCGTTCACCGTGATGATTGATATCTGACACAATTACATGTTGGTGTTAATATACACATTTATTTTTACCTTTTAGTAAAGTATTACATCCCTGTATATCTAGTTACGGCTAACTGCCATTGTGGCGAAACTAGCCTCCCCACTGGGCATTGGAGAAGACTGATTACCAGCCTCCTGCCATGTGACTATGGCCCCTGGGATGTATTGCCCTTTAAGAAACTTATTTGGGCTTATTGCATTTTGAAACACTTTTTCTGTTCATTTGAATACATGGGAAGGTGTGCCCCTGCCCCGTTTCCTGTCTATTGTTCTCCAGCAGGGCGTTGTCCCAGGGACACTGCCAGACCATTTGGAACTTGCTGTTTTGCCCCTCCTCTGTCTCTCATCAGCCGTTGCTCTGGTTTAACCCCATGGCGATTTGATTGTGTACGTGGGATCTGAGCGCTGTTCAGATATAGTGAGTGGATGTGGGGGTTCTGTTCAGTATGATAGGAATTATGTATTTTTATGTGTTTACTGTTGTTGTGAATAGAGCTATTTTCTGTATGTTGGAGATAACTGGCTTACCACACCCAAGCCATGCTTGCAGGCGGTCACAAAGGGACTTCCAACTAACTTTTGACCCACTGGACCAATTTGTATGATTTTGATGTATGTTTGTATTTGGAGTATGCTGATTCTGATGTAAATGTTAGTTTTATGTGAATGTGCTGTATACTTTTGGAGTTATGAATATTGTGCAAAACTGTGTATTTTCCTGCCTGTGATAATTACATTAGCCCATTGTGGAAAAGTGGGAAGTATCGGTGTAGCGCTCTATATTAGTGGATATGAAAAGAAAACAAATAAAGGAAAACCTTGCTGTACCTTGATGGATAATATATACTAATGGATAATCCAGAGTAGTCAGGTATACCTTAAATACAAAGCACAAATATACAAAACATAGTGTAACCTGTATACAAAATGTAAAAAATCAAGTGCATAAATAACTCACTCACACTTTTCTGAGCTAATGTACTAGCTCAGGTATGTGCGCCTTAGGGTCCGTAGAGGCGACCCTTCCCCTCCTTTTCGTCCAAATGGTCTCCAGGTATATAGCCCTAGGTAATAGGTATAGGAGGAGAAAATAGCGTAGTACAGTCTGATGTATATAAGGTATATTGAATGAACAATACCAATATACTCACAAACCCTGAGCCAATGTATCGGCTCGCTTCATAAGATGTATGTGGTTAAGGACCACAATCCTTCTTTGTAATAGCAGGTAGGAATGAAAGCCGTAAGTGTGATAAAATATATATATATAATTTATTGTATAAAAAGTATTACATAAATATAAAAAATACACTATATCAATAAATCAACACTTGTGGCTATAGTCCAAAAGACAGTATAGTCTGCTCACTGTTCATCCAGGACGCGTTTCACCAAATTGGCTTCCTCAGCTGGAAAAAATGTGCATGAGACTCCAAGGACTCCTTCCTGCTTTTATATCCAATTGATTAGGGATTGTAGCTTGTATTTTTCGCGGGCAATCTCCATGGTAACGGAGATGCCCTGTGTTACAAGCCTCTTTTTCATCCGGTTACTTCCGGGTATGATCACTTCCGGTTTCGGCTGATCTTGCATTATGCGTTCCACGGTGCGTTCCACGGTGCGTTCCACCATGCGTTCCACCGGGCGGCTGTAATTCTAATGTCCCAAGCTATTTTCAAAAGTATTTTCCTCAGGCAAATCGTTACCAACAAATCAGAAGGGCACAATAATATTGTTAATAGTCTAATAGAGGCTGCATGTGAAAAGGCATAAATATGTGGATCCCACACATATAGTTCTATGAGACAAAGTTCATATCACAACTTGTATAGCATGCAGATGAAATAACATATATATTGAAAACATATATAAAACCTTAATTGGTTTATACATAGAGAGAGTTGTAAATGATATTAAAATATATTTTATCAATGAGTGAAACCATATAGAATAATGAGGAGAAAGCAATTTTGTGCATAGATATTGAGTCCTAAAAACTCTTATTCCAATAGATGCACCCCATAAAGTTGAATAGATATATCTTTATATAAATAGGGAGATGCCTAAAAATTTAAACTTATACATAAAAAGAGCTACAGAGAGAGTGGTGTCATGTGGTGACAATAAAAAATAAAACGTTGAGAGATAAAAATTAAAAGATCAATCCGCTAAAAAATGGCACATTTCAAAATCGGAATTTAAACCATTTGGGATGAGGCTATTCAGTTTAAAAATCCATTCCATTTCTACTTTGCTTAATTTTGAGTCAAAATTACCTCCTCTCCAATCTTTAGCAATCTTATTAATTCCTAAAAATATTGTACCTTTTATCTCACAGTTATGGTGGATTCTATAATGTAAAGACACGCTATGTTTTTCAAAACCTTTACTAACATTAGTAAAGGTTTTGAAAAACATAGCGTGTCTTTACATTATAGAATCCACCATAACTGTGAGATAAAAGGTACAATATTTTTAGGAATTAATAAGATTGCTAAAGATTGGAGAGGAGGTAATTTTGACTCAAAATTAAGCAAAGTAGAAATGGAATGGATTTTTAAACTGAATAGCCTCATCCCAAATGGTTTAAATTCCGATTTTGAAATGTGCCATTTTTTAGCGGATTGATCTTTTAATTTTTATCTCTCAACGTTTTATTTTTTATTGTCACCACATGACACCACTCTCTCTGTAGCTCTTTTTATGTATAAGTTTAAATTTTTAGGCATCTCCCTATTTATATAAAGATATATCTATTCAACTTTATGGGGTGCATCTATTGGAATAAGAGTTTTTAGGACTCAATATCTATGCACAAAATTGCTTTCTCCTCATTATTCTATATGGTTTCACTCATTGATAAAATATATTTTAATATCATTTACAACTCTCTCTATGTATAAACCAATTAAGGTTTTATATATGTTTTCAATATATATGTTATTTCATCTGCATGCTATACAAGTTGTGATATGAACTTTGTCTCATAGAACTATATGTGTGGGATCCACATATTTATGCCTTTTCACATGCAGCCTCTATTAGACTATTAACAATATTATTGTGCCCTTCTGATTTGTTGGTAACGATTTGCCTGAGGAAAATACTTTTGAAAATAGCTTGGGACATTAGAATTACAGCCGCCCGGTGGAACGCATGGTGGAACGCACCGTGGAACGCACCGTGGAACGCATAATGCAAGATCAGCCGAAACCGGAAGTGATCATACCCGGAAGTAACCGGATGAAAAAGAGGCTTGTAACACAGGGCATCTCCGTTACCATGGAGATTGCCCGCGAAAAATACAAGCTACAATCCCTAATCAATTGGATATAAAAGCAGGAAGGAGTCCTTGGAGTCTCATGCACATTTTTTCCAGCTGAGGAAGCCAATTTGGTGAAACGCGTCCTGGATGAACAGTGAGCAGACTATACTGTCTTTTGGACTATAGCCACAAGTGTTGATTTATTGATATAGTGTATTTTTTATATTTATGTAATACTTTTTATACAATAAATTATATATATATTTTTTATCACACTTACGGCTTTCATTCCTACCTGCTATTACAAAGAAGGATTGTGGTCCTTAACCACATACATCTTATGAAGCGAGCCGATACATTGGCTCAGGGTTTGTGAGTATATTGGTATTGTTCATTCAATATACCTTATATACATCAGACTGTACTACGCTATTTTCTCCTCCTATACCTATTACCTAGGGCTATATACCTGGAGACCATTTGGACGAAAAGGAGGGGAAGGGTCGCCTCTACGGACCCTAAGGCGCACATACCTGAGCTAGTACATTAGCTCAGAAAAGTGTGAGTGAGTTATTTATGCACTTTATTTTTTACATTTTGTATACAGGTTACACTATGTTTTGTATATTTGTGCTTTGTATTTAAGGTATATCTGACTACTCTGGATTATCCATTAGTATATATTATCCATCAAGGTACAGCAAGGTTTTCCTTTATTTGTTTTCTTTTCATATCCACTAATATAGAGCGCTACACCGATACTTCCCACTTTTCCACGATTTTCTTATAGAAAGATAAGCACGGTGATATAGCAGCTCACATCAAATTTGTTCGATATAATTTCAATCTTAAACTTTATATAGAAGCGCTTGTACTTTCCATTTTTTTATCTATCTTTGAACATTAGCCCATTGTGTTCAGTAATTATATCACAGGCAGAGGGGAGGATTTTGTGTGGGAGTGTCTGAGTGTATTGTATGTATTGATTGGTTGTACTTCAAAACCCTGTGGGTGGTACTATGTTTGTAGAATGGGGATAAAAGCAGAGTGTTTGAATAAAAGTTCAGTTCTACTTCACCCTCAATTTGGAGTGCCATCTCTTATTGGGGGAACCTGCTACAAGGGATTGCTATGCTATTTATACTCTCTTGCTATATCACTACTAAGCTCTTGTAAGAGCTTGTTCCTGTTTTTGCTCTCTGAAGGAGTCTACGGTGGTTATGGTGTCGGCTGGAGTGCTTGAAGCCCTCAGGAAGCGCTAGAAGCATCCTTCAACGGAGGTACCCAGTCGGGGTGCCAGGTGACCCGTTACAGCCATAATAAAACGCTAGGCATTATCCCTGACAATAGACACCTTATCAAGCCACAGTGGCTATCTACTATATATTTTAGGCAGAGCAAGACTGTAGCTATTTGTAGTACACAGTTCCTAACAGCCTTTTTGACCTTTTAGTGGCTTGTGTCGACACACATGTTTATAGGTGTGCTGAGGGATTGTTAGGTGGGACCCTAGGTTGCAGTATTTTTTCCTTGGTTTATAGTGGATACATACTCTATGGCAGAGGCAGCTCTAGACTTTATGAGGCCTTAGGTGAAACTCAAACATGAGGCCCCACTAACAAAAAAGTGAAAAAAATAGAGTTGCAATGCATGAACACTGTCACATATACACATTGATGCACAGTTTACCTGTGTATGTGCCTGACAGTGTGTGTGACAGAAAGTATCCTTGTGTGTGTGAATGTATGTCTCTGTGAGCATGTTTGCGGTTTTGTCTGGGACCGTATGTGTATGGGGTAGCAGCTTGAAGTGTGTTGTGTGTATGGGGGGTCTGCCTGTAGCCTTTGTGCATTGTGTTTATGCAAAGCTATGTTTCCTGACTATGTGTGTATGATGAATATCTTCAGCTGGTGACTGTGACAAGGTGAGTAAACGGGTACCAGTGGCAGGGAGAGTGTTACAGGACGTAGGGGGTAAATGGGACAGGGTGTGGAGCGGGGGTTGTGAGAGAGAATGAGGGAGTATGACATGGTTTGATGAGGAATTGTGACAGGGCTAATGGAGGTAAGTGTGTCAGGGCAATTGTGGCATGGTAGGAGGGACGAGTGTAACAGGATTAAGGGGGGTTAATGTGACAGGGTGAGTGTGGCAGAGTGAGGGCAGGTGAGATTAACAGGATTAGAAGTGGTTAATGTGAGTGTGGATGCATGAAGATGCTGAGACTGTGGGGGGTGATGACAGTGTAGGGAGGGGTGACAATGAGTGGGGAGGTGACAATGTGAGGGGATGATAACAGTGTGTCTGGGGAGGCTGTGTATAAGGGGGGTGATGGTGAGAGGTGGTGACAGGGAGAGGGAGGTGATGGTGTGAGGGGGATGATGTGAGAGGGAGGGGGTGATGTTGAGGGGAGGGGGTTGGATGGTGAGGAAGGGGTGATGGTGAGGGGAGGATTGATGGTGAGGGGGTGATGAGGGAGGGGATGATGGAGAAAGAGGGGGGTGATGTGGGTGTGAGGGGGGATGATGTGGAGAGGGAGGGTTGGATGTTGAGGGGAGGGAGGTTGATGGTGAGGGGGATGATGCTGAGGGAGAGGGGGTGATGCGGAGGGGAGGGGATGATGTGGAGAGGGAGGGGGGTGATGTGGGTGTGAGGAGGGATGATGATGAGAAGCGAGGGGGTGATGCGGGATGTTGAGGGAGGGGGTGCGGATGCTGAGGGAGGGGGGTGAGATGCTGAGGGGAGGGGGTTGATGGTGAGGGTGGGTGATGTTGAGGGGGGGGGGGGTTGATGCTGGGGTATACTAAAACATATAATTTTAAAAAGGCAACTTCTATAAGTTAAGGGCAGCTTTACAATATATTGACTGGCATAAACTCTTTAGTGAAAAGAACAGTGAGGATAAATGGAACATTTTCCAACAAATATTAGAAAGGAACATTTCTCAGTATGTACCACTGGGTAATAAATATAAAATAAACTAATTAAAACCAATGTGGCTTAGTAGAGAAGAAAAACAAGAGCTTAAAAATAAGAAAAGGGCATTTAAAGCATTTAGATCAGACAAATCAGATGCATCCTATAAAATATATAAGGAAGCCAATAATGCGTGCAAAAAGGCGATTAGATTTACTAAACTTCAAAATGAAAAAATGATAGCCAAAGAGAGCAAAACCAACCCCAAAGCATTCTTTAAGTACATAAATTCTAAATAAAAACAAAAAATGAAAATGTAGGTACACTAAAAACTGAAATGGGGGTGTTAGTTAATGAAGACCAGGAAAAGGCAGGAATTTTAAATAACTTTCTCCTCCGTATATATTACGGAAGAACCCATGGCAATTGATGTGCAAATGATTGCTACTAAAAACTTGCAGAATAATTGTAATTGGTTAACTCAAGACAAGGTGCTGCAGCAACTAAAGAAAGTTAATTTAAACAAAGCTCCAGGGCCTGATAGTTCCTTAAGTACTCATGGATGGGTACCAAGTGTAGAAATAAGTGAACCTCTGTTTTTAATCTTTCAAGATTCTTTTCTTTCAGGAAGTGTTCCGGAGGATTGGAGGAAGGCAGGTTCCTATATTCAAAAAGGGTTCAAAATCCTTGCCTGGAAATTATAAACCTGTGAGCTTAACTTCTGTGGCTGAGAAAATATTTGAAAGGTTATTAAGGGATAACATTCAAGAATTCCTTGAGAAGAACATGATTATCAACAAAAATCAGCATGGTTTTATGAAGCACAGGTCATGTCACACTAACTTGATTGCGTTCTACGCAGAAATAAGTAGAAGTATAGATCAGGGTGTTGCAGTGGATGTGATCTATTTGGATTTTGCCAAGGCATTTGATACAGTTCCACACAATAGATTAGTGTTCAAACTCCAGGAAATCGGTCTCGATGAAAATGCTTGTTCTTGGGTAGAACATTGGCTTAAAAGTAGAGTACAAAGAGTTGTCATTAATGGTACATTTTCAAGCTGGACAGAGGTGGCAAGTAGTGTCCCTCAGGGTTCTGTTCTAGGACCCCTTCTATTTAACATGTTTACAAATGATCTTGAGCATTGAAAGTCATGTTTCAGTGTTTGCAGATGACACAAAACTTTGTAAAATAATACAATGTGAGCAAGATATTATGTTGCTGCAGAGGGATTTAGATAGACTTGGGGACTGGGCACTCAAATGGCAGATGAAATTTAATGTTGAAAAATGCAAAGTTATGCACTTCAGCATAAAGAATACACAAGCAACATATACCCTTAATGGAAGCAAATTAGGGATAACAACACACGAAAAGGATTTGGGAATTCTTTTAGACAACAAACTATGCAACAATGTGCAATGTCAATCAGCAGTGGCTAAGGCCAGTAAGGTATTGTCATGCATAAAAAAGGACATTCATTCTCGGGATGAGAATATCATTTTGCCTCTTTATAAATCACTGGTAAGTCCACATATAGAATATGCTGTGCAATTTTGCCACCTGTTCTAAAGAAGGATATAATGGAACTAGAAAAAGTGCAGAGGCGGGCTACAAAAATTAATAAAAGGAATGGAACATATCAGCTATAAAGAAAGATTAACAAATTGAACCTCTTTAGTTTAGAAAAACGTCTCCTTAGAGGGGATATGATAACATTGTACAATATATTGGGGTCCAATACAAACCATTTTTCTCCCTTTCCCCAGGGTCCAGTGGGATTGCTGGGCGGTTGGCGCTGGCAAGGGAGCACTGATTAGTGAGCTCTCAGCTCAGCTCGCGCGACGTCATATTATTATTATTTTTTTGGATAATCAAGTGCGCGACGTCATATTATGGCTCCAGGTGACTGGCATCACTCTGCAGCTCACGAGGGAGCTGAACAGAGAGCTCACTAATCAGTGCTCCCTCGCCAGCGCCGCCCGCCCGATCGGATTTTTAGTTAGCCGCTAGGCTAACAAGACATTTGCCCTGGGCATTTGGGGGCGACTTTTTTTGCCGCCCCCTGGAAAGTGCCGCCCAAGGCAAATGCCTTGTTTGCCTCGCGGCTAATACGTCCCTGTCTACACCGTAGATAGCTATTTCTACTTACTTTGTCTAATCATATCTCATCAAATACAGCTTTTTAGTCCACCCTGCTAGGTGTGAAACATACCATTTGTATCTGTATGTAATATCACAAGCACATATCTGATTGGTCTAGGTGTAATAAAGACCACATTTTTTTTTATCTTGTTTTGTTACTGATGCATCCAATCTATTAATACCCCCTTTTATAGATCCTAAACTTCAGTGACCTACAAGCCACTGTGGTTTAAAAAGGTGTCTCTTGTGTAGTGACACTTTAAGGGTTACCATCTGTTTATGAGAGTTACAGTCTTTATTATTTTAGGCACATTTATTATGTTTCAATTATTACACCTGATACCATCTCTTTTCACAGCTAAGAAGATATTGAACATATTTTTGTGATTTTAGCTATTTGATTCTCATGGGTGTCCTCCGGGACAATTAATGAATCTGTACCTAGATACTGGGTTTTTAAAAATATTAATCCATCTCCTTCTTTTAATATTGTTGACGACTCCCCAGGATATTTATCTGAGGACAGTCACTATGACAATCTTGTAGCCCAGGCTCTACCACGTTTGATCTTATTGTTTAGTACAATCTTGTTTTAAAATTAGCTCTTTTTATGGAGGATCCTGCACTCATAAGGGATTCTCTAAGACTTCAATGCTGTACTCTCATGCATGTGCAAGAGTACAGCAGTCACGTCGGCTCCTGACACATGAAGTGCGAGGAGCAGACTGAAGACGATGGTGGCGCTTGCAAAGGACAAGGTTCAGATAAGTAAAACTCACCTTTTATAAATAAAATCTAAAATGTAGTGTAGAAATTGAAATAGCAATATTAAAAGGATACTATGGCACTTGCGCTTCCCTTGCCTCGCCCCTCCCTTGCGTCCCAGTGGTTTGAATAAAGGGTTAAAAACCACTGGGTCGTGGTTCCGCCTCCTCCTCTGTCCCTTGACAAGCGGAGGCAAATACGCATGAGCAGTAAATTCCGCATAAGCATTAGACCTCTTCATAGGAAAGCAAATAATCAATGCTTTCCTACTGGGAAAAATCTGACGCTGGGTATCCTCATTCAAATTGTGAACGGACCGTTTCAATCCAAGAAGCTCCCCCAGTGGCTGTGTGACAGACAACCACTGGAGACAGACTTAGTGTAAACAGTTTTTCTGGAACTGCAATGTTTTACATTGCAGCACTAAGTGCAAATGGGACACAGCACCCAGACTACTTCAATTAGCAGAAGTGGTTTGGGTGCCTATGGTGTCCCTTTAACTTTAAACCTTAATTTTGAAATGTTTAAGTGTAATTTCAGTGCAAAGTAAATTACAAAGTACACTACACAGCAAAACATACAAGTATAATTATTTACGCATAAGTGTAAATCTGTACAGCAAAATATTCCCATGCCAATATTGGGAATAGGACTGAAAAATTTAATATAATGGGGCTCTGTATAAAATGAGGAAGCCCATTAGGATATTTCTATTAAGATACCCTGTGGATATATTATTATTGTTGTTTTTTATTTATTTGGTTAATTCTTTACATTATTTTGATTTAATAAATAAATGTTGTTTTCCACTTCCTTTAGAACTTTCTTTATCTCAGCATTGGGGAACCTCTCCCTAAAAAAGACATACTGCAAGTGGAAATAGCTTAATCTGTGGCTCTGGGACATGTCAGTGTTTTTCTTTATCTTTGCTATTTATGTGGTTTTAAAACAAATTACACTATGTTTTCCATTTACTTCTTTCCTTGAGGAATACACTATCACCACCACAAGGGGGAAGGAGTCAGCCTGCAAAAGGCTCTAAGGCGATTAAATAGAGCCAAATTTGAGGCTCTATTCATTGTGAGTGGACATCCATAAGGGGGGCTTTTGGTGTTATTAATATATAAATGTATCATACAATCTGCTCTATTATGTATTAATCTTATTTTTAAGGTGAAAAATTCTATTGCTGCTAAGTATTGTATAATATAACACCTTTTATTTGGTTTATGCATCAACACTTTGAAGGTGACATTTAAAATGAATTGGCACTTATATGCAAATAGCCCTTTACTTATATTTAATGCATTTTGCACTGATTTACACTAAATTGATTGTGTTTTTGCATTAGCACTGTATAGGTGATTCTGATTCTAAGCTTTGCACTTATACACAAATAATTATATGTGTGTACATTTTACATATTGTGCACGATAACATTAGCTTTGCACTGGATTTCCCCATAAGCACTTTAAAATTCAGGTTACAATTTTAAATTGATAAATGAAGAGTACACTATGTTTTAAATTGTATTTGGTGTTGGAGAAGACATTTTGATAGTGTCCAGCAGCCAATTAAATACATTTATTAATATTAATTTCACATTAAGAATAACATTTAAGCAAATTTATACCCTCTTTATTCTAAAACTCATCTTTGCTTGCCCCCACCAACGATATCACTGTCAGGGTCTTTGTAAATTATGCAAAGTCCCCAGATGGTGACAGACCGGATTAAGGGTGATTAAGTGCCAGGACTCTTAGCCAGTGTTCTCTGTAGTCCAGTCAGCTTCCATCTTCCCATCTGCCCACTAACATCCTCTCACACAGGAAATGCCTTGCACAAGGAGTAGGAACATCATTTAGTGTTGCACAATGTATCATTGCCACTGCAGCTTAACAATAACTCATATGAGGTTCACTGAACTACAGAAGACAGAAGGCACTTTGATAATTTCCCTTCAAACTCCACCCTTTTCCCTAAGTCTACAGTTAACCTCCCCCAAAACATTAACTAACCATTAGTTCCAAATGTGAGCAGTATCAAAATACAAAATAAATAAAAATCTATATTTTGTAGATCTACCTTAAATGAAAACATGCATGTATTTAATTATGCATGTTTTCATTGTATGTATATATAAAAACAGCTTGCAAAACCTACCTGCAGATCTCTTGTCTGCATCCTTTGCAAGCCCTCCCCTTCTAACCCCATCTATACTTTATTCGACTGTCCAATCACAGACTTTCCAAATGCAGCTCAATGAAAAGTCTTTCTAAAGGAAGGTGCTGTTGGCAAGTGCTGCCTTTTGAGTTTAGCTCCACTGAGCTAACTAAACCAGGAAGTAACAGGACCTATCGTGTGTTTGAAAGTCAGGGGGTGTAACCATTTTAATTCATGAAAGTGTCATTTGCTATTGAAATTTGCACTGTTTGTAAAATTATAAAAAGAGGACACATTAGCCTGAGCAGCAGTTGGTGTCTGTAATTGGCTGAGAATGCTAGCTTACCACATTCAACCTATCACAGTGCCCATTCAGGTATGAATAGGTATGGCTAGAAGGAAGTTCTTAATCTGCCTTAGTTACACCTCCAGTAGGGCTGGGCTGTGGGTGGCTAGGGACACTGTTGTAGTGTTAAACTGCTCAAAAATGGTTTAACACTAATGGAGGGACAAAGCCAGGGGACTCCATGCACTATAACCAGTTTGATGAGATGATATTATGTTATGCTTACAGTGTCCCTTTAATTATTTGACATACCTTTTTAATACATTATCAACATAATGCATTGAAAAATGTGGTCAGCTTCAGCCTGCAGTGTTCCTTTAAATACTTCCAATATTGTGTTTTAATATATACCAAGGGGGCAAACAAGTATTTCTGTGTCTGTATAACTAATCCTCTGAGCAACATGTACCTCTCTCTCTCATTGTTGCACAGGAAGGTCCCATACTCAGAGCTGTACACATGCTTTGCCAACATGCACAGGAAAGCTTCATTAAACTCCATCGACTGAGGAAACTGTCGTGTAAGCTGCCAGCAGCAATCCAGAAAAAGCATAAAATGGGGTGACTCATGCTGAGAGCGGCTCTGGGACCACCCCAATCTGGCACACCGAAGCTGAAAAGGATGTCCTGCCTGCATTAAACAGAGTGAGTCAATATTATACAGGATTTATACTGCTCTAACATTTTGCAGGATGTAACTACAAACATCAATCCTCCACACAGAGATATCTATGGTTATAGCAGGTCAGGGAGTTTATTTAACCACAGAATTGTTACCTGTAACCACTCACGCTCAAGAAGGTCCTGAAATCCTTCCCATGTACGACACTCAGGTGACATAATAAGCTGAGCAAGAGATGTCATCAACAAGGTGTTGTCAGTTCCTTCCTCGCCGTGGACAAGCACACATGCACCCTCCCTAAAATGTATCGAATACAGAATTTTGAGGTTTATTTTCTATGGCAGTTATTTTGGGCTAAAGTTTTAAATTCTCCCCTTCCCCCATTCCCCCCGTTGACTCTCTGCTATTCCTGATTCATCCCAACAACTGTCTCTTTAAGTCGCACTATCACCATCAGTGGACCTTGTCAAATTCGCAAAGACCTGGGCGGTGACTTAGCTGCTCGAAGATCTAGTGGCTGGGGCAGCAGATAAAGGTGTGCATTACTTACCTGAACCTGTCCCTCGCAGGCACAGCCATCTTGATCCAGTGGGTCCTCTTCGGAGCCAACATCACTGCTGTACTCTCACACATGTGCAAAAGTACAGCATTGAGGTCTGTGGAGTTTCCTGTGAGACTCTCCACAGACACATCCAGTTCCCTGCAGACGTCACTGATGACGGCTGATGGGATTGGCACTTAGACTCTGCACTGAGTCTGGGAAAGTCAGGAGGAGGAGAAATACAGAGACAAAGTGGTCACCACTTTGTCCAATGTATATTTCTTGATTGGTTTGGAATTCCAGTGAAAATCTAACACAATCAAAATGAGTATTTCATAAAGATTCTATCTTTATGAAATACAATTTTTCCTGCTTAAGTAAATACAAGGCAGTTTATTTATTTAAATCAGAATTGTGGAGAAAGGATACTGGAATTGCAAATTTTAGGCCAAAGTTACTGAGCATGAAACAGGTGCTTGGTCAAGTTATTTTATATCTCACTTTTTGTACTACCTCCCTCTTTCCAACATCTGCCATCCCATATAACTCTTCCTATATAGTCCACCTCACCTTTCAATACACTCAGAAATTAGGCCAGCAATGCTTAAAGCTTCCTTGACATTAGACATCCAGCGAGAAGCCTGTAACCTGCTAAGCCAACGGTTCATCAATTGAGAGGGCTCATAGCATGCAGTCACCAATCGAGTTAAACTCTCTTGCAAAGCTTGTCCCCTAAGAGAGTACAGAGACTATTCAGTTGTGCATCAAAGTAAGAAAGACAGTTATATCATATACCACACTTGCTTAACTCCCTCATGTATACATATCCACCTCACCTCTCTAGTGGTCGGTGTAATATTCTCCAATTGGGATACCTGGACTTTTTCTCTGTGCCACCACCTGCACTTCGGGCCTGTTTGGCTTCCTGTGCAGAGCGAGTGTCAATAATAAATCCTGGCAATTCCCCTACCAAAGCTTCATCTAGCAGAGCGTTGTCTTCCTCACAGCATCGACGAGAAGTGCCAACCATAGGTTGAGCACTACGTAACAAGACCTGAGCCACACAGAGAGAAAATTAAACATTACCCAGTTTGGAAATCATGTAACTCACAGAATTGTGCTAAACTGGTATCCGAGTGGCCAATCTAAGACTAAAATAGCAGCTAGCTAAGCTGTAAAATTTCTTTTTCAGATCAGCTATTTTAGTCTCAATTTTGCTATCCAGATTTCATGGCTGTATTATTTGTAATTTAGTGAATAACTCAGACTAATTTAAAGAGAGGATTTGGAGGAAGATGATCATTAAGGCTGGAGAAAAGGAAAGGGCATGAACCCAGTAAATAGAATCCGAAATATTATACAGAACAGAGAGATACAGCCTAATAACGTTTGAAATATAAGCTTTATTTTCTATTCAATAGAAAAAACATCCGTAAAATACAATCTTAAGATTCAAATCTAGTGTGTGTCTTTATATAGCCTCAGGAATAGGATATCAGATAAGTCAAACCTTTTACTATCCTTAAGAGTTATAAGGATATACCAAATATCAAAATCTTGAAAATCTAAATTATCTTGAACTTCTAAGGAGAACAGTAAGGAGACTATGAAATAAAAGTGAGAGAGAGCAAATAGAGAAATAAACAAAAAGGGGGGTGGGGGAATATAACATGCAAAACTTGCTAATAGCTATTCTGTGCCTTCGAGGGCACCTATGCTAAATCCCTCTCCCGCCTGTTCTTACAATATCCTAAGGCTACAAATATAACCCAAAAAGAAATGAGGAAAAATAATCAAAATGTAAAGTAAACCAACCAAAATGTAGTTATGATAATAATAAAATCGGAATGAAACCCTGTGTATGATCCAATCTGATTGCTAGCTAATCAAGCATAATAACTATTGGCAGTGAGTCTCAGTGCACAGCACTACCCCATATTGACAATGATCACACATTGAGTATATAGAAGTCCTGACACGCGTTTCGCCACAACCGTGCTCTTCAAGTGGAGTCTATTCAGTGATTAGTTGTGAGATCATCGATACCAGAGTTTGATTTATTTGATGTCCTATTCCTAGGGCTATATAAAAACACACATTAGATTTGAATTTTAAGATTGTATTTTAAAGATGATTTTTCTATTGAATAGACAATAAAGATTATATTTCAAACGTTATTAGGCTGGATCTCTCTGGTTCTGTATAATATTTAGTGAATACCTCTTTGAATGTAGGTGAGCCCTGGTCCTATTATCTTTTCAATATAACTTAAGAGTATTACTATAGAAAAATAATTATTACTCATGACCATTGTGAACATTGACACAGAAGAGAGAATTGAGGAGCAAAGATTGGAGACAGTGTTTTGAAGAACTTACCATTCCATTGGTACGGTGGTAGTAGCACAGGATGGGAAATCTGCCACCCTGTCTAAACTTTGCTGCCTTTTTCAAAGTGTCATCAGAGCAAGATCGTGGTACTATAACCTTTGCTGGGTAACTAGGACAAATTTTAAATTCTTCATTCACTTCACTCACACGCCAGGCGTCAGTCTGAGACAGGAAAAACATCAGTTTGTGAGATCCTTGTGATGGTATTGTACTATGCACAACAGATGTGAAGGCATATAATTAGCATGTTATGTTACCTCTGCTGCAAACCTCTGGTAAAAGTTTTCTGTAGTATCTCTTGGCCAGCCTTTCCCCAATATGCAACCAAGTGGTCGGTGAAAAAATGGGTAAGTCAGAGTAATGGAATTTAGTGAGGATAAAGCCTGTGGATAAAATAAACACACATCAAACAAGACACAACCAAGTCCCAAGACACGTACACATTTAAACAACATAGTAATGATGAACAGATAAATCCATGTCACACTTGTCAGGACTCCACATTAAAAATGGATAACGTTAGTAAAATGATTCATTGCTGCACTACTTGTAGGTTACTTGTAATTTTGGCAATGGCCTCCTTGTTAAAATCTGTTTTTTTAGTAAAGAGAGTCGGAAAATCCATATTTCACTAGTAAATTCATTGAATGTTTTAAAAGAATGCCCATTTCTACTATATTTTTGCCCTCATCGTAGAGCAGAAAGAGAATCAAAAATATATCTCATTGACCAACACAGACAACTCTCATCTCTCTATACCTCTTCTTGTATAACCACAATAACTAAACTCTGTGTCACTAACCTGTACAGACCGTGCAATATTTAGCGTCTCCTCCATGCCTGGAATTTCCAGATGTATGACTCTTAAGTCCTTACATTTTAAGGTGACTGTTCCCATGCCAGACTTCACTGTCCCGTCATGTCCGTAATCCGTATTTTGAAACATACCAATATTGAAGACACTGCAATAAAAAACTGATCAACGTGGGGTGCTCCATGTCTACCAAAAGTATGTGTTTTGCTTGTAATGCCTACCAAAGCACCATACGTGCTTGGTTTTGTATGCACAGCACAGGCAGAAAGCTGGGATCCTGCATTGCATGACCATGTCTCCAAGTGCTAATACATACCTTTTCTCTACTGTATCTACGTCAGAATGTAGCAGCCAGAAATCAGATTCTTCTTGCTTTGTACCTTTTTCAGCAACTGGGCATAGCAGTAGGTGATGACTGGAAACACATAGGGTTCCAGTCATGGTGGGAAGCATAGGACAAGACACACGGACATTGTCCACTTGGGAAGTCTGTATAAGGTCAGACAGTTCCATGTGAGGATATTAAGTGTGACAGAGAGGCAGAAGTCTCTGTTTTACAAGATGCAAAGAGGAAATCATGAGCTGAGTTGATGCAATGTATAAGAGGGAAGTAAACACTTAAGCAGAGTGGGTGGGTGATATTAAAATAATAACATAAAGTATAGAAAATAACACTACAAATAACTGTATCACCTGTACCCTCCAAGCACTGGGAATGTCTGCCACAATGAAGGCAAAGATTCAGAAAGAGACAGTTAGAAATATGAAATTGTACACCCTAAAAGTACAAATCTGTCTGACTGTCCCTTTATAGCTGACATTACTCTGTAAAGGAGAGCCTTAATCTATCACTGTGAGCCTGTAGAGACACGAGGAGGTGATATGTTACTTTCTAAAGAAGGAAGTTGTGGTTCTTCTGACACAGATGTCAACAACTGCGCGTTGATCTAGATATTAACGCTTCCCGTGCTGGATCCTACCATTACACTCCTTGCACTGTACATTTACCCCTCTGATTCTCAACCTGTCAGGGACCTGCAGAGCTCAACACACCCCATTTTACACTACACCGCATTTCACAATGCAGCATTAGAGATTGTTCCTTTCTGTTTAGCTACATCTTGGTGAGAGCCACATCCTTTAATGTTACCCAGCAGAAGGCCATAGTCTTAAACGTACAGCACGTTACACTTGCTAGAGTCACATCCTGCATAGCGCTCTCTGATGGAGCTTCCTGCTCTATAATGTTATAGTACAAAGCATTACATCCTTTAGTATTATGCTACATTTTTTTTTTTGTGGCTTTCAAAGATTAACCCCCTCACAACAAATGATGTGCTAGAACTGGTCATGATACAATCGATTTGCCTAACTTTGTCTTAGCACCAACAACTCATCATCAGGTAGCCTGAAAAACATCAGCTCAGTGTCTATTTCAATACTCAGAAAGGGCAGTTGAGTGCTAGGGCCCTCCGTATTCTCCACTGCTATGAGAACTATAGCCATTCCATCTCTCTAAATCGCTTATTGCACCTGGAGTCCTCTGGCACTGTCCCTCCATTCAGTGTTAAACCATTTTCAAACAATTTAACACTCAATAAGGGTCCCTGGTTTATCACAGTACAGACCATACTGCTTGTGTGGCTAAAGCAGAGATTATACGTTTCCTTCTAGCCATTCCAATTTGTACCAGCAGTAGGTGCAGTGATAGGGTGAAAGTGGTCAGCTGACACTCTCAGCAAATCACAGCCCATATCATTAGCCCAAGCAGCGGGGCAACTTGTCCATAGGGGCACATGGGCCAGTGCCCCACCAGATCCTTTTTTTGGAGGGGAGAATGGTAAGCCAAAAATATTGGGGAACATTAGTGTCTCTTTAATTCTGTAAAAGGTTTTAGTTTTGCAGGGGCTCTCCACCTCATTAGTAGCTGTTTGGAGAAGCTTTCTCAAAAGAATCTTAGGCATCGCAAAAATGGGGCAGGTCTCACATAAATCTAGTCTCCTTTAAGAAGGAGTTTCTGGAATTTCCATTGAGTTGCCATGAGTGGAGACAAGGTATTGGTCTCTCTATTTAAGGGCCATCATTGGCTCATAGCACCAGTGGTTGAGGTTACAGGAGAGTGAAGCAAGAAGCCATCTTGGAAGCAGCAGAGGGAGAGCACAACAGCAGTAGCTGCTGGCCCCTGCCAAATGTAAGTGTATATCTGTTTCTCTCCCCCAATAGCCATATAGACTGCCTGGGAGCTAATTAAACGGATACTATAATGCCATGAATACAAAGCTGTATTCCTGGCACTATAGCTCCCCCCACTGCGGCGAATAAATGGTTGAAAGCTCTTTATTTACTTATCTGATCCCAGTGCCGATGTCCCTCGGCACTGGGTCGCGGATCTGCCTCATACGACGTCACTCAATCAATCCTTTCCTATGACCAGCCTTTCCACAATATGGGGAAATAGCTGACACTGGGATGTCCTCATATAGAGCGTGAGGATGTCCAGCGTCAGTTAGCGTACCAAAAGTTGTGTAGGATTCCTGAAGTGTCTCTAGTGGTTGTCCGGTAGACAGCCACTAGAGGCTGTCTTAGTGCTGCAATGTAAACATTGCAGTTGCAATGTTTTACGTTGCAGCACTAAGTGCAATAGGGACACTGCACCCAGACCACTCCAATGAGCTGAAGCAGTCTGGGTGCCTATAGTATCCCTTTAAGCAGGGGAATTTACTCAAATATAGAATTAATGTTCATAAAACCAGGGAACCCAGAGAGGACATGGGAAGGGGCACATTTCTGGCCCAAAACCATGTATTCCCAGTCACTAATAACTCCTACTGCGCACTATTCTTTAAAGAGTTCAGTCACTCTATAGCTGAAACACTCAAGTTGTGCCTAGGTGAAAAGTTGTGAAGCTTCAAACTGCATGACTGGGCTGTGACTCTAAGGACTGATCTGTTTCTGATCAGTTTTAATCTGTAATCATTGTTAAGTCTGTTACCATGTCAGCTACTTGTTGGCTCCATATTACCACTGCAGATTCATTATATTGCCAGCTGCAAAGGTAATAAGGAATCATCTTGTTGCTTAAACCTTGTGCACACTGTGTGCTGAGAGCTAATAGTAAGTCAGGAGTAGCTGACATGGTTGGAGTATCTTCATGCTGTATCCCTGAACACACTGTGTGCGTAGAAGTTGACAGGTTTCATAACAGCAGCAGTCATAGGCGTGCGCAGCCTATTGCATTAGGGTGTGCACCCTAAGGCACAAACACACACGCCGCGTATATATATATATATCTACCGTATCTATATATATATATATATATATATAGATAGATATATATATATTTATATACACACACACACACACACACACACACACACATATACATACATACATACACTACTGTGTGTGTGAGGGTGCTGTGTGTGTGAGAGAGTGCTGTGAGGATGCTGTGTGAATGTGTCTAAGGGTGCTGTGTGTGTGTGTGGGTGTGTGTGTGAGAGGGTGCTGTTAGTGTCCTGTGTGTATAAGGGAGTTGTTAGTGTGCTGTGTGTGTGTGTGTGTGAGAGAGGGTGCTGTTAGTGTGCTGTGTGTGTGCTGTGTGTGTGAGGGTGCTGTTAGTGTGCTGTGTGTGAGGGTGCTGTGTGGGGGAATTTGTTTGGAGTGATTGTGTGTGAGGATGGGGGGACAGATTAGGAAATAGCCGCCTTCTTACCTTTTGCTTGGGAAGGGGGATCCTTGCTGCCATCCCTGATCCCTGGTGGTCTTAGTGATGAGAGTGAACTCTAGCCTGCACTCTGACCTCGCAAGAGAAACCTGGCAGAGCTGCTGGCTAGAGCTCCCTGGGTCCTCTCCTGCCTCTGGGCTGGTGAGGGAGATCTTTGATCTCCACATCGGCCCATGGAGGCACACATCAAGACCAGCGCTCAGATAGCGCTGGCTCTGCATGGACCGACAGAGGAGCTCCTGTGATCTCCCCTGCCGGCCTCGATGCATGCGCGGGCCGCAGACACACCCCAGGCACATGCCTATGGCAGCAATAATTGTTTCTATTTGAAGAGTTTATAACATTTTTGATTATGCATACAAAGACAAATAAATATAGAACAGTGAGAGAATATGTTGTACAGTATAGATGAAGGCAGTTATGTTACATTCGTGAATATCTGATTTTTGTTTTTTTCTCTAAATTTGTTGAGAGACCACATCTAGTAAAACAAACAGTAAAACAAAGCTAGATAAATAAAGAACATTATAAGACTTTCACGGATGTCGTTACCGTAACACACAGGAAAGAGGATACCCACAAAATGAGGTTCCAAAAAGCCGTATTACCTGGCTTTAGAGTCAGGAATGGCCAAATGAAGGAATACACAAATACTGATACACGAAAAACAAGCCAGGTCAGGATGCCAGAATTTCTCAAAGTCAAACAAAAGCCAAGGTCAATAACAGGAAATCACAATAGAGTCGCTTAAAGCACTAAACGTGTAACTAAACAGAAACCACAATAGGGCAATGAGTAAGGGCCTAAACAGGCTTTAAATAGCTTCAAATGTGTTCTGATTGGTCCACATCATGTCTGCGACTCTATACAGCATAGGGTCGTCAAGATCAGTGTTCCCCAATACAGTCCTCAAGGACCACCAAGAGTCCAGGCATGGCCGGTGCAAGCATTTTTGGTGCCCTAGGCAAAAACAAATTTGCCACCCCATTTGCTTCACCCAATCATGTAGACTAACACACACGCTGACTTAAGTAGACACACACTGACCATGCAAACTGACACACACGCACTAACCGATGTAGACTGACACACACAGACTCATATGCACACATTGATCAATGCAGACACAGACACACTGACCCATGCAGACACACACACATACAGACAGACACACTGACCCATGTAGACACACACATATAGACACACTGACCCGTGCAAACTGACACACACACACACACACACTCACCCATGTAGACTGACACACACTGATCCATGCGGACACACACATTGACCCATTCAGACACTGACCCATACAGACACCCGATGACCCACACAGACAGACAATGACCCATGCAGACACACAGTGACCCATACAGATACACTGACCCATACAGACACACTGACCCATACAGACATACATTACACACATGACATACACACACACTGACCCATACAGACTGACATACATAAACATACTGACCAAGGCAGACTAACACACATTTTCTGACATACCTTACCTTCATTGCTGTTCGTTGCTTGCGCCTGGCTGCCTATCACATCCTTTCTCAGCACATTTCTTGTTCCTGTTATGCTCCCGCCTACTACTCCTCACGTACAGGGGAAGTGGTGGGAGAGAGGAATTAAAGCGCCTGTATGCTGCCGCCGATGCCACCGCCACCGCTACCGCAATGGATGCCTGGGAGGGACCTAACTCTGAGGGCTGTTGAGTATGCCGCTGGGCCGGTATTTTACCGGGAGCTAGTCAGCAACAATGTAAGTGCTTCCATGCGCCCGGTAAAATGGCCGGTGGCATACTCATAATAACTGATAAGCAGGTCCCTAGGCGGCCGCCTTGCTTGCCTATAGGGAGCGCCGACCCTGAGTCCAGGTTTTGTTAGTATCTCCATTGAAATAAAACACGGACACACATAAATCCTGAACTGTTGGTAGTCCATGAGGACTGGGTTGGGGAACACTGATCTAGAGGACATGGTCCATTTAAGAGCGAACGTGATGTCATGATTTTCACATCTATTTATCAATAAGCCCTTGGCGTTGGCACCTGAACGTATGTCAGCAGAGAGCAGCGGCTTGGCAACTACAGTTCCACAGGGGAATTAAATATGTAACACATGGACACGTACATGATTTAAAAGTAACCCAGATCCTAATATTGGTGCTGGATTAATCCCATATGTAGAAATCACCAAAACCAGCGAAACATAAGAATCTTAGGATAATCCATCAAGTAGATCATGGAAAGTGCGTACTTTATGGTAGCAAAATTGTTAACAACATGTCATAAAAATATGTGCAGACCTCATAAGTGACAGGCAATCCAAAATCTTAAAACACATGTCAATTAATGCAGACTGACTCTTATGTTATGGAGACAAGCTCAGGCACCGAGTGTAGTGGTGTTGTGGAGACAGACTCAGGCACTGAGTGTAGTGGTGTTTTGGAGACAAGCTCAGACACCGAGTGTAGTGGTGTTATGGAGACAAGCTCAGACACTGAGTGTAGTGGTGTTATGGAGACAAGCTCAGACACCGAGTGTAGTGGTGTTATGGAGACAGGCTCGAGCACAGAGTTTGTGGAACCACCATCCTTTATGTCAAAGTTGTGCAAGACTGCAGCCAATGACAAAAAGGATAAGGTGAGGCCTGATAGAGAGCAGTTGTTGTTGGGGGATTCTATCATAAGACGTGAGGAGCTAGACAATAGTGTCCTTGTGAGATGTCTTCCTGGAGCTACTGCTCAAAGAGACAGGAGATGTATTTGTAATATTGTTGAGCGAGCAAAGCAGGAAGAGTAATTGGATGTACTTGTCCATCTAGGTACAAATGACTTGATCTACAATGAGGTTTCAGAGGTAAAGGAAGTTTTTTTATGATCTTGCCAATGATATACGGCAGGTTGCTTACTGTGCTTCATTTCCCAGTGCATAACACTCAGAACAACAAGCATATGCATAGTAGGGACTTTAACTTGTGGCTTGATGAATGGAGTCGGGAGCAAGGATTTAGCTTAATTTCTCATGGAAATAAACTGTACAAAAAAGATGGTTTACTGGTTAGTCTGCGATGTCAGTGCTATGTGCTGATGTACCCTGACTGTCCAACTCATAATGCAAGCTGTTGGTCACATTTAAATCAGTTCTTACACCTGATTCACTACTCTAGACTGTCCCTGATGCCTTTTCTCATATATTGTAAAAAAAAAGTGCAGCATTATCATGACATTTCCTGATACATCTGTAATCTGTTACTGTCATATATAATCTTGTGAAATGTCCATACAAGCATGTATGTTATCATATGCACTGCAAAAATAAAGAATTTAAAAAAAGAAAGATGATTTACATCTTTCTCAAAAGGGAACAAATGTTCTCAGTGAGCAGTTCAGAGGTTTTGCAAGAATGTATTTAAACTAGGAGGGGAGAGAGAAAAGGGTGATAAAACATCAATCCAATTGACCCTCAAAACAAGGACAGAATGTGCCTGTAGCAAGTGTGTTAAAAATGATAAGCTTAGAGTCATGTCTACAAATTCTTGCAGTTTAGGGAATAAGATCCATGAACTCGTGGCAATAATGGCAACTGATAATGTAGATTTAGTCGCTGTTACTGAGACATGGTACAATGAAAAAAATAAGTGGGACATAGCAATACCAGGGTACTCTTTATATAGAAAAGACAGGAAAGGCAAGAAAAGGGAAGGGGTGGCCCTGCATGTGAAGGATAGCATAAAATCTAGCCTAATAAAAGTTAGCGAGCCGAACATAGAGTCCGTTTGGGTTGCGTTACAATTTGGTAATCACACAGTAACTCATCTAGGTGTGATTTATAGGCCCCCAGACAAATAGAAGAGTTAAATAATCTGTTGATGAAATAGCCAAAATGACAATGAAGGGGGGAAGTTATCATCATGGGTTACTTTAATCTTCCTGATGTGAACTGGAAATCCAAAATAGCTGATTGTGCCAGGCGCACACATATTCTAAACTTCCTACTGGGATTGTCTCTAAAACAAGTCGTTGAGGAGCCAACTCGTAAAGAAGCCATACTAGATTAAGTGTTAACAAATGGAGATTTAGTATCAGATATTACTGTAGGTGAAAGTTTAGGATCCAGTGATCATCAGTCAGTGTGGTTTAATATCAGAACAGTGACTGAGTCACACCACACAAAAACAAAAAAGTTTTAGACTTTAGAAAAACAGATTTTTCTAAATTTAGAATATGTGTTAAGGAGCCATTATCAGACCAGAGCAGTTTAAATGGAGTCCAAGATAAATGGGATTATTTAAAAATTGCATTAAGCTTGTCAGTAAAAGCAAAAAAAAACTCAGAAACCACTGTGGTACTCCGCAGATGTGGCCAAAATAGTAAAAAACTAAAAGTTAGTATTTGGTAATTATAAAAAAAAAACAGAGTGAGGAAGATAGACAGATCTATAAGATTAGGTAGAAAGAGGCTAAGCAAGTTATAAGAGCCTCCAAATCACACACAGAAGAGAAAATAGCACAGTCAGTAAAAAAAATGGGACAAAACATTTTTTAGATACATAAATGAGAAAAGGAAAGTAAAACAAGGATTAGTTAGATTAAAAACAAAAGAAGGAAGGTATGTAGAAGAGGATAAAGGTCTAGCTGACTGCCTCAATGAATGTTTTTGTTCAGTACTTACAGATGAAAATGAAGGAAAGGGACCTCAGTTAGGAAAAAGGACAAATGAGTCATTTGTGTCACATATTCATCCGCTTATAGAAATGTGGTTAATGACATTTACTGTCCACACAGGAAAAGTTGTGCCGAGCAGCAACCTAATCCACAGAAGGGTTAATGCTGAGCAGTAATTGTGCAAATGAAACCTGGTGTCATGTATTCATCCGCTTAGAGAAAAGTGATTAATGACATTTACTGTCAACACATGAAAAGTTGTGCCGAGCAGCAACCTAATCCACAGAAGGGTTAATGCTGAGCAGCAATTATGCAAATTAAACCTGGTAACTGACTTTGGGGTCAAAGGCCGGTTACAGCCTATCAGAACTAAAGGAGGGGTATTTAGGCCCAGTTCTCAGCCTGCTCAGTGCCCTGTCGTGGTTTCCCTTGTGGTTGTCTGAGAGCGCGTTCCTGTTTATAGTTTTCTACCTGGTTTTTGACTTTGGCTTTGTTTATTGACTTCTCTATATTCTGGTATCCTGACTCCTGGCTTTCCTCATCGCTGTGTCCCTTTCTGTGTTCCCTGACCTCGGCTAGTATTTTTGACTATTCTTTGTACGTTAAATCCGGCCATTCTAAGGACCGGTAATACGTTACTTATTTGTCATCCGTGCTGTACAGTTCTACGTGCTGGATCAAACAGTAATCCTGACATTACGACATGGCCATAGATCCTGTAGAACTGTGTCAGCACATAGCTGCTTGCGAGAGGAAATTAGAGGAGAATGATCACCGCATGGATCAATTCACTCAGGCTTTAAGTACGCTTCTCGCTAGAACGGAGCATCTGCAGCCTGCAGCGTCTCCTCCTATAGCACCTCTACCCTGTGTACCTCCACCCACTGTTAATAGGACTCCTTGCATCTCCTTATCACCATCCCTACAGTTTGATGGCAATATCCAGGAATGCAGGGGTTTTCTTAATCAGGTGGAGTACCATTTTGAGGCCTCACCAGGGTCATTCCCCACGGACAGAGCAAGAATTGGTTATCTAATGAATCAATTAAAGGGCAAGGCCCTTGCCTGGGCTAATCCGTTGTGGGAGAGTAATCGGAGCATAGCTCATAATTACCAGGAATTCCTTGCCGAATTCAAGCTCACGTTTGAGCCATTGGGTAGAGAGGATGACGCCTCCACTGCCCTAATGCACATCAGACAAGGTAACCGGTCTATCTCGGATTATGCTATTGAATTCCGTACCTTAGCTTCCGAGGTAGACTGGACTAACAATGGGTTAATCTCAGCATTCAAAAAGGGTCTCTCAGAGACTATACTAGATGAGATAGCCGCTAAAGAATTACCTAAGAGTCTTAACGAATTTATTACGTTTGTCATGCATATTGATAATAGGTTAAGACTCAGAGAAGTCACCAGAAGCAAGACCAGACGTACGGCTATGTCCCTAGCACCTCAATTCTCTAAACCTGTTTTGTCTAACCTCCCTGTACAGTCCGAACCCGAACCTATGCAGTTGGGGGTCACTAGACTGTCAGAGGCCGAAAAACAGTATAGGAGAAGGGAGGGGTTATGCCTATATTGCGGTAGAAAGGGACATATGATAACTAATTGTCCAGTGCGTCCGGAAAACTTCCGCACCTAAGAACCTTAAGGGGACAGATCTTAGGTGTGATGGAGTTGTCCTCTAACAAAAACAAAAGTAGATTCCTCCTTGAGGTATCTATTTCCATTGATAACAAGAAGTTTTCTTGCAGTGCCCTAATGGACTCAGGTGCTGCTGGAAATTTTATTGATGTACAGTTTATTAGGGGTAATGAGATACCGGTCAGGGAGAGACCTACGCCGCTAGCTGTAGAGGCTATTGATGGTAGACCACTCACACAACCGCTTATAACCCACGAAACTGTCCCTATTACGATCTCCATTGGGGCCTCCCATAGGGAGGAGATGACGTTTCAGGTTATTACTTCTCCATCATGTCCTATCATATTAGGGTTTCCGTGGCTGAGTAAGCACAATCCCTATATTGACTGGGCTAATGGGGAGATATTAGAATGGGGTAAAGAGTGTATGGGGAGATGTATAAAACCAGTACTAAAGAGATTGGATACTATTGACCTTCCCACTACCACTCCCCAAACTCCTGGAGTTCCCATACAATACCGAGAACTTCAGGAGGTGTTTAACAAGGCTCAATCCGATGTATTGCCTCCCCACAGAGCATATGACTGTGCCATTAACCTGTTTCCAGGCGCTATGCCACCTAAGGGGGCAGTTTATGCCTTATCTCCCCAGGAGAGTAAAATAATGGAGGAATACATCAAAGAATCCTTGAGCAAAGGGCACATAAGAAAGTCATCCTCACCAGCTGGTGCAGGATTCTTTTTTGTTGAGAAAAAGGGTGGTGAGTTACGCCCTTGCATAGACTACAGGGCACTTAATAAAATCACTGTAAAAAATGCATACCCTATTCCACTCATTTCCGAATTGTTCGATAGACTTCAGGGAGCTAAAGTATTTACTAAGCTTGACCTTAGGAGCGCTTACAATTTGGTTAGAATTAAAGAGAATCATGAGTGGAAGACGGCATTTAATACCCGTAGTGGACACTATGAATATCTGGTAATGCCATTTGGGTTATGCAACGCCCCGGCCGTATTCCAAGACTTTATAAATGATGTACTCAGGGAATTCATTTACTCATTTGTCTTGGTTTATTTGGACGATATTTTGGTGTATTCCCCTGATCTTCAAACTCACCACTCCCATGTGAAACAGGTTCTGCAGACGTTGTTGAAAAATAAACTTTATTGTAAATTAGAAAAGTGCATATTTGACCAGCCTGAAGTCCACTTTTTGGGTTACAACATCTCTGCATCGGGATTTCAAATGGATCCTAAAAAACTAGAGGCTGTACTACACTGGCCATTACCCTCTGGTTTAAAAGCCATTCAAAGGTTTATTGGTTTTGCCAACTATTACAGAAGATTCATCAAGGGATTTTCTTCTGTAATAGCCCCAATCACAAATATGACTCGCAAAGGGGTTAGTAGCACGGTATGGTCCAAAGAGGCTGTGAATGCTTTTGAGACTCTTAAACAAAGATTTGCCTCTGCGGACATACTAAAACATCCTGACACCAGTAAACCTTTTATATTGGAGGTTGATGCATCCGAGACAGGGGTAGGGGCTGTTCTCTCTCAGAGAGAAAGCCAGGGAACACCATTGCATCCTTGTGGCTACTTCTCCAGAAAGATGTCTCCTGCTGAGCGCAACTATGATATTGGCAATAGAGAACTGTTGGCCATTATTCTTGCCCTCAAGGAGTGGCGACATCTTTTGGAGGGTTCCAAGGACCCCCTGTTGATCATAACGACCACAAAAATCTGGCATATATAGGGGATGCCAAACGTTTGTCTTCCAGACAGGCTAGATGGTCACTGTTCCTTTCACGTTTTAACTTTCTCATTACTTATAGACCTGGTTCTAAAAATACCAAGGCTGATGCCTTGTCCAGGCAATTTGATAATGAGTCAGCTCCGGAACAGGTGACATCTCCTATTATTCCAACAGAGTGTATTATTGCTACTACTGTCCTCTCACTGTCTTCTCCACTGCTTGGCACCATACTGGAGGCCCAGCCTCAGGCGCCCAGTGGTAAACCGTGTGATAAACTGTTCGTTCCCCTATGTGAAAGGGTTAATATCATGAAAGTGTTCCATGACAATATAACTGCTGTACACCTGGGCATCAATAAGTCCACTGCCGCGATCACTAGATCATTTTGGTGGGATTCACTCAGGAAAGATGTAAAGGAGTATGTGCAGGCATGTTCTGTGTGTGCAGTTTCTAAGGTGACTCATGCACTTCCTTGTGGCCTGTTGCAGCCTCTTCCTGTTCCTGAGATTCCATGGTCCCACCTATCCATGGACTTTATTGTTGAGCTTCCTAGCTCTGCTGGGTTCACTACTATTCTCATGGTTGTAGACCGATTTTCTAAGATGGCTCACTTCATTCCTCTCAAGAAGTTGCCATCTTCGCAAGATTTGGTCCTAATTTTCATACGTGAAATTGTCCGTTTGCATGGCATCCCCACAATATTGTGTCTGATAGGGGCTCTCAGTTTGTGTCCAGGTTCTGGAGGGCGTTCAGTAAACAATTGGGGATTGATCTCTCCTTCTCCTCCTCCTACCATCCACAGACCAATGGTACAGCTGAGAGGGCTAACCAGTCATTAGAAGTTTATTTGCGTTGTTTTATTAATAGCACACAAGACAATTGGTCCGAACTACTCCCGTGGGCCGAGTTCGCTAGAAACAATGCTGTTCATGACTCCTCTGGGCACAGTCCATTTTTTGTCAATAATGGTAGGCATCCTACGGTTCTCCCTGCGGTATTTTCTGATACTGCCATTCCTGCTCTGGATGAGCATCTGGCCTCCATTCGGGATACCTGGGTTAAGGTTCAAACTGCTCTAGGGGCTGCTGCTGAACGCTTCAAACATTTTGCTGATAAGCGTAGGAGTGCCAACCCGGTGTACCAAGTGGGGGACCGGGTTTGGTTGTCATCTCGCAACATCAAGCTTAAGGTCCCTAGCATGAAGTTTGCCCCTAGATTCCTTGGTCCCTATAGAGTGCTTCGTAGGATCAATCCAGTGTCTTACTCTCTGGCTCTTCCTGCATCTTTAGGGATTCCCAACACTTTTCATGTGTCCTTACTCAAACCTCTTGTCTGCAATAGATATACTGTTCCTTGTGTTCCTCCCCCTCCGGTGGTGGTGGGTGGTCAGGAAGAGTATGAGGTATCTTCTATCGTGGATTCTAGGTTTTCTCGGGGCACTTTACAGTACTTGGTTGTTTGGAAAGGTTACGGTCCTGCTGATCGTTCTTGGGTTTCGGCTCCTGACCTGCATGCGGGCCGTAAGATCCGCGCTTTTCACGCTAAATTTCCTCTCAAGCCTGGTCCTGTCCGCCCGGTGGGCGTTCTTCAGGTGGGGGGTAATGTCACATATTCATCCGCTTATAGAAAAGTGATTAATGACATTTACTGTCAACACATGAAAAGTTGTGCCGAGCAGCAACCTAATCCACAGAAGGGTTAATGCTGAGCAGCAATTATGCAAATTAAACCTGGTAACTGACTTTGGGGTCAAAAGCCGGTTACAGCCTATCAGAACTAAAGGAGGGGTATTTAGGCCCAGTTCTCAGCCTGCTCAGTGCCCTGTCGTGGTTTCCCTTGTGGTTGTCTGAGAGCGCGTTCCTGTTTATAGTTTTCTACCTGGTTTTTGACTTTGGCTTTGTTTATTGACTTCTCTATATTCTGGTATCCTGACTCCTGGCTTTCCTCATCGCTGTGTCCCTTTCTGTGTTCCCTGACCTCAGCTAGTATTTTTGACTATTCTTTGTACGTTAAATCCGGCCATTCTAAGGACCGGTAATACGTTACTTATTTGTCATCCGTGCTGTACAGTTCTACGTGCTGGATCAAACAGTAATCCTGACAATTTGTTACATGTGAGTTTACAGAGGAAGAGGTTCTATTTCAACTGTCAAAAGTAAAGACAAATAAGTCAATGGGGCCTAATGGAATATACCCAAAGTTATTAAAATAGTTTATGGGTGGGGGCGTGACTACGACACAGAAGGGAGCAGATGCATGGCGGCTGACCTCCGGCTGAATAACGCGCTGATATAAGCACCACAGTGACCAGACACCCGATCCCGGCAGACACAGAGCCCAAAGAACCCCTCATGATATGGGGAAGAAGATTAAACGGCTCAAAGCCCTGACTGTGGATGGTTTCTGCGACATCAACGAACTCCTGCAACCACAGCCTAAACCTAAAATGGCGTCGTCCGACTCACCTTATTCCTCCTATGAAGACGAAGTACTGGATGCCCCTGATAAGATCCCTCGCACAATAGGTCCACACCACCGGCAGAAGATTTATCAGCCCCAGCCACAAAGGGCGACATAAAAGCCCTTATGAATAACATTCGGGCCTTCTTTAATGCTGACCTCGACATTATCAGGGAGGAAGTCACTGAAATCACAGCACGGAAAGTAATGGAAACTATGTTAAAGGATAGGATTGTTGAACATCTAAAATCACATGGATTTCAAGATCAGAGACAACATGGGTTTAGTTCAGGGCTCAACAAACCCCTAGTCACCCCCCTCCCTACAAAATTTACCCCTACCTACCCCCCTTACCTTAAAAATAGTGAGGGGGGACCAATAACTAGGTACCTTTTTTTTTTTATAAAACTTACCATTTGATGTCTTCTTTTTTCTAAAATCTTCTTTTTTCAGAAGATTGAGGGCCGGGGGGAGGACAATAGGTCCCCCCACTTATTCTAATTTAGAGCCCCCACCCACCACTCATGGGTGGGGGCTGGGGGGGGACAATAGGTCCCCCCATTATTTTACTTTAGGGCCCCCACCCGCCGCTCGGGGGGGGACAATTGGTCCCCCCCTTATTCTTCTTTAGGGCCCCCACCCGCCACTCAAGGGTGGGGGCCAGTTGGGAGGACAATAGGTCCCCCCCTTGAAGTAATTTAGGGCCCCCACCCACTGCTCAGGGGTGGGGGCTGGGGGGGAGGACATTAGGTCCCCCCCTTATTTACTCAGGGGTGTGGGCCGGGGGGGAGGACAATAGGTCCCCCCGTTTTTCTGATTTAGGGCCCCCACCCGCTGCTCAGGGTTGGGGCCGGGGGGGCAATAGGTCCCCCCTTCAGTTTAAAGCAGCGGGTGGGGTAAAAGTAAGTAAAAAATGTTACCCCCCCACCAGGTGACTAGGGGTCCCCAAACCCATAGTCACCCCCTCCCCCACCAAAAAAAATTAACCCCCTACCTACCCCCCTCACCCTAAAAATAATGAGGGAGGAACCTTTAACTAAGTACCTGTAAAAAAAAATAAAACTTACTATTTTATGTCTTCTTTCTTCTAAAATCTTATTTTTTCAGCCCCAAAAAAGGCCAAATAAAAAATCCATAATAACCGACGCAATTTAAAAAAAAAAAAAAAAACGAGCGCAAAAAAATAATCCATCTTCACCCGGCGAGGGCTCCGCGCAGACTGAGCTCTGCAGGGTGGGAGAAGGCTTATAAAGCCTTGCCCCGCCCTGCAATTAGGCTCAGAGCACTCTGATTGGTGGGTTTAAGTAACCAATCAGAGAGTTATGAGTCAAATTACACAGCTGTGTAAAATGACACAGAGCACTCTGATTGGTGGATTTCAAACCAACCAATCAGAATGCTGTGACAGGTAAATGTAGAGACTTACCTGTCAATCTCTTCATTTACCTGTCAGAGCACTCTGATTAGATGGCTTAAACCCACCAATCAGAGAGCTCTGAGCCTACTTGCAGGGCGAGGCAAGGCTTTATAAGCCTTCCCCCGCCCTGCAGAGCTCAGTCTGCGCGGAGCCCTCGCTGGGTGAAGATTGATTATTATTTTTTGTGCTTCTTTTTGCGTCGGTTATTATGGATTTTTTTTATTTGGCCTTTTTTTGGGGCTGAAAAAATAAGATTTTAGAAGAAAGAAAACATCGAATGGTAAGTTTTCTTTTTTTTCCAGGTACTTAGTTAAAGGTCCCCCCCCTCATTATTTTTAGGGTGAGGGGAGTAGGTAGGGGGTTAATTTTTTTTGGGGGGGAGGGGGTGACTAGGGGTTTGGGGACCCCTAGTCACCTGGGGGGGGTTAACAATTTTTTTATGGCCCCCACCCACCGCTCAGGGGTGGGGTCCAGGGGGGAGGACATTAGGTCCCCCCCTTATTAGTATTTAGGGCCCCCACCCACTGCTCAGGGGTGGGGGTCAAGGGGGAGGACCTTAGGTCCCCACCTATTAGTATTTAGGGCCCCCACCCGCCACTCAGGGGTGGGGGCCAGGGGGGAGGACAATAGGTCCCCCCCTTATTAGTATTTAGGGCCCTCACCCACCGCTCAGGGTTGGGGGCCAGGGGGGAGGACATTAGGTCCCCCCTTATTCCAATTTAGGGCCCCCACCCGCCGCTCAGGGGTGGGGGCCGGGGGGGAGGACATTAGGTCCCCCTTATTAGTATTTAGGGCCCCCACCCACCACTCAGGGGTGGGGACCGGGGGGGAGGACATTAGGTCACCCCCTTATTTTACTGTAGGGCCCCCACCCGCTGCTCAGGAGTGGCTGAAAGACCAATTTAGGTCTTTCAGCCGTTTGGTAGATAACTCCCTAATACCGTGGGAATTAGGGAGTTATCTACTAAGCGGCTGCAAGAGAAGTCCCGAAGTGCCGAAGTCCCGAAATTCCGAAGTGTCGAAGTTGCGTAATTTCCGAAGTTGCCAAAGTGTTGAAGTGCCGAATTGTCGAAGTCCCAAATTGCGAAAGTCACGAATTTCGGAATGCCAAACCGAAAATTTTCCCCATGCACATGCCTATTCCTGACTAAGTGTGGGCATGTCTAGTTTGTTTATATAGTTGTGGATGCCTTCTTTGGATGGCTGCGGGATGGAGATGTCAGCTTCTAAATTATACAGAGTGCACATTTTTCTGATATCAGTCCAACAGATATCCTCCTTGCACATTACACACAATGCCAATTACTACCTATGGTCTCCTACTGAGACATGTTCTTAAAAACGACTCACTATGCCAATTGTTCTCAACACCGCATCTTTCTCATGGCTAGAAGGGACTCGTCAATGTGTTTCATATGAACAAACACTAATGCAGACTTATATCACTGTCTGTGGGAGTGTGGCCCTATCAGCAGGGCCGGACTGGCCCACCGGGATAGCGGGAAATTTCCCGGTGGGCCGGGCAGACAGCTGGCAGACAGCTGGCTCACCAGCGCACTACAAAGAGACCGGGGCTGGAATATGACGTCAAACTCCGGCCCCGGTCTCATTAAGCGGCGCGCTGGGGAGGGGGAGCAGAGACAGAACAGCCAGCTCCCCCTGCGGCCGCCAGAAGACTCAGCTCCCCCATGTGGCCGCCAGCACAAAGGTAGAAATTATGTGTGTCAGTGTGAGTGTATGTGTCATGGTGTGTGTGTCTGTCTGTGTCATTGTGTGTGTGTGTGCCTCTGTCTGTCATGGTGTGTGTGTCTGTGTCATTGTGTGTATCTGTCTGTGTCATTGTGTGTGTCTCTGTCTGTCATGGTGTGTGTGCCTGTCAGTGTGACTGTATGTGTGTCTGTGTCATGGTGTGTGTGTCTGTGTCATTGTGTGTGTGTCTGTCTGTGTCATTGTGTGTGTCTGTCTGTGTCATTGTGTGTGTGTGTCTCTGTCATGGTGTGTCTCTCTGTGTCATGGTGTGTGTGTGTGTGTCTGTCCGTCATGGTGTGTGTCTGTGTCATGCAATGTGTGTCTTTGTCATTGTGTGTGTGTGTGTCTGTCATGTAATGTGTGTCTGTCATGTAATGTGTGTCTGTCTGTGTCATGGTGTGTGTGTCTGTCTGTGTCACGGTGTGTCTGTGTCACAGTTTCTCTCTTTTTTTTTTCGTTTGACATCCCATTTTTGTATTTTGTGTCGTGGTGTCTGTGTGTCATGGTGTGTGTGTCTGTCTGTGTCATGTAATGTGTGTCTGTGTCACAGTGTGTGTTTGTGTCACAGTCTGTCTGTGTTATGGTGTTTTTCTGTCATGGTATGTGTGTGTCTCTGTCATGGTGTGTGTCTGTCTTTGTCATGGTGTGTCTGTGTTTCTGTCTGTGTCACGGTGTGTGTGTGTCTGTGTCACGGTCTGTCTGTGTCATGGTGTGTGTCTGTCATGGTATGTGTGTTTTTACTCACCTTTTCCCCTCCCACGTCGTGCTGGTCTCCCCTCGACTGGCCCTGCCTCTATGGCTGAGATCATCAAGCTTGATGATCTCAGCCAATCCACACTGACACAGGAAGCACCTCTAGTGACCGTCTGAGTGTCTGTCACTAGGAAGCAATGTAAACACTGCCTTTTCTCTAAAAAGTCAGTGTTTACATTGAAAAGTCTGCAGGGACAGGCTATAGACCCCAGGACCACTACATTAAGCTGTGTGTGTGCGCGTGTGTGTGTGTGTGTGTGCGCGCGCGCGTGTGTGCGTGCCTGCTACTGAGTGAGCTTGTGTTTTTATGTCAGTGACCTTATGTATATCAGTGAGATTGTTTGTGTATGAGGCTGTGTATCAATCAGCTTGTGTCAGTGAGATTGTCTGTGTCTGCATGTGAGTATGCTTACTGTATAATTAAAAATGTTACTCTGAAAGGACCAATATTTTATATTGGAAAAAGCAATATATATATCAATCATCTAGGGTGGCAAGACATAGCCTTACATATTACACGCGACAATATATGGACCAATGACTTATGGGGCTGGCATAGATTTTTTTTCAGGGCTGCTTTGGAATCCCCAGTCCGGCCCTGCCTATCAGGTCATTTTGAGGGAAGGTGAATCACCATCTAGGCTCTCATAACATGCCCTCTCTGCCGCATCAACCAGGGTTTCTGGTTTAGGGACCACTCCCGGGTCATTCCATTCCTCTCAGAAGGTTCATTTGCGGCAACAGTGTGGCACAAGGCATTACTCCAGTTCTGGAGCCAGCTGTGTACACCTTCTTTGCATCTATTCTTAACCGAACTCAATTTTCGCTTTAAAATTGATTGGTTGAACACTTCCAACAAAGAAATCTTAGTTAATAAATTCTACCAAACGTGGAAATATTACATTCCTACCTTGGACAGGCCTTTCCAATCCAAGATTAGAGCAACCCTGCAGTACACGGCATGGTTCTCGGTGGAAATCTGTATTTTTATTTTTGTTATTATTTTGTTTCTGCATATAACATTTTTGTGGGGGGATATGTTGATTATTGTATTATTTTCCATATTGTACACTTGCTTAAAGGAGCACTATAGTGCCAGAAAAACAAACTCGTTTTCCTGGCACTATAGGGTCATTAGGCCCCCCACCCTCAGGGCCCCCCTCCCGCTGGGCTGAAGGGGTTAAAACCCCTTCAACCACTTACCTTTCTCCAGCGCCAGGCTCCCTCTGTGCTGGAAAACTCTCCACCCCATGCCGACGTCAGATCCGAGCGCGCGCATTCAAACAGCCCATATGAAAGCATTACTCAATGCTTTCCTATGGACGGCCAGCGTCTTCTCACTGTGATTTTCACAGTGAGAATCGCAGAAGCGCCTCTAGCGGCTGTCAGTGAGACAGCCACTAGAGGCTGGATTAACCCTCAGTGAAACATAGCAGTTTCTCTGAAACTGCTATGTTTTCAGCTGCAGGGTTAAAACTAGAGGGACCTGGCACCCAGACCACTTCATTGAGCTGAAGTGGTCTGGGTGCCTATAGTGGTCCTTTAATTTCTCATGATGAATAATACTCTTTGTAAATTTTCACCTTGTTCACTGACATTCCTAATAAAAATTTATTTTAAAAAATGATACAGAGTGGAATAATACGTGGCAAATTCATTTGTTGCAAGATCATAACTGAATATTAATATATGGGATTCTCAAATTAGCCTGTCTTTCTTTGAGCATTTGTGCCAGAAGCTACCCAACAAGGTTGCTTTGGACATAGGTAGTTGCTTTGTTCAAGTATGCGGTTTGTCTTATTAAGATCCTCGTAGCTACTATTTTGTGGACAGACCAGAACTTGTGTGGTTGATACAGTGAGAGGAAAATGTATTTGATCCCCTGCTGATTTTTAACGTTTGTCCACTAACAAAGAAATGCTCAGTCTATAATTTTAATAGTGTATTTTAACAGTAAGAGACAGAATAACAACAACAAAAATCCAGAAAAACGCATGTCAAAAAAGTTATACATTGATTTGGATGTCAATGAGTGAAATAAATATTTGACCCCTTCAACTTAGCACTTGATGGCACAGAAGTCAGACGGTTATTGTAGTTGGCCACCAAGTTTGCACACATTTTAGGAAGGCTTTTGTCCCACTCCTCTTTGCAGATCCTCTCCAAGTCATTAAGGTTTCGAGGCTGACGTTTGGAAACTCGAACCTTCAGCTCCCTCCTCAGATTTTCTATGGGATTAAGGTCTGGAGACTGACTAGGCCACTCCAGGACCTTAATGTGCTTCTTCTTGTTGCCTTGGCTGTGTGTTTTGGGTCATTGTCATGCTGGACTACCCATCCACTATGAATTTTCAATGCCCTGGCTGAGGGAAGGAGGTTCTCACCCAAGATTTGATAGTGCATGGCCCCTTCCATCGTCCCTTTGATGTGGTGCAGTTGTCCTGTCCCCTTAGCAGAAAAACACCCCCAAAGCATAATGTTTTCACCTCCATGTTTGACTGTGCGGATGGTGTTCTTGAGGTGATAGGCAGTATTCTTCCTCCTCCAAACACGGCGAGTTGAGTTGATGCAAAAGAGCTCTATTTTGGTCTCATCTGACCACAACACTTTCACCCAGTTATCCTCCGAATCATTCAGATGTTCACTGGCAAGCTTCAGACGGGCCTGTACATGTGCTTACTTAAGCAGAATAACATACTAAAAAATGTTGTACTAAAACTGATAAAGTTAAAACCTGTGGGTTAAATTAGGTCTATTATGACCACTATCACAGGCATTTAATCCTAGCATATCAATTTTGAGACACACTATACTACATCTTTGGTGGTGTGACGAGAGCAATCTCGCCACATTGGCTTGTTATGCAGAGCCTGAGTTTGGGAGCCCTACACAAGCCCGGTTCAGTGATCTCTTGGAGTGGAGGGAGAGCAGGTATGACTGGGACGACACTCACGAAATTGAGCAAGACCTGGCTCACCTAGCAACCCGGGAGTGGGAACTGGAGCATGACTACTGAGATCTCTTCCACTCCATTGAGAAGATTCAGCAGGACAGCAAGGTGACAGATCCAGTTCCAGACCCATTCAGCTGAGAAGAACCCCAGGTGGCGGGTGGAGATGGGACTGAGGTCTCTCTACCGATGTTGCAGGGAATCGGGAGCCCAAGCTCCATTCCCCAGCGGCAGGCTGAGTTACAGGGGACAGAGATAGTTGCTTCTGTCCCCCAGCAGCAGTGTGAATTGCAGGGAATTGGGAGCCCCAGCTCCATTTCCCAGCGGCAGGCTGAGTTACAGGGGGCAGAGACAAGTGGTCCTGTCCCCCAGCGGCAGTGTTCCTTGCAGGGAGAGGAGAGCAGCCTCCTTCCTCCCCAGTGGCAGGGTGAGCTACAGGGATGCTGGGCAGTCGGCTCAGATCCCCAGCGGCAGTGTGATTTATTGGGAATTGGGAGCCCGGTCTCCATTCCCCATGGGAGATATTGCAGGGAATTGGGAGCCCAGTCTCTATTCCCCAGCGGCAGTACGAATTACAGGGAATTGGGAGCCCAGTCTCCATTCCCCAGCGGCAGAGTTTCCTACCGGGAATAGAGAGCCCACTCTCCTTTCCCCAGCAGCAGGACTCTGTATTGGGAGCAGAGACAGTCGGTCTCCCTCCCCCGCGGCTGGAAGTATGTATGGGAGAGGAGCTTGTTACCTCCTCTCCCCAGCGGCAGCTTAATGTACAAAGGGGAGACAGTAAGCCCCACAACTGTGCAGATGGGACCGTGGTCTCTGCATGTACAGCACAGGGGGTAGGGACGGTCGGTTCTGCCCCCCAGCAACAGGGCTGTTTAGCCAAAGGGGAGACAGTCGGTCTCCAGCAGCCGGGCTGTGTGTCTAAAGGGGAGACAGTCTGTCTTCAGCAGCAGGACTGTGTGTCTAAAGGGGAGACAGTCGGTCTCCAGCAGCAGGGCTGTGTGTCTAAAGGGGAGACAGTCGGTCTCCAGCAGCAGGGCTGTGTGTCTAAAGGGGAGACAGTCGGTCTCCCCCTCCAACAACCAGGCTTCAACCAGGCTACCTTCCCAGTAGCGCTGGCACCAGGGCAGAGTACTGCTGGTCTCTGCCCACTCAGCAACCCACCAAGTCAGCATACCCGTACCCAGCACAGCCGTGGTGAGGCCCCTAGATATGGACAAGCTTCTCCTCTACCCCGGTGTAGTAACCATTTATTGTGGGTGGCCTGTGCTGTTGATTGTGTTTTGTGGGTGGGCTGCTGGACTAACAAGGGCACTGACCGGCAGGAGGTCAGATACCCTGTTAGTCTGTTTGGAAAAGGGGAGAGATGTGACGAGAGCAATCTCACCACATTGCATTGGAGAAGCCTGGTTGCTCCCCTGTTGCCTTTGGATTATGGCCCCATGTTAAAAGGCTTGATTTTCCCCTGCAAAGACAAGAAAGCCGGGTCATTTGGTGCTTGCCCTGTTTGAGCAGTGATACCCCAGATAGCTATGCCATGGAGCCCATTTGTATAATGAAAGACTATGGGAAAGACTTTGGCTCCATGGCAATTGAACTGTATGTGTGTGCTCTGAGTGCCATTCAGTAATAATGTGTGCTCAGACCTAAGCTATCTGGGCATATGTTGCATGTCTGTATTTTATGTCATAAATGTAACCTTGTGTATTTTATTGTATTTTACTGTCTTTTTGCTGCCATGTGTTCAATGGAGTTTTGCCTCTGTCTTTGGAGATAATTGGATTACTTCTAATTATCTCCAGGATAGAAGACTCTGTGGAACTGGTTTTGGGCAGAAAAGCCATGCTTCCTGTGGTCACAAAGGACTACGATCTATCTTTTGAACCACTGGACCAATTTGTATGATTTTGACGTATGTTTGTATTTGGAGTATGCTGATTCTGAAAATGTAAGTTTTATGTGAATGTGATGCATTCTTTTCAAGTTATGAATAATGTGGAAAAATTGTATTTCTCTGCTTGTGCTAAATTACATTACCCATTGTGTAAGGTAATTGAATCACAAGCAGAGGGGAGGAATTTGTGTGGGAGTGTCTGATTGTATTGTATGTGTTTATTGGTTGTGTTCCAAAACCCTGTGGGTGGTACTAATGTGTAAGAATGTGTACATAAGCACAATAAACCCACAGCTCTGACTGTTCACTGCTTGACTCTCAACACAGAGCTTTGTCTCGTTCTTGGGGGGATTTACTGTATGCTGTTCCAGTTCGACTGCTAGGAGTGTAAACCTATTCATATGGTTTTTCCTATTCGGCTGTTTACAGCATTCGTATGGTTTCCTGTTCGGCGGATTGGTGTTCTGCAGTAGCTGTGCCTGCATCTTTGGAAGGGGAAGATCTTCTAAACGGCGGTTTAACCCTTTTATGCTGAGGGTGCTGTAACAGGTGACATTTACCAATTGATTACCACCAGTGGAACAGCTACAGCAATGTTTTTATAGCTGTCTGTATTTTTCTTTTTTTGTATATAGTATTATTTTGTTATGTGTTGCAGTTTGTTCTTGTTGGAGTTTTTTATCTACTAAATAAAAGCTAAGTCTTATCAGAATTATTGTCTCTCTCCTTTAGTATTCTATACCGTATACAGGTATTGCATCCTCCACTTTGTTCTTTTGTTTGTTCTATTGCCCAGTTAAGGGGTAAGCCCTCCCCCCCCGCCCCCCCCTTTAGGAGGTATGCATAGGCTTTAGATATCCTTTTCTTCTTTTTTCTTTTCGTTTAGTTTCTTTTCTGTTAGGCTCTCATTAACAAGATCCTCCCGGGTAGTTCTCGGCTGATTCATCACCGTTGATCTCTCACGATCCACTAATGATCATTGAAACTCCTCAAGGTAAGATTTTGCAGGAAGCACCAGACTGAGAGAGACTGACAGTTATTTTGTGTTTCTTCCATTTGTGATATATAATCACACCAACTGTTGTCACCTTTTCACCAAGCTGTTGGCGATGGTCTTATAGCCCATTCAAGCCTTGTGTAGGTCTACAATCTCATCCCTGAGATCTTTGGACAGCTCTTTTGTCTTGCCCATGGTAGAGAGTTTGGAATCTGATTGATTGCTTCTGGGGACAGCTGTCTTTTATACATGTAACGAGCTGAGATCTCAGCTTGTTACCTGTATAAAAGACACCTGGGAGTCAGAAATCTTGCTGATTGATAGGGGATCAAATACGTATTTCACTCATTGACATGCAAATCAAGTTATAACGTTTTTGAGATGCGATTTTCTGGATTTTATTTTTGTTATTCTGTCTCTCACTGTTAAAATACACCTACCATTAAAATTATAGACTGATCATTTATTTGTCAGTGGACAAATGTTCAAAATCAGCAGGGGATCAAATAATTTTCACCCTCACTGTATTGATGCAGTACACTCCATCTAGGGTTAACTTTTTTAAGGGGAAGAATGTAAGTCATCATGCGTCCCACGCAGTGTGGTAGCTATACCATTGTGATGTCACCTGGGATGCATCTCAGTGGATTGTTTTGCTGTCTGATGCATCACATCTAACCTGAGTGAAAAACACTTTCTGCATAGCCTGTATTTGTTTAATAGCCTCCTTTACAGAGGATATACCTTAATGGAGGTTGGGAATATCTTTCTCTGTGGCCCTAAACTGGTCAGTCATTACCTGAACATCAGCCTTGATTAGAACTAGATCTGCCTGAAAGAACTTTTGTATGTCAGTTAATAAATTCTAAATGTCCTTTTTCCTCTGGAGGAGCTTGTATAGAGACATCCACATTAGTGTTGCATGTAGATTAAGCCTCGACTCCTTCTAAATCCTCCATTTTGACAGGAGTGGTTCTGAAGTAATGTACCTATATCATAGCTATTCACCAAAATACTTGTGTGAGGCTTATGAGACTGGCGTTCCATCTCTGCTGCTAATTGTTTTGTGTTAGTAAGGTCTGTAAGAGGGAATAATTCCATCCACAGGGCACACTGTTGGATAAGCTTCCACCTCCAGCAGCAAGGATTTTTGGCTACACAGATGAAGATTTTTCAGTCCCTTTCCAAGCACATGCTCCATACCTGGGTCCCGATAGGCATACAGCCAGGGCCGGCCTTAGGCAATTAGGCGCCCTGTGCAAAAAGTCTTCACGGCGCCCCCCCCACCTCCCACCAAGTTGCCTGAATACAGTAACACACACAGGCACCGGGGACGTGTGTATCACGAGGCAAACAAGGCATCTGCCTTGGGCGCCACTTTGCAGGGGGCGGCAAAAAAAAGCATCCCTCCAAACCCCCAGGCAGATCCCTTGCTTGCCTCGCATCCTGGGGGGCTCAAGAGCTGACCGGCTGGCCACTTTTGAGCCCCCCCAAGGCTGGCAGCGGGCAGCGAAGGAGCATACTCACCTGAGCTCTTCCTGGTCAGCTTCCTCTGCGCCGCTTAATGAAGCCGGGAGCCAGAATATGACGTCAGTCCGGCTCCCAGCATCACTAAGCGCTGCTTACTCAGCCTGTGCGCCCCCTGCCTGCCTGCCCAGCAGCCACACTGGACTGCTGGTAAGAAATCCACTCCAGCTTTCCCAGGGAGGCTGGGTGGATTTAAAATAAATGTAAAAAATATTAGTTTGTGAGTGTTAGTGGAAATGTCTGTGTGTGTGTCTGTCAGTGTTTATTTTGAAGTGAATGTGTGTGTAATTGTGTGTGTCTGTAAGTGAATGTGTGTGTGTCTGTGAGTGAATGTGTGTGTTGGTCAGTGAGTGTATATGTGTCAGTCAGTGAGTGTGTATGTGTCAGTCAGTGAGTGTGTATGTGTCGTCAGTGAGTGTGTATGTGTCGTCAGTGAGTGTGTGTCGGTCAGTGAGTGTGTAAGTCAGTGAGTGTGTAAGTCAGTGAGTGTGTAAGTCAGTGAGTGTGTATGTGTCGGTCAGTGAGTGTGTGTCGGTCAGTGAGTGTGTGTCAGTCAGTGTGTATGTGTCGGTCAGTGGAGTCGTGCGTCTTTCAGTGAGTGCTTGCGTCTGTCAGTGAGAGTGTGCATCTGTCAGTGTGTGTCCAAGTAATAGTGTATGTGTGTATGTCATTGTTTGTCAGTGTATATGAGAGTGTGTGTCTGTCAGTGAGTGTGCGTCTGTCAGTGAGTGAGCGTCTGTCAGTCAAGGTGCGGCCTTGACAGGAAGGGGTGGGGGAAATTTAAACTCGGTTACAGGCATGTACACACACACTCAGTTAAAGGCAGTCACACATACAGGCACAGGCACAGGCACAAACAATGGCACAGCTACAGCGACACACACAGACAGACAGTCACATAGGCAGTCACACACACAGACAGACACACAGTAACACACACATAGACAGTTATACACACACAGGCAGGCAGTCACACAGATAGAAAGTCACACACACAGGCAGGCAGTCACACACAGACAGTTACAGACAGACACACACAGGCAGGCAGGCAGTCACATACAGGCAGTCACACACACACAGGCAGTCACACACACGGGCAGTCACACAGACAGACAGTCACACAGACAGACAGTCACACACACAGGCAGTCACATACATAGGCAGTCACACAGACAGACAGTCACACACACAGACAGTCACACACAGGCAGGCAGTCACACACAGAGACAGTCACACACACACACACACACAAGGACAGGCAGTCACACAGACAGTCACACACACACAGACAGTCACACACACACAGGCAGGCAGTCACACAGACAGTCACACACACAGACAGACAGTCACACAAACAGGCAAACAGTCACGCACACACACTTACCTCTTTCCAGTGGATGCAGTTGGCTGATGGGGAAGCATCTTTCCCTCTTCCTGTACAGCAGGGGCTTCGGGAGGTATTAGCCCCGTCTCCGCCTCTCGATAAGCCCCGCCTCCGCCGCTCGGTAAACCCCGCCCCCTCTGCCGCGATTTTTTTTTTTTTTTTTAAATAGACCCGGGTGGAGAATAATTAATCCTCCAGCCGGGTACCTCTTTTAGCTCCCCTGCACTCCGGCCATGAGTGAGCTGTGTCGGCCACAGGGCGCCCCCTGTTCCATGGCGCCCTGTGCGGTCGCACAGCTCGCACACCCCTAAGGCCTGCCCTGCATACAGCAATGCCTCTTCTAGTTCTAGAAGCTTCCTGCATTGCTAGGCTGCGTTGATCGTCGCTCATTGACCAATTCATAATATAGGCCAATATAGTTCCTCACATTGGCATGAAAACCGTCCCCTCCCTCCCAAAACTAAAAGACCTCATTCCTAAACCCTTCTCTCAAACTAGTATACTCACCTTCTGGTGCGCCCTAAGGAGGCTGCCTAATTTGCCATATGGTAGCACCTTCACTGCAATTACCTTGCATGCTGCTTTCTCATGAGCCTGGAAGCAAATTGACAAAATGGGACTCCATTGTTGGTAAAAATGTTCTGCGTCATTGGCTATGCCAAAAAAGGGGGATGGTCTTGCCACAGAATGGACAATTCAGCCTGGCATAGATCTGGATGGTTGGGAGACCTGCAATTGCTTGGGCTGGCAGGGCCAGATTAAGAGTCCAGTGGGCCTGGAGCTGACAATTATGATGGGCCTAATTACAGAATCTTATCGACCAAAAACACTAAAACAGTCGTACCTCCCAAGCGTCATGTATCTGATGGCGATGGTGTTGGAGGGAAACTCAAAGGATGCAGCTATAAGAAAACACATACTCTATGCTAATCTCTCTCTCTAATTTAGGCTTTCATCTTTCAAGTAAATCCATACCCCCTAACAGCAGTGTCCAGTGAAGAAGTTAGTCAATGGGCGGGGTAAAAGGGTGAGCCACTGACGCGAATCACATGACCAGAAAGGTGAACATGCCCAAAAAGGGGGAATGTTTGCCCAAAGAATTGGAAGGCATGAATGCATGTCAGGCTGCCTGCCAATCATACAGGCTGTCCAGCTAAGGGCACACTATGCAGATAGCACCCTGAACTTGACATAAATGCATCAAATGATGCTCCTACTCCAAGCTTTCTAAGGACTGTCCGCTAGCACTCACATGTCCACTTGTCTCCTTACCTTCTTACTAGCAGGCAGAAGTTCCTGGTATATAGTCTGGGGCAGAGTAAAGGTGTATGTAGTGAGTGTAGTGTTTGTAGTGAGTGTAATGTATGTAGTGAGTGTAGAAGAAAGGGGACATGCCACAGTGTTAGAGAAACCAAAGTCTGCATTACCTAAACTAATTTTATTGTCAGCCAGTCCACACAAGTTTTGTTGCCATACATCCCTCTTAAGCGTCCAAACTTAAAGGGACACTATAGTCCCCAGAACAACTACAGCTTATTGTATTTGTTCTGGTAAGTAGAATAATTTCCTTCAGGCTTTTTGCAGTAAACACTGTCTTTTCAGAGAAAATAACTCCACTGGCCGCTCCTTAGATGTCTGCTAGTGGTGCTTCCTGGGGCAGTACTGCCTAGTGTGCAGAACTGACATTTAGTGTCTCTACCCTCTGCATGCAGACACTGAACTTTCCTCATAGAGATGCATTGATTAAATTTATCTTTGAGGAGATGCTGATTGGCCAGGGCTATGTTTGACTTGTGCTGGCTCTGCCCCTGATCTGCCTAGTTGACAGTCTCAGCCAATCCTATGGGGAAGCATTGTAATTTGCTCAGACCACCACTTCTGATTATGTCCGCAGACAGAGTCAGTTCAGAGGCAGAGCCAGCAGCTGCAGACTTGAATACAAGTAAGATTGCACTATATTTAGGGAGGCAAGAGAGGGCCAGGGGGGCTAGAAGGTGGTTGTTACATAATATGGTCAGAAATACATGATTGTTTTCCTGACCCTATAGTGTTCCTTTAAGCAAGAGTATGCAAAGAGTAGTTAGGGTTGCCAACTTTCTTGGAAAAAAATACCAGCCTTTGTATAATGAATTAGTTATGAGTGACATCACATGGTGTAAATCACAAGGAGTGACATAAGAGAAAATTCTGTAAAATCACCATTAAACTACTCACAGTTTGATTCTGTCAGGCCCGGACTGGCCATCGGGCACACCGGGCAAATGCCCGGTGGGCCGCGGTGGCCGTGGGGCCGAGCCCGGCAGGGGAGGTCTCAGGAGGTCTCCCCTGCCGCTATTTGCCATGGAGGGCCGGTGGGGAGATCGAAGATCTCCCTCACCGGCCCATTTAAACAGACCTGCGGCTGGGGAGAGAGGGAGAGGACCCGGCGGAACTCTATCTTGTAGCTCCGCCCGGTTCCTCTCGCGAGATCCGGCGCGTTGCCATGGCAACGCGCCGATCTCGCGAGAGTGAACTCCACTGGACCACCAGGGATGATGTGAGTGTGCCTGTCCCCCTCCTCCCAACTACCACGTGCCTGTCCCCCCTCCCAGGCTAAAGGTAAGAGGGAGGGGGGGATTTAATTTTTTTTAAATTTCTTTATTTACCCCCCCTTAGTTTTTTATTTCTTTATTTACCCCCCCACACACACACACACATTTATACACAGCACTCTCACACATCACACTCTGCACTCTCACACACATCATACACAGCACTCTCACACACATCATACACAGCACTCTCACACTCATCATACACAGCACTCTCACACTCATCACACTCAGCACTCTCACACACATCATACACAGCACTCTCACACACATCATACACAGCACTCTCACACACATCATACACAGCACTCTCACACACATCACACTCTGCACTCTCACACACATCACACTCAGCACTCTCACACACATCATACACAGCACTCTCACACACATCATACACAGCACTCTCACACACATCATACACAGCACTCTCACACTCAGCACTCTCACACACATCACACTCTGCACTCTCACACACCATACACAGCACTCTCACACACATCATACACAGCACTCTCACACATCACACTCAGCACTCTCACACACATCAAACACAGCACTCTCACACACAGCACTCTCACACTCAGCACTCTCACACACATCATACACAGCACTCTCACACTCAGCACTCTCACATGCATCATACACAGCACTCTCACACTCATCACACTCTGCACTCTCACATACATCATACACAGCACTCTCACACACATCATACACAGCACTCTCATACACAGCACTCTCACACTCATCACACTCTGCACTCTCACACACATCATACACAGCACTCTCATACACAGCACTCTCACACTCATCACACTCTGCACTCTCACACACATCATACACAGCACTCTCACACACATCACACTCTGCACTCTCACACACATCACACTCTGCACTCTCACACATAACACACACAGCACTCTCACACACAACAAACACAGCACTCTCACACACATACACGGCACTATCACACACAACACTCTCACACACAGCACTCAGCACTCTCACACATCACTCTCAAACACATAACACTCAGCACTCACATTCAGCACTCACAACACTCTCACACACATCATACACAGCACCCACACACACAGCACCCTCACACAAATCAATCACATACAGCACCCACACATACAGCACCCTCACACACGATCCATCACACACACATACTGCACCTCACACATACACACACAACCCCCCGATACACTGCATCACACACATACACAATACTTCCAAACATATTTATATAATATATATACACATATAAATATACACACAGCACTCCTCACACACACACACACACACACACATGAGTGATGACAAAACACACCCTCGCTGCCCCGCCCCCTTCTTAGTGGGCCGCTGTGATAAAAAAATGTCCGGGCCGAATTTTTTTCCCAGTCCGGCCCTGGATTCTGTTGTATAGATTAATTGCTCCCAGTGTCTCCCTGCCTCCCAGTGGCTCAGTCTTGCAAGTCTCCCCATTTCTCCCAGTGTCCCCATGTCTCAGTGTGTCCCCATGTATCACAGTGTCAGTGTCCCCATATCGCCCAGTCCCCTAGTCTCCCAGTGTCCCCATGTCTGAGTGTGTCCCCATGTCACTAGGATACTAGGGGACACAGTGAGACATGGGGACACAGAGACCCGGGAACACTGGGAGACATGGGGGCACTGAGACTTGGGGACACTGGGAGACATGGGGGCACTTGTGAATACAGACATGGGGACACTAGGAGACATGGGGACACTAGGAAACATGGGGACACTGGGAGACATGGAGACACTGGGAGACATGGGGACACTGACATTTGGGGACACTGGGAGATATGGGGACACTAGGGACACAGAGACATGGGGACACAGACACTGGGAGACATGGGGACACAGACACTGGGAGACATGGGGACACTAAAACATTTGGGGACACTAAGAGACATGGGAACACAGACACTGGAAGACTAGGGGACACTGGGAGACTATGGGACACTGGGAGACTAGGGACACTGGCTGGAAGACAGACACTTGGAGACATGGGGACACTTGTGGACATAGACATGGAGACACAGACATTTGGGGACACTGGGAGATATAGGGACACAGACACTGGGAGACTTGGGGACACTGAGGACACTGGCTGGGAGACATGGGGACACTGGGAGACATGGGGACTCTGAGTCACTAGGGACACTGAGAGACATGGGGACGCAGACACTGGGAGACTAGGGGAAACTGGGAGCCATGTGGACACTCAGCCACTAGGGACACTGGCTGGGGGACATGGGGACACTGGGAGACATAGGATAGTGTCTCCATGTCCCAGTGGCTCAGTCTCTCCCAATGTCCCTATGTCTTACAGCATCCCCATGTGTCACAGTGTCCCCAAGTATATCAGTGTCCCCTAGTGTCTGTGTCCCCATGTCTCCCTGCTGCCTTTCCCCCCATCCCTACTTACCTGAGTTGTATAGCTGCTGTCTGGATTCTCTGTGCTGTGTAGCTGCTCCCCTGCGGATCAGTGAGTAGTAGAGAGAGGCAGAGATATGCTGTAACTTCCTATCCCTGCCTCTCTCCACACACACAGTGACCCCTACTGGCCGGTGCTGGTATTGCAGAGTAATCTCCGTTTATACTGAGAAAAATACCTGCATTTGTATTGCCGGTATTACTGCAATACCGGCACGGCCAGGCAGCCCTTAAATACCGGCTGTGCCAGTAAAATACCAGTCAGGTGGCAAACCTAAGAGAAGGGTGTAAAAAAAAAAAAAGTAAAAAATATATATATATATTTTTTTTTTTTTAAATGGGCCTATTCCATGGGCCTGGGCCTGGAGCTGCAGCTCCATCAGCCCCTATGTTAATCCGGCCCTGTGGGCTGGCAATGGGGCTATGGACAGCAGCCTGACACCATTCTTCTGTGGATTACTATAGCAGGAGGTGCATTCTCTAAGTAATTTACGGTATAATTTAATGACTTAATGGTTTGCCATTCAGATGGAAAGTAAGCAAACATTTTATAACAAAAATATATTCCTTCATTGCTGGAATATAGGTTTCATGTGCCTGGAGATGAAAAATATTGTGAATTTTAATTTGTGATTCTGAAGTCTTGTGCTAAGAAATAAATCTGTTGGCAGAGAAATAGGTGCAAGTTATTACTGCCTATGGATTCTGGGGCACATGGAATCCATCCTATTGGTTATAGCACCAGGGGGGCTGGAACAGAAATCAGAAACAGATTTCTATATACAGCTACCTTTGGCTACTTCAGGAAGCGCAGAGCATGTTGCAGGTCAGGGCACCAAGACTAAGCAGTTTAAAGCAGCTGCATCCCAAAAATGAATACATCTCCATAATTCAGCATGCCAGAATTCATCACACCTGTCAGCTGTTGGGGGTAATTGCCCAAGAGACAGATAGCTCCTTTCCAAAGTGCTAGGCAGCCTGCCTTTTGCCATCAGCCCCAGCAGGCTGCGACTCCCCAAGCAAATTTAGCACTTGACTTAATTGCACGGGCCAGAAACACTGCCTCCACGAAGCCAGCCCTGGATATAATCCTTTGCCGGCATCACACTCGTTGCCGCCAGTGCCTCTTCAATTCCAGCTTGTAATCCCACAACCCGGATAAATCTGGCTCCATAACAGCCCTTAAATACCTCTCTAACACACTCGCACTACCTCAAAGGGGAACCCCAAGTTCTGGCTATACATGCATATCTCCACCTAATGCGCAGCCCAGTAAATGTACGAATGCCCTAAAATCCAAACATAATGAGTAGCAGAACCTAAAAGAAAATACAGAATTAAAACAGATGAGGGTGGACGTAATTGAAAATGACCTGATACACATCTACCTAGATGACGAACACAAGCTAAGGGATAATTCAAAACAATGGCTTGAGTCACACTACCAATCAGAATTCAATTAATGCACTGTATATCTGGCAGGAACCTGACTGCACTGGACCATTGTCTATTCATCAACAGAGTCAAAACCTGAAGAACCAATAGAATAGTATAACCAATAGCATAACTTCCAAAAACAGCTGAACTGGACAAAATTCTCCTCCTGTGCCTCCTATCCTAACCCATATACCTGCAGCAACACGATTCTGAACTTCACACCACCACCAACAACAGCCACAGCAGATCAAGAAAAATAGGATTACACTCATCCTGACATCTCCTACTCTGCTACCCTTGCATAACCCACTGAATACAAAACTCCTTGTTAATGTCTCTCCACAAAAAGCAAAAGAAAAACAAAAATGTTGAACACCTTTTCTGAAACTGTGCATGACTTGCCTAGCTTGTTAAGAGACCTCGAAATCACCTCAAAGCAACCCACTTCCGTTGCTAGGCTCCTCTCCATCCACGAATGCGAGTCATCTAGACCAGACTGCCCAATATGCCCTGCAGGATGATGCAGACAAGGAATCCAAAACTAAACACATCAAGCTTCCAAAATGAGATCAGAGAAGACCTTTGCGCTCAGTCTCTCGCTCTGCAAAACGGTCTCCCCAACCAGCTCTAGAGCCCTATCAAAAGAAGCATACCGAATGTAGCAGACTCCATTCCCTTATGTTTGGTTGTCCATAACCCCTTTTTCATCTCCCGAATGACTGATGTGTGGTCCCATTGTTATGCCCCAGCGAACACTGACCTCCCCTGGCTGTTAACCACAAATTAACAACTTGACACCTTTGTTTGAGTGCTTTCCCTGTTGCCATTTTGTCTCCCGAACGCTGGCAGCGGTACCAGGTCGTCAAATGCCTGAAACTGTTTTTGGCCTCGTGTCTCCGAATACCCGGCCAAAGATGGTAACGTTGCCCGTCCCACTTCCCAACCAACTAGACGAACGGCATTCGGGAGATAGTATCTACTGAACAGTGGGCGCATTCGCTCCATAGCAGCCGGAGGGAGCATTTGTCGGTGTTCACACGGGAACCCCTGAAAACTGATTTATTCAAACATAACTTTGGCTCTACCGAACCGATCTGAGTGCTTTTTGGATATGCGCTCAGATCAGGGCTATTCTGGAATATGATTTTTGTGGGGTTCCTATATTCTTTTCTTGTATTTTTGGAATATTGTAAAATATGCATGTAAGTTTCTGTGTTTGAGAGATAATTGAGTTATCCCAATATGAGCTATAGAGGCTCTTGGAGAGAAACCCCTGTGTTCTTGATATTAAAACCCCATGCTAGGGGCCTGTATATAAAAGGCAGAATAAACTTCAGTTGCACTCCCAGAACTGTGTGTCGTCCAGTTACTGGGGAGGAGGTGGGCTATTTACTTGGCAGTATCTTGTTTCTGATTCTACTGTTGGTGATCCATCAGAGGAAAGTCCGTATCAGGACTAGGGCTCTGCTACATTGGTTGGCAGCGTCGGGATCCAGAGCTCACAGAGGAACAAGAGCCACAGTGAATGGATAGCAGTACCAGATGGAGATTGACTACAACGTCCTTAAATGGTTTGCGCTAAAGGATCTCCTGGAGGCAAGAGGGATAGCGGCAAGTAATAATAAGAAGGCCACCCTCATTGCCGAACTGATGGCAGAATACCGAACGGACGACACTTTGGATCATCGCGAACAGGAGACTAACGAATTTCAAAGAGCACTACAATTAATTTATCTTTCTATGTTGAAAACCCGTCAAAGTAAATTATTGCCCAAACCATGTCAGAAGTCCCAGAGTTCGTGCCAAAACAGAACAAACGACAAACTCACGAAATTACCATAATGCAAGAGGGTAAGCCAGAAATACCCTATGGAGCGTTTAAAAACTTTGTGGAGGCAGAGGAGGATATTGATGACAGTGTGCATTGAATAGAATCAGTCCTGAAGACTGGGTTCTGCCTTTGGCTAGCATACTGTCAGGGAGCACAGCTGAAACCTACCGAACAGTCCCTGACAAGGATATTTGGGACTATGTTCGGGTAAAGATAGTAATACTAGCCAGGTATGCCATCACTCCGGAGGCATACCGCAGGCGGTTCAGAGAGATGAGGAAAGCGGAGAAAGACTCTCATGCCGAGTGGACATGCTGGCTACACAGAGCCACCCTGGGATGGGTACAAGCCTACCAAGTAAGCACCATGGAGGAACCTTTGCAGCTGCTGCTACTGGAGCAATTTTTCAATGAACTGGCAACAGAGATCCAGGAATGAGTAAGGGACCGCAACCCCACCACCATCACCACTATCACAGAAGCAGCGAGGCGGGCAGATGAGTACCTAGATGCCCGCCGACATCAAAGACCAGTCCAGTCGAGGATCTTTACCTGACCAGCATTACCCCCTCTGGGACCAGTGACACAACGCAGAAACGCAGGTACATTCAATCCCCCACCACCCCACTTCCAATAGCAAAGCAATGTGCAGTGCCATCTGTGTATAAAAATGGGGCACATCAGAAGGGAGAGCCCCTAGAATAGAGACCGGACACAATGGATCCTTCCTGGACCCCCCACCCAAGCAGCGGCCCACTACTACCATGCAGAGGCACCCACCCATTATTCCACTCCAGAACAACCAGAGGAGAACTGGGAGCCGATTACCAACTGCCCGGGTACATTTGTATTGGGGAGTGGGGTCTGGAATGGTGGAGGTTGGGCTGATGCAAGAGTTGCCTGCGGAAGTGTTATTGGGGAATGATCTGGGCAAGCTCACGTCCGCTTTTGAGCCCCCAGCGCAGCCCCCAGGGCAGCCGGAAAAGCTAAACACAGTTGTCCCAAGACAGCAGGCGTGCACTATGGACCATAGCTCACACCCAGAGGCTCAGGTAAGAGACCCTTCCCCACACCTAGAGTGTTACCCTTGGTAGATAGGATCTACCGAACAGGGGGAGCATTCGCTCAATAGCAGCCAGGGGGAATGCTTGTCGGTGTTTGTGTGGGAACCCCCGAAAGCCGACCAGCCATCCTGCTCAATTCTCTGGAACTGTTTTGGACTATCACCTTGTGGTTGGTCGGTCAAAACTTTATTCGAACATACCTTTTGTTCTTTTTTTGTGGGGTTCCTATATTCTTTTCTTGTATTTTTGGAATATTGTAAAATATGCATGTAAGTTTCTGTGTTTGAGAGATAGTTGAGTTATCCCAATTTGAGCTCAATTATCTCCCAAACATAGAGGCTCTTGGAGAGAAACCCCTGTGTTCTTGATCGGAAAACCCCATGCTAGGGGCCAGTGTATAAAAGGCAGAATAAACTTCAGTTGCACTCCCAGAACTGTGTGTCGTCCAGTTACTGAGGAGGAGGTGGGCTATTTACTTGGCAGTATTTTGTTCCTGATTCTACTCTTGGTGATCCAGTGGAGGAAAGTCCCTGTCAGGACTAGGGCTCTGCTACACCGAACTCAACAGAACTCTTTATTGAAATCATCAGTCACGGAATCACCCACTCAGTAGGACAAGAGAATAAATGGAAAAGATCCAGTCTCCTTTTTTAGTATTAACCCTAATATGGGAAACTTATATATTCGTAAATGGAAGAAAATAAAAGGGTCCATCCATACGACCTAGGCTTGTCTCTTTCAACAACTTTTCCCTTAAAGGGACACTATAGTCACCTGAACAACTTTAGCTTAATGAAGCAGTTTTGGTGTATAGAACATGCCCCTGCAGCCTCACTGCTCAATCCTCTGCCATTTAGGAGTTAAATCCCTTTGTTTAGGAACCCTAGTCACACCTCCCTGCATGTGACTTGCACAGCCTTCCATAAACACTTCCTGTAAAGAGATCCCTATTTAGGCTTTCTTTATTGCAAGTTCTGTTTAATTAAGATTTTCTTATTCCCTGCTATGTTAATAGAATGCTAGACCCTGCAAGAGCCTCCTGTATGTGAATAACGTTCAATTTAGAGATTGAGATACAATTATTTAAGGTAAATTACATCTGTTTGAAAGTGAAAACAGTTTTTTTTTCATGCAGGCTCTGTCAATCATAGCCAGGGGAGGTGTGGCTAGGGCTGCATAAACAGAAACAAAGTGATTTAGCTCCTAAATGACAGTGAATTGAGCAGTGAAATTGCAGGGGAATGATCTATACTCTAAAACTGCTTTATTTAGCTAAAGTAATTTAGGTGACTATAGTGTTCCTTTAAAGCCTCCTTCTACACCACGAACCAACCGCAAGTTATTCACAAAACGCACTTCCACTGAATATACAGAGGGGATCCAAAACCCCATTAAAAAACTGTTGCGTATTCATCCGCACATAAAAATGTGGTTAATGGCATTTGCCATCCTGACAGGGAAAGTTGTACCGAGAAGCATTCCCGTCCTCACAGGAAAGGTTGTGCCGAGCAGCAATCATGCACATGGAAACCTGGTAATTGCTTTTGGGGTCAAAGGCCAGTTATGGCCAATCAGATCCACAGGAGGGGTATTTAAACTAAATTCTCCTTTTGCTCATTGCCCTGTTGTGGTTTCATCCTGATGGTAATCTGAGAGTGCGTTCCTGATCTTGATTTTCTGGTATTTGCCTTTTTGGCTTAGTTTTGACTTCCCTGAATTCTGGTATCCTTGACTTCTGGCTTTCCCTCATCATTGTGTCTGATTCTGTGTTCCTGACCTGGGCAGGTATTTTGACTATTCTTGGATACATTAAGACCGGACATGCTAAGGTCTGGTTATACGTTATCCTTAGTCCTAGGTGTGACACAGTTCTGCGTGCTGGATCAACTTGTAATCCTGACAAAAATCCAAGATTTGTGCTTCCCACTGCTTAAGATATTGCCCAGGCCAGCCTTTCCACACTCACTAGTGTCCTTGCCTTTAAAAACTTGGCACCTTGGCACTTTGAATAAAGCCTGCTTTGCTTTTTTGAAGTTTCGCACTGCGGGATGTGCTCTGCCACAGTGTGAGTTACTCCTGGGGGGGCCAAAGCAGCTGCCCTGTTTGCCCTTTATCCACAACAATGTATTTTAGGATCATCGATCCTAAAATAAATTGTTGCAGGCATCAAGCCTGCACACTGAGGGGGCAGCGGTGGAGGGGGATCGAGCCCCCTTCCTTGAGCTTCAAAAGATCACCCTGCCAGCTGTTACAAATGAACTCTCTGGCGGTCCAGTGTGCTGCTAAGGCTGCCGCACTCCCACGCAGTTCCCGGCGTACTGTGCGTGTCAGAGCACAGGTGCCGGGTTCCCAACCTGCGCTCTGACATCATCACAGTGCGCCGGAACCGCACAAGAGCCTCAGCAGCACACTGAACAGGGAGTTCACTAACAGCACCCTGGACCACCAGGAACCCACTGGACCACCATGAAAGGAATTATTGCCTCAGTAGCCAAGCTGAAAGAATAGCTGAATTAGATAATTTTTCCCAGTTTAAATATTTTGACCATAAATTTGAAATTCACTTTGAATTCTCCCTCTAACCCTGTCGCTCTAGCTCCCCCACCCTGTCTCACTAGCCCCCAGCCCTGTCTCCCTAATCCTGTTACACTCACCACCCTCTCACAATCACTTAGAAACCCCCAACACTCACATTCAAACCCTCATCTCTGTCACTCTCACTCCCTACAGTGGCATGCTTACATACCCTTACACCTACTCCCCAAACCCTATCACACTTACCCAACGGATATCTATGTATGTAAGTATGCATACATATATACAGAATATATACATACGCACACGTGCATTCTTAATAAATGTGTATTATAATAGAGTGTTAAATTGCATCTATACAGTGTGAAAACATAAATGCTGGCATATGTATATATTTTAATGTATAGTTCTTTAAAAGTATATCACACTCAGCCAGCCCTCACACACAATCACACTCAGCCTACTTCACACACATCACATTCAGTCAACCACCACAATGACAATAAGCCAAGTTCCAGGCACACTCACGCTAAGCTATCCCCACTCTCTGCTTAGGGTGGAGCCAGGAGGGGTTGCGAGGGAGGCCTGTCTTTGGTTCTTGCACTAGGCGCAGGGATAGGCAACCTTCGGCACTTCAGATGTTGTGGACTGCACCCTTAATGCTGGCAAAGCATCATGGGAGGTGTAGTCCAAAACATCAGGAGTGCCGAAGGTTTCTATGCCTGCAACTAGGTCCTTGTGGTTCTTAGTTACACCTTTGCCCCTATATTAATCTGGCCTTGTATTCCTTTCCTCCACATGCTCCCTTTACAGTTTGACAATTTAGGGGAATCAATCTGTAGGATGCCAAAGCATAGGACAAAAACTATTTTAAAAATTTTTTTACAGCCTATAGGTAACTGTCTATTCTGCTTACTAATATTTCCAGCCAAGTGATTAGGAACTAAGGTCATCACAACTCCTTGCAGAGATTCTATTCTGTTAGCAAGGACTGATTCTTGTTTATTTTGTAGTTACTAAGTAGGACATACATTTTATCTTATACATTATTTCCTGTCTTTTTTTTCTCGTTTTCTGCTTTCTTTCAGAGTTCCAGAGTCAAACAAATACAGAGCAATTCTATGTATCACTAATGTGACCAGATTTCCTCTTTGTTAGAAATGTCCTCTATAGGTTGATATTTTAATACAGTTCAATAGTGTAAATATGCTGTAAAGCAGTCTAACTTAGGAACAGCATTGCATAAAATATTAAATTAACCGTAATTTATCCATCTCCCTCCCATGTTCTTTGTTTTGACCCTTTTACACCTCTCCTGCCAACTCCTTTCCTTTTCCTGGCCAAGATGTTGTTAACATGTACAGGAGGGCAATGGCAACTTAAAATAGATCTCACTTTATGACCATGTTCATGACCTTTCCTCCTGTTCTAGTGATGGACTGGGCTGTTGTTATTGTTCTCCTGAGCCTTATCTGCAAGGCACAGCTTCCTGCAAAAATGGGAGGATCATTTAGTCATATAACCCTGTTACTTATAAACCTGGAAACGATAATAACAGTGCCAATTAGTTTTACAGATCAGCAGTCTGGGCAACATCAAATACGCATATATATTGCACATTTACACAGTGCAGTATCTCCTATATCCTTAGAGCACCTTTTTTTCTCACAAGGATACCCTACCCTGGTCTTACAAATACCCACTCATGTCTCTAGACTTGGTGAGGTTTAGTGAGCTGGGTGAAGAGGAAGGAGAACAAGTTCCAGATTTGGAATCAGTTAAGGCTCTGACAGCCAGACTGAACCTCCAGACCAGGCGTCCATCTTACCAGGAATGGGCACAGAGGGTACAGGGACAGCCCTGGATGCAAGGCAAGGCCCAAGAACAAAACTCGCCAATAGGCAGCGTGTGTGGATTTAGCTCTATGGATGAAGCTTTGGAATGGCTCAGGAAAGAGTTGGTGAGTCTGAGATGCTCTGGGGAACTCCATATTGTCCTTAATGTATGTTCTCTATAAATGTCACGTTTATCCTTCTTCCACCTTCATTATATTTGTGTGACTCCTTATCCTCTGTCTCTTACTCTTGTACTCATATGTGTTTGTGCCTTCTTCGTCCATATATCTCTGAAATAATTTGCCATTTAAAATTGTACCTGTACCATAATAGATATTACATAACCAATGAGTTTGAAAACATCAGGAGAAATATCCACTAACTAACAATATTCAGATTTTAACACGTGGAAGAAACACTTTACATCTAATAGTAACATGTTGATCTACCACAACAGCATCAAGTAGTATATTATTTATATATTGCTTTTTTCCAACCGGTGTCAGTAATTTTATACACTGTCCACTATCATAACATACCTGCCAAGTGTCCCTATTAAGGAGGTACAGTCCCTATTTTAGACCCATATCCCTTTTCCCTCTTTTCCTCCCTAATGGTCATCTTTTCTAGGAGCTCAATCTGTGAGTGTATAAAAGGACTCCAGGCAATAATACTCCAAGTATTGTGTCTTTAAACTACAATAAATGTGTTTAGAAATCGGTCTGTGTAAATAAGATACATTTTGTGAAAATAAGATACGTTTTAATTTACATTAGTTGCATAAATTGTTATTAGTAAATCACCAACCGCTCGCATCCGTAAAATTAAACTGTCCCTCTTTTTCCATTTAAAATGTTGGAAGGGATCATCATGGCTAACTTATTTTTCATTTTCTGTGTAACTGTACTACTGACTGACACAGTGGAGGAGAATTATCAAAGTTTTATGTTTTAGAAAGAGGTCTAAAGTATTAGAAATGAGGCAGCCACCATGGAACCAGCAGGTACTTACCATTGGTGACTTATACTCTTTTGCATTTTTGCACATCTTTACAGAACATAATACTTTGTGCAAAATGTAAGAGTGTATTATAGAGCTGTCCAATATAGCTCATATATCACATAGCGTCATCTTCAATATTACTCACTGTAATATGCAGGTTGTATCACAGACTGCCACCGCAATAAAACAGTAAATGTGCGCTCTGTAAGAGGGTATTTCCAAACAGATGAGCAATATAATTGAGAGCATAATTGCAGTAAAACTGTAGTAATCTGTGTTAACAGTTTAGTAAATGTGTCAAGAAATTAGTTTGTTCTTGTTACAAGTTTTTGTTTACTCATTTACATTAATAGCTGCCAGTGGTATACAAACTCAGCTAAAATTATTCATATAGCTTTCTCTGTGTAAACTGCATTACGCAATCTGTCTCTACTGTTCCTCTACAGGTAAATTATTATGCACAACAATTATATATATGTATATATACATTTGCCATTTAATTGTCTGCTGAAATATGAAAATTAATGGGACACTGTAAGCACCAGAACCACTGCTAATGTAGTAGTTCTGAAGCAAAAAGTGACTCTAACAATGGTAACACTGTCTGACAACTGTAAACACTGCTCCCCATAGACAGGGCTGGACTGGGCATAAATTAAACCGGGCAGTTTAAGGCAGAGCAGCCCACTAGGAGAGGTGGGGCCAGGAAGGGGGCATGTTATGTCATCACCAATGTCAAGTACTCTTCCAAATGAGTTGTGTTGTACCCCCAGTAGACCACTAAGGGAAAGATTGGGGGTGGGGGTGGAGAAGAGACTACTAAGGGAAAGATGGGGGGCGGGGGAGAGACCACTAAGGGAAAGATGGGGGGGTAGAGGAGACCACTAAGGAAACGTGGGGGAACCCTAAGGAAAGATGGGGGAGACCACTAAGGAAAGATGGGGGTGGAGGAGAGACCACTAAGGGAAAGATGGGGAGGGGGAGAGACCACTAAGGAAAGATGGGGAGGGGAGAGACCACTAAGGGAAAGATGGGGATTGAGTAAAGACCACTAAGGGAAAGATGGGGGAGGGGGCAGAGACCACTAAGGGAAAGCAGGGGGAGAGGGGAGAACTCCAAGGGACAGGTTGGGAGTGAGAGCATTATGGGAATGGGGGGAGGGGGGGCAGGGGAGTGCACTAAGGTCAGGGGAAGCATTAAGGGTCAGGGGAGCAGGGGAGAGCATTAAGGGACAGGGGGGCAGAGGAGATCACTAAGGGACAGGTGGGAAGGGGAGATCACCAAGGGATGTGAGAGCACTAACGGATAGGAGAGCACTAAGGGACAGGAGGGGAGAACACACAGAGTTGATTGTGAGGGAGACACACAGATGGGCCTGAGGGGAAAAGAGACACACCAAGGAGCTGGAAAGAATAAGACGTGCAAAGGGGTTGGGAGGATGTAGGAGACATACAAAGATGGGAGGTGGATAAGAGACACACAAGGGGCTTGTAAGAGATACACTAAAGGGAGTTGTAAGACACAACACTTAAAGAAAAACTATACAAAAAAATTATTAACATAATAATAAAAATAAAGAGCTGCTCCCTTCTCAGCCCCTATCATATCCCACAAACCCTCTTTCACACTACACACATACACAATGTATCCCTACTCACACACAGACACCGAAACATACAATGCATCCTACACTCACACAGAAACACACAATGCATCCATTACACACACACAATGCATACCTCACAAACACACACAATGCACAATCCTGTAGGCATAAGGCTTATGGGCGGGCCTTGTAGACATACTCACGGTCAGGCCATGGGGGCCTAGACTGTGATCTGTGTAAGGGGCAACAAAAAATGGAGCTGCTTCCTGTTCGTTGATTTTTGTGAGCAATGTTTTAACACCAGACCAGTGGAGCCAGCCTGAGCCCATCTTCATCCTCTTGTCCTCGTCTGGTGGTAAGTAGGCAATCCAGTTTATTATTAGTGACACTAATCTCTAATTTAATTCACATTAAAGGGACACTATAGTCACCAGAACCACTATAGTGGTTCTGGTGTTTATAGCCTGTCCCTGCAGACTTTTTAACCCCTTAAGACCGGAGGGCGTACTATTACGCCCTATTATAGGCGGCTCTAAACGCCGCCGGACGTAATAGTACGCCCTCTGGTCTTTCTGTACTTACCCGGTCGCCGGTGATCCCACGTCGGCGATTGCGGTTGGGGGTACTCCCAGGGAGCCCCCCCGCAGCAGATCTTCCTCCTGCAGCCCCCCCCCCCCGGCCATGTGAGGGTGAGGTCCTTGCGAGGACCTCACAATCACATGGCCGGGATAGCTGGCTGCTGTATTGCCAGCAGGGGGGCTGCCTGTAATGACAGGTGGTCCCCCTGCTGGCTTGAAATAAAATTAAAATAAATTAAATAGTGTAAAAAAAATAATAAAATATACTTAGATTATATATATATATATATGTATATATGTATATATATATATATATATATATATATATATATATATATATGATCTAAGTATATATACACACATATACATACACACACGTACACTGTCTAGGTGTATTTTACTATTAATATATATATATATATATATTAATATCAAACTACACGTAGACTGATACTGATTAAATATATATATATATATATATATATATATATATATATATATATATATATAATTATTGTTATATATATATTTATATATAACAGTGATGGCGAACCTATGGCACGCGTGCCACAGGTGGCACGCGGGGCCCTTTCTGTGGGCACGCGGCCACAGGTTCGCCATCACTGCAGAGTAGGCGCCTGCCTGCCCAAAACGGCAGGCGCCTACTCTGCTTCCGGGTCGGGAGGCAGGGGGAGGGCTCTAGGAAGCAGCTCCCCTGTCCTCCCGCGCGATGCTGTGTGGAGCGTTGCCGCGCGTTACCATGGCAACGCTCCACACAGCATTGCGTGAGAGGACAGGGGAGCTGCTTCCTGGAGCCCTCCCCCTGCAGTGCTTACCACCACCGGACCACCAGGGATCGCTGTGTCCCCCCCCTCCCCCCTCATTAAAGGTAAGAAGGAGGGGGGGAGGTATACTGACACAGCACCCTTACCCCCCCAGAAGTACCCCTACCCCCCCAGCAGAACCCCTACTCCCCCAGCAGTAACCCCTACCCTCCCCAGCAGTAACCCCTACCCCCCCAAGCAGTAACCCCTACCCTGCCCAGCAGTAACCCCTACCCCCCCAAGCAGTAACCCCTACCCTGCCCAGCAGTAACCCCTACCCTGCCCAGCAGTAACCCCTACCCTGCCCAGCAGTACCCCTAACCCCCCAGCAGTACCCC
>OW240912.1:201576660-201631749 GCA_933207985.1 Pelobates cultripes | reverse complement strand
TCATATGAACCCTTCATTCGAATGGCTTTCCTATTCTAGTGAACAGATCTGAGCGGTATTTCGCCAGATGGTGCGCTCATATCCCAGCCATTCAATGAAGGGTCATTCGGCTAATTCCGAGTAAAAATTTTATGGATTTTTATGTGAAATGGTATATTTTGCTGTACGAAGAGATAATGTAATTAATAGAATATTCTTACGCAATTATCTCTCCAGTACAGCATTGCATGATGAGAAATAGCCTTGCAGAGTAAGTTTTCCACAGAGTCCACCCAAGGAAAACCCCTGCAATGCCAGTATGGAAACCCCTTGCATGGGGACTTGTATAAATACGGTGACTTTGGAATAAAAGCTGAGTTGACTCCAAAACTATGTGTCGTCTAGTTCTTGGGAAAAAGGGATTATTACTACACTACCTGTGTTTTACATGCTGGACCCTGATTACCAGCGGCGATACCGTGGATTAACCTACTACTCCGCTACACATAGTGTTTTAAAAGGGCACATAGTCTTTTGGTAAGAGGCTGGCAGCAGGCTCCTCCAAAAGCCTGTGACAAGTTTCAGTTCATCACATTTCTTCCCCCCCCAAAGAAAGACTAACCAGGTACCTGACCTTCTGTCGGTCGGTACCTGAGTTAGTCTGACCACCCATAAACAAGCACTTGACCTGCTGGCGTCTGCTGTCCGGCTCTGTCCAGTATGTCCCAGGTTGCTGAGTGGGTGTCCATCACCCCCGATCTCCCTTGTGCTCCCCGGCATGGAGTTGTAGGTAGTTGGTGGGCAGAGGCCCCCCGTAGTCAGCATTACAGCTGGAACGTGTTCGGGACAAAGAAACACAAAAAGACTTTGTATGTTAAGGACAGGCTCTACTGTTCGTGAGGTCTGAGCGCTATTCGCACATCTGATGTGCTCAGACCTGAGCTATCTAATGACTGGTAGAATATAGGAGATGCGTTATACAATGTTATAAATATGTATTTTTATGCTGTTTCGTATGTTCAAGTTACACGTGGGATTCTGGGCACTTGGAGATATTTGAATTACCCTAACCGTTGAAACTTGTATCTCCAAGATGGGCGGTGACTATTTCAAATGATACAGTGTGCTGTTATTGGTCAATTGTTTGTACTGTCCCTGTATCCCATCAGGTCCAGAGGGGGCTGTCCCTGGACCTGAGGTTTTTGCATAAATAGCGATGCCCAGGTGCCATTAAGAAAAAGTATTACAACTTACTCACGCATTTCTAGCTCCAAAGTCCCTCAGAGCTGAGACTGCGCTCCACTTCCTCTAATGCCACCCGATGAGGGATCTAATGCGCAAACGCGGCATGGATAATGAGTGCCCTCCACATACAAAAGCATTGGATCAATACTTTCCTATGGGGATTTTTCTGACTCTGGATGCAGAGCGTGAGGATGCCCATCATCAGGCTTCCAGGGTTCGATAAAGTGTGTGTGTGTGTGTGTGTATATCTGTATTAACTCTCATTTTGTGAATAGGCTTTTTTTAACCTTAATGTTTCCTTTAAATGGACTGTCACATAGCTAACCCTCGCAGCACTCATGGTCGTTGGGTTCCTGGCACATTATAAATGATCATATATACATACTGCACAGAAATATGTCTGAAAAGTGAATGTTATAGTTCAGTGATGGCGAACCTATGGCACGCGTGCCACAGGTGGCACGCCGGGCCCTTTCTGTGGGCACGCGGCCACAGGTTCGCCATCAATGCAGAGTAGGCGCCTGTCTGCCCGAAACGGCAGGCGCCTACTCTGCTTCCGGGTCGGGAGGCAGGGGGAGGGCTCCAGGAAGCAGCTCCCCTGTCCTCCCGCGCGATGCTGTGTGGAGCGTTGCCGCGCGTTACCATGGCAACGCTCCACACAGCATTGCGCGAGAGGACAGGGGAGCTGCTTCCTGGAGCCCTCCCCCTGCAGTGCTTACCACCACCGGACCACCAGGGATCGCTGTGTCCCCCCCCCTCCCCCCTCATTAAAGGTAAGAAGGAGGGAGGGGGGGTATACTGACACAGCACCCTTACCCCCCCAGAAGTACCCCTACCCCCCCAGCAGAACCCCTACTCCCCCAGCAGTAACCCCTACCCTCCCCAGCAGTAACCCCTACCCCCCCAAGCAGTAACCCCTACCCTGCCCAGCAGTAACCCCTACCCTGCCCAGCAGTAACCCCTACCCTGCCCAGCAGTACCATCCCCCCATACACAGTACCCCTACCCCCAGCAGTGCCCTACCCCCCAGCAGTGCCCTAACCCCCAGCAGTGCCCCCCAGCAGTAACCCCTCCCCCCAGCAGTAACCCCTACCCTCCCCAGCAGTAACCCCTACCCTCCCCAGTACTCCTACTCCCCCACACACAGTACCCCTACCCCCACACACAGTGCCCCTACCCCTCACACAGTACCCCTACCCCTCACAGTACCCTACCCCCCTCACACAGTACCCTACCCCCCCTCACAGTGCCCTACCCCCTCACACAGTACCCTACCCCCCTCACACAGTACCCCTACCCCCCCACACAGTACCCCTACCCCACACACACAGTACCCCTACCCCTCCGCAGCACCCTTACACATATAGCACACACACACAGAACACCCCCCACAGACACACAGCACCCCTCACATACAACACTCACACGCACCCCCCACCTCAATGCAGTATGTGTATTCAGCAGTCTCTGTGTGTGTGCGTGTATTCAGCAGTCTGTCTGTGTTTGCGTGTATTCAGCAGTCTGTGTGTGTGTGTACTCAGCAGTCTGTGTGTGTGTGTGTGTGTACTCAGCAGTCTGTGTGTGTGCATTCAGCAGTCTGTGTGTGTGTATTCAGCAGTTCAGTGTGTGTGTGTGTGCATTCAGCAGTCTGTGTGTGCATTCAGCAGTCTGTGTGTGTGTGTGTGTGTGTGTGTGCATTCAGCAGTCTGTGTGTGTGTGTGTGTGTGCATTCAGCAGTCTGTGTGTGTGTACCACCTCAGCAGTCTGTGTGTGTGTGTACTCAGCAGTCTGTGTGTGTGTGTACTCAGCAGTCTGTGTGTGTGTGTACTCAGCAGTCTGTGTGTCTGTGTGTGTGTGTACTCAGCAGTCTGTCTGTATGTGTATTCATCAGTCTCTGTATTCAGCAGTCTTGTGTGTGTGTATTCAGCAGACTGTGTGTATGTATTCAGCAGTCTGTCTATGTATGTATTGCATTTGTTGGAGATACTAATAAATATAAGCTTAATTGTATCTATTTATATCATTATTTAAAATTTGTATCATTGAACTCTCTGTGTTCTTTTAAAACAAAAGTTATTAGTTCGGACAACAGTACGAGTTTTTTTTTTTCTAAACTTAAACCTCAGTATTTGGGTTTAATTGCCGTGTTGGCACTTTAAGGAGAAAAATGTTGGCATGTATTGCGGTTTGGGCACTCGGGCTCAAAAAGGTTCGCCATCACTGATATATAATATAAAAAAATTAAATATGTAAATACGTTAAAAAATAAAATTAAAAAATAATTAAAAAATATATAGATGTGTGTTATTTCGTTCTAACTGTATTGTGATAATATATATTTATATCAAACTACACGTAGAACGAAATAATATATATATCTATATACATAAATATATACGTATATATCACTATATATATATACCTATATATAAATAAAAATATTTTAAAAAATTATATATATATATATATATATATATATATATACACATATATATTCACATACGTATATATATACATATATTAATTCTACATATATATTTATGTAATATTTTTACATAATTGGGTATCTTAATTAATTACAATTAGCGGGACCTGCCTGACAACCCATGCCGGAAGTAAAGGGAATTTAATTTGCTACCACTATATTTAACCCTATAACTTTCCAAGACACCATAAGACCTGTACATGGGGGGTACTGTTCTACTTGGGGGACTTCGCTGAACACAAATATTAGTGTTTCAAAACAGTAAAATGTATTACAACGATGATATCGCCAGTAAAAGTGCAGTTTTTTGCATTTTTCACGCACAAACAGTACTTACACGGATGATATTATTGCTGCGATACTTTTTACTGTTTTGAAACACAAATATTTGTGTTCAGCGAAGTCTCCCGAGTACAACAGTACCCCTCATGTACAGGTTTTATGGTGTTTTCAAAAGTTACAGCATCAAATATAAGGCTTGCGTTTCATTTTTTTCACATTAAAATTCGCCAGATTGGTTACGTTGCCTTTGAGACCCTATGGTAGCTCAAGAATGAAAATTACCCCTATGATGGCATACCATTTGCAATAGTAGACAACCCAAGGTATTGCAAACGGGGTATGTCCAGTCTTTTTTAGTAGCCACTTAGTTACAAACACTGGCCAAAATTGGCGTTTTTTGCATTTTTCACACACAAACAAATACTAACGCTAACTTTGGCCAGTGTTTGTGACCAAATGGCTACTAAAAAGGACTGGACATACCCCATTTGCAATACCTTGGGTTGTCTACTATTGCAAATGGTATGCCATTATGGGTGTAAATTTCTTTCCTGGGCTACTATAAAGTCCCAAAGGCAACGTAACCAATCTGGCGAATTTCAATTTCAAATGTAATGTGCTATATTTGACCCTGTAACTTCCAAAAACGCCATAAAACCTGTACATAGGGGGTACTGTTTTACACGTGAGACTTTGCTGAATACAAATATGTGTATTTTATTGCAGTAAAAGCAAACAGTATTATGACATTGACCGTTAAAATGTCATGTAGAACTAAAAAAAATCTTATTTTCTCCCATTTTTTTCATATTAAATTATGTTTCATAGCTAGATATTTGATATTAAATGAAAGCCCTGTTTCCCCTGAATAAAATGATATATAATAAGGGTGGGTGCATTTACTATGAAAGAGGTGAATTACGGTTGGACAGACATGTAGCGCAAATGCCAGGTTTTGTTTACATTTGTTTAGTTCACAACGTGTACATTTGGCTCCGTCCTTAAGGGGTTAATGTAAACACAGCCTTTTCAGAGAAAAGAGAACAGACACTGTGTGTAGCACTGCCATTGGTTCATATGGCGGTTCATATGGGTGGGGCATTATAATGTCTCATGATAGGCAGAGCATATGGAGGTTGAAATTTTTTGTTTGCCATGGGCGGCAAAAATCCTTGCACCGGCCCTGTTTACCCCTCCAGCGCCCCCTCTGCACAATGCAAGCATACACATTTGCTAATGACTTGTCTCTGGTGTCCCCAATAATGAGATACCAAAGAACAAAAGCGGAACAGGGCTGTTAAAGTGTGTTGTGCATGTGTTTGGAAGCTCCCTGGGTTGTTCTAGAGCAGGGGTAGGCAACCTACGGCACTAGTGCCATGCACGGCACTCGAGGTGCCTTTGCACGGCACTCAAGGCTACAAGAGCCAAACAGGCTCTGACCTGTCAGGAGTCCCAGTGAAACTTCAGATATCTATAATACGAAAAGGTGGTGATGGACAATCCTCAATTTATGCATTGCAGCACATAGAGGAAGTGATCTCAGATCACTTCCTCCCAGCACTTGGGAATGAGAATCCACACTGGAGTAAAGCAGCCCGCAGCTGCTGTTGCAGCTTATGTCCTTGAGCTGTACCTGGCCAGCCTGGTCCCCACTAAAACCCAGGGAAGCCTCCCACACTGCTAGATATACACAGAGCTGCAGAATAACCCTCCCCTCATACAAATAATACAAACACACACACAGTCCGCATAAACACAACACCACCAACAATCCACATACATGCATACATCCACACGTGCAGCCTCTCACATGCAATACCCCAAACAGCCCCACACATACACACACTACCAAATACACAATGTGACATATCCATCCACACACAATTCCAAAAGCAGCCCCCATACACAGCCCAAATTCATAGGTATTATACATGATACCACAAACTATTAATGAACATATACAATATAATAGCTCATATACACACAAATACAACGATACAAAGCAACTGCAGTATAAATAACACAAGCAGAATATGGCAACATGCACACCTCAATTTAAAGAAATAGGACCGACACGCTACGGGACATCACAATCATATTTTGTCACAGTGCTGCTAAAAGGTTGCCTACCCCTGTTCTAGAGGGTTCCTACCCCTGTTCTATATAAGGGTCTGTTTCTGGTGTACTATGTGTGGCTAGGGGTTGTGTTGTGTGTTTCTTGGTTGTTTTAGGGCCTGTAGCGAGTGTGGGCCTTGTATGTATAGTATGCGCATTTAATGGCTCTACTGTGTGTGTATCTAGCGGCTGCAGGGGGATGCTTTGTGTGTGTATACGTATAGAGGTTGCAGTGCACATGTGAAGTGCAGTGAAGGCTCATCAATAGACTGTAATCTTTAAGTTTGGATTCCAATATTGTTGAATGGGTTAGGCAGTGGCTGAGGGACAGGCAACGAAGGGTTATAGTCAATGGAGTATATTTGAAGCTTAGGCTTGTCACCAGTGGGTTACCTCAGGGATCTGTACTTGGACCCATTCTCTTTAATATTTTTATCAGTGATATTGCAGAAGGTCTTGATAGTAAGGTATGTCTTTTTGCTGATGATACTAAAATTTGCAACAGGGTTGATGGAACATCAGGAGGGATAAGCCAAATGACAAATGATTTAGAACAATTATAAAAATTGTCAGAGCTGTGGCAATTGACATTTAATGTGAATAAGTTAATTCAGCAAGGACTGACATTAATTATGGGGGATTTTAGCAGTATAATTGATCCATGAAAAGATAGAAAGAGTCAGAGTGATAAAAAAAATTAGGATACCAAATGAGGATAGGTTGCAAAATTTACTGAACAACTACAATTTAAGAGATATATGGAGAATATTCCACCCTTCTGATCTGGATTATACATGTTACTCTAAAACATATAACTCTTATTCTAGAATAGACCTCATATTGGGAAATTTGAGCATGCTGTATCTTGTTAAAAGAATAGAAATACAAGATATAACATGGGCAGACCATCGTCCAATCGGGTTAGAATATAAAGATACCTTTAAAATCTTCCATAAAGAGTGGCATTTGGGAGACCATATACTACACAAAAAAAATAACGTTGAAGATTACTAAACTCTTTTTTTTTAGAAAACAAGAAAAAAATACACCAGACTTCACGGTCTAGTGCGCGTACAAAAGTGTACTTAGAGGGCAAATGATAAAAATGGCAGCTATCGTAAAAAAAAAAAAAAGTACCACCCCTCCAGGAACTATATATAAAACTAAGTGATCATAAAAAACTGAATAAATTAACACCTTCTACACAAACAGCAATTAAGATTGCAGAAATGGAAAAACAGATAAATAATCAGCTAACCAATAAAGCAGCCAAAATGCTAGAACGATTCCAAGTCAAGTCGTATCTAAAAGGTAATAAACATTAATGAAGCATTAATGACCAATAAATTGAAAAAAGAAAGGCACAAAAGAGTAATATATAAAATTAAGGAAAACAAAACATATCTAATTTCTAGAGTTGAGCGGACACCTGGATGTTCAGGTCCGGCGGGTTCGGCCAAACTTTGAAAAAAAGTCTGTGTTCGGGCTCGAACTTGACCCCGAACTTGACCCTGAAGTCAATGGGGACCCGAACTTTTGGCCACAAAAATGCCTCTAAAAACTCCTGGAAAGGGCTAGAGGGCTGCAAAAGGAAATAAAAAGGGGGTAAGAGTAAGACAAGTGCCCTGCAAACAAATGTGGATAGGGAGATCACTTAAAATAACATACAAATTAAAAATACAGCTGAGCCATAAAATAGCACTAGATGGAATCTTTGATTTTAGCTTTGGAAGAACATAAATCAAAATCTAAAGCATGGTTGTCAGGAGGATCAACAGAATTATCCATTTGAGAGAGGGTTGGAGTGCAGGGTATTCTCTTTCATTGTTCAAACTGAGCTCAACTACTGATGCATGGAGAAAAGGCCTTCACAAGCCTCTGCTATTGTGTACCTAGTTTATACTAAGTGACCCATAGGTTGAGGAGGGGGTGACCATGGTGGTGTAGGTGGAAGCGGCAGTGGAGGATGAGGAGGTAGCCAACACTGTTTTTTATATATATTTTTTAATTTTAATTGGGGTAGCCCCCAAAATATTGGGACATACCAAAAAAGAAACATTTGCGGCCTGTGGTGCATTTCTTGCAGTCCTGATGCATGGAGAAAAGGCCTTCACAAGCCTCTGCTATTGTGTACATAGTTTATACTAAGTGACCCATAGGTTGAGGAGGCGGTGACCATGGCGGTGTAGGTGGAAGCAGCGGTGTAGGAGGGGGATGAGGTAGCCAACACTGTTTTTTATGGGGTTTTTTTTTAGTTGTGGTAGCCCACAAAATATTGGGACATATAAAAAAAGATACATTTGCAGCCCGCAGTGCATTTCTTGCAGTCCTGATGGAGAAGACTGATTGCCAGCCTCCTGCCATGTGACTATGGCCCCTGGGATGTATTGCCCTTTAAAGACATGATTTGGGCATAATGGATTTATGTTGTGCTGCTGCTGGCCCTATAAGAACCATCTGGGGACATACTGTGAAGTTACTGGGTGGCCACCATTTCATGTATCAGAGGCACATAATGAGAACAATGGATGAAGCACATGGTGAGAACAATGGATAGCGGCCATTTTAACTCACAGACACTGTTTGGACTTTTCTAAACTGTGCCATCTCGCCGGTATTTGGTGCACAAAGACATCGTGCTGTAGTTTTAAACTATACAACAGGGGACACATTATACAGTAATTATTTTTCATATAGCCTGTATATGTTCTGCGGAATCTGCATTAAACTGTATCTTCCAAACTACTCAACGGATCTGGGTGAATTTTGGATATGTGGTTCACCCAGATCCCCCAGTTCCGAGGATATACTTTTATGGGGTTATTGCATGTTTTGGGGTCCCTGTGATATGTTTTATAATACTGTATTTCTCTGCCTGTGATAATTATATTAACCATTGTGTTCAGTAATCATATCACAGGCAGAGGGGAGGATTTTGTGTGGGAGTGTCTGTGTGTATTGTACGGATTGATTGGTTGTATTTCAAAACCCTGTGGGCAGGACTGTGTTTGTGGATTGGGAATAAAAGAGGCTGTATGTGCCAGTACAGTCAGTTCTGCTTGACCTCAAAAGGAAGTGTCGTCTCGTTATTGGGGGAATTGGATTGTATGCTGATTGCCAGGAGTGTAAGCTGATTGTATGCTTTTCCTGTTCAGCTGCTTACAGCATTCATATGCTTAAGAGCATTCGTATGCTTCTCCGGTTCGGTGGTTGTGGTGTCTGCTGCAGTGCTTGGAGTCCTCAGGAAGTGCTAGGAGCATCCTTCAATGGAGGTACTCAGTCGGGGTGCCAGGTGATCCGTTACACCCACAAAATATTGGGACATATAAAAAAGACAACTCTGTTCCGCAGAGTAGCTGTTGACATTATAGTTGTGCAGGCACTTTGTTGACTCTAGAGAACCTCGGACCAATCGCACATCCCTGTGACGGAGACTTTGCATTTGGATGTCATCCATATCAACTTTTGATGCCAGTTTCTGTGCCTACCATGGTGACCATGGGTAACGGGTAATCAGGGTTCCATTCCGTACATGGAGCCTGAGAAACTGCTACCACATGCAAGGAAGGCAGCAGGCGCGCAAATGACCCACTCCCGACGCGGTTAGGTAGTGACGACAAATAACAATACAGGACTCTTTAGAGGCCCTGTAATTGTAATGAGTCCAATGAAATCCTTTAACTCTGATCAATTGGAGGGAAGTCTGGTGCAGAGCCACTGACCTGTGCGTGCTGCAGCTGAAACTCCACTATCGCCTGCTGCTGCTTGCACAGTCTCATGAGGCGGTGAGCGGGAAGGCCGAAGTTACGCTGCAACGCAGACAGGCGAGCAGCAGCAGGGTGAGAACGCCAAAAGTGCGCACAGCCGCTACAGTGAATGTCACATCCTGTACCAAATGGCGTATCAGTCTGGTGATGGCTTTTGGTATCCAGTACTCTTTTTACTGAAGCTGCATCAGGGTCCTGGTATGTGGCTGAACAAACGCTGGTGCTCAACACCAGGGGGCGTGCGGTTACCCTGCACCAGACCCTGCTAATCCATTCCACACTGTGACTCCTCATACTGGGTCCTGGTCATCCGACCGCCGCCCAGACAGTGTCTGGGTCCTGGTCACCGGACTGCCCACTTGACTGTGAAACTACGAATGGATCATTAAATCTGGTACGAACCTGAACTTTGCAGTTCGGGTTCGCTCAACTTTATTATGGATCCTTTGATCGCTACATGTATTACTTCGATAACTGGTAATTCTCGAGCTAATACATGTCGACGAGCGCTAGGGGACAGCCGCTCCGCTTTTGCACCCTGCTCCTTCTTATGCTGTGCTGGTGCTTCTGTGCGACCAGCGCCTCTTCCTCCAAACTGCACACGTCACTCGCATGACCTTGATTCCATGTGGGGTCTAGGACCTCATCATCCTCCACATCATCTTCTACCCACTCCTCAACCCTGCCCTCCTTGCCGGTATGCACACTGCAGAAAGCCACAGCAGTTGGCACCTGTGTTTTTCCAGCATGTAAAGTCTGCAAAGGACATATGGAAATTGTTTTAGAATTGTATCCAGGCAACAGTTTTCCCTATAAACTGACCTCTCAGTTTGACTTGTGAGGGTATTGCCCCAGAATAACAATATTGTTTAAGTACCTCTTAGCTATTGATAACTGGTTTAAATATAGCAGCTTGTTATCTGGTAGTTTCTAGTTTGGAAAATATCAATCTGTTTTCTATCACTTAGATCTGTGTAACAAGTGTTGTAGGTGTGAAACAATATTACAAGTGACCGATTGTAGTAAATTCGAATCAAAGTTCCATTTGCAAAAAATATTCTAGCCCATCTTCTGTGGGTTTATGGCATTTTTAAGATGTAGACTTATTGTACCACACTAGCCATGCACAGGTAGATTGTCTGGCACGTTGTTTTGGTGTTTGTTTTTTAACTTTGTAGTTGTGTCTTTACACAATATAGAAATGTATATTAATGCTTCTGTATATGAAGCGATCACAATAACACTCATTTTTCACTTTAAAAAAAAAAAATCAGGCTACACAAAAATTGGTAATTCACAATATGACATCTGAAAAGCACATGAAATGATGCTGTATGATTTTTTTTTAAAAAAGAACACACTACATGAAGGTCCTGTTCACTAGAGTGTGTAGTCACGAATGTAACCAGTAAAACTTTGTTTTTACAGCCATTGTTGGCCCATACATATTTTAAAACTTGTTTAATTTTTTTGTAGCATGACATATATATGAAGAGCAGGCCCCAAAATGTACTATTTATCAGATTAGCACCCAGAAAATAAGAATGTTTACCACTGCACTGTAAGCACACTATTAGACGCTTCTATTTGACTCTCAGATATGAAGTGCACGCCCCAAATATACTATTTAGCACCCCAAAATTATTTTTTTTATTTTTTAAAGCTCCAATGTAAGCAGCAGATTAGCAGCAAAACAATTAGAATGTTTACAACTGCGCAGTAAGCGCACTATTTGACTCACATATGAAGTGCACCGCAGGCCGCAAATGTACTATTTAGCAGATTAGCACCCAGAAAATAAGAATGTTTACCACTGCCCTGTAAGCACACTATTAGATGCTTTGATTTGACTCTCAGATATGAAGAGCAGGCCCCAAAATGTACTATTTAGCAGATTAGCACCCAGAAATTTAGAATTTTTTACAAGTGCGCTGTAAGCACACTTTTAGACGCTTCTATTTGACTCTAAGATATGAAGTGCAGTCTGCAAATGTACTATTTAGCAGATTAGCACCCAGAAAATAAGAATAAAGAGACAAAAAGTTGACCCCGCAAAAAACGGGCAAATAAAAAAAAAAAATGTTTTTAAAATAATAATAAAAGTAAAGCAGATAGAATGGAAATAATGGAATTTGTAATAGGATCTAAAAGAAATGTTGGGGGAAGGGTACAGGGTGGGGATAATAGAGCATTAGATAAGGTTTAAAGAATTTCGTTTTCTCCCTCTTACTTCCTTTGTCTTTCCTTATCGAGGAACTTTAATTAGGAAAGAAGCGAACCCAAATCACTGTTTGGGAAGCTCAATAAAGGGATGGGAATCAAAGGGGAAAAAGGAAGGGAGAAAACATTAATGATTACAATGCCTATACTACATATGTAATAACGTAATTATATAATGGCAGGTACAAGCCTGAAATGTTGTTTTAAAAAAAATTGGGCAGTCTAGATGGGCCGAATGCTTCTTATCTGCCGTCCCATTCTATGTTTCTATGTAATAAAGTTTTAACTGATATCCATGTTTTAAAGGATTGAAACGCTTTTACGTAAGTAAAAGTAACGACAATGCCATAGAGCGCAATCAAAATAATGAAGACAACAGTGGTTTAAAAAAAAAAAAAGTTTTTTAAAAATGAAATCTACTTTTTCCCTTCTTATTTTAATTCTAGTGCACTTGGAATATGGGTGGGGGGTAGTATGTAACTACAACTTAACAAAAAAAGAGAGAGAGAAGCTATAAAGATACTACAAAAGGATGACACAATAGATATCAAGCCAGCCAATAAAGGTGGGGGCCTAGTCATCCAATCAAAAGACGCCTATATTAATGAGGCCCATAGGAAACTTAATGACAATAATACATACAGTATTCTCGAAAAAGATTCAACTCTAGATATTTAATTGAAATTAACTAACCTATTAGATAGGGATCGCAACAATGTGATTTTAGATTTACAGGAGTTCAGCTATATTAATGTATTACTATAGTGTCCTTTTAAGTCTCTCTTTTCGTGTATGTGTTCTAATCCCACCTCTTTATTTTATCCCATTTTAGTCACACATTCATGTACTTTTTGACTAGTAATGTATATATCAAGTGTAATTATTGTAACGGGCCGTTTTGCACACAAGGGGTTTAAAACCGTTTAGGCGATCGTCCCGAAACCAACCTCGCCACTGTACACTGGAGAAGCCTGGTTGCTCGCCTGCTCCCTTTAGACTATGGTCCTGCATTTTAAACTTTTAGTTTACCGGCAGAAAGGTTTATTCGTGCCTTTCTGCGGACTGTTAAAGCCATGCTACCCCAGATAGCTATGCCATGGAGCCTGCTTAACCCTCAAAGTGAAGTGTCGTCTCATTAATTGGGAAGGAGTTATTGTATGCTGTTCCAGTTTGATTGCCAGGAGTGTTTTTCCTGTTCAGCTGTTTCCAGTATTCGTGAGTTTCCTGTTCAGGAGTTGGAGAATTCGTGTAATTTGCAGTTCGGGAGATTGGTGCTTGCAGTAGCTGTCTGTGCATCTGAAAGGGGAATATCGCCTAAACGGTTTTTAACCTCTTGTGTGCAAAACGGTCCGTTACAAAGGGAATGTTCCAAACTCCCGAATGGCATACAATATAGCACTCCAAACACACGAACTGGAACCATACGAATCGCTGCTAGCAGACGAATAGGAAAAGCATCGAAGCGGCTTACACTCCTAGCAATCAGTCTCTATCAGCATTCAGTAAATCCCCCCCAAAGACGAGACAAGGCTCCGTGTTGAGGCTCAAGCAGTGGTCTGGTTTAATGAAGGCTACCTGCCCAGTATTTATGCATGTCTCCCACCTGGTGGACACTTCCCTAGGGGACCAAATGGGAGACTGTGACAAAAGACAGACAATCAGCCAAACAGGACACACAGTCACATTTTATTCCCACAATGCACCCTGGCTTCCTCCCCTATGCCTTGGATATAATTGAGAAGTAATTCAATTATCTCCCAAGACAAAGGCAAATCCCCATTATGCACGTGGGGATACTAAAACATGAATTACTATTAAAATACACAGTATGACACAAGTTACAATAAAACTATACATTTAACATGTCTCCAGATAGCTCAGGTCTGAGCGCGCATTATTAAGCGAATGGCGCTCAGACCACACGAATATAGTTCAATCGCCATGGAGCCAAAGTCTTTACACAGTCAGTTCTCATGCGAATGGGCTCCATGGGATTCCTATCAGGGGTATAACATAGTCAAGTAAAACTACCGAACACCGGGCCGTTCGTGCACTTTCACTGAACAATTGCTCTCGTCACAATTATATTTTATTATTTAATGCCCTCTATGTATTTCGTTATACAGAGATCTGTCAAATGCTTATTTTTATATATGTCCCTATTTTGTATGTATATCAAGCATTTTGCTATTTCTATTTGAGATCTTTTTGTAAGTTCCTACCTATATTATGTATATATACAATGTATTTACTTCCCATTCACTAATATTCCCTTTCAAACTTTCAACCTCTCTCTTTCTATTCCTCTGAGTATTGGCCATTATTCCGTATTAAATATGGCTGCCTACATACACATGTACGTTTGACAGTGTCTCCCCAGAAGAACACTAAAGATCTGAATAAGACACATGTGCGATCAGCTCAATTTTGTGCGAATGTGCGAGAAGACGTAAAAAAGAACAAGGGGGGGGGGCAGGGCTTGACCACTGAGAGCAGAGGAAGCAAACTTGTATAGCTCCTGCTTTGTAGCACTAATTAAGTGGAATTCGGCTGTCAAAACGGGACCTAAACGGCCCAAAAAGTTGTTGGACTAGCCTGTATAGTCGTGCCTATAATTATAATTTTAGTTGAACGTAGCCTGTAAACTTTCAGATGTACCTATCTCAATAATCAGTGTGTGTCACAAACTCTTAGACCACAGCATGCAATAATCTGACGCACATACACTAGCAACAAGTATTACTACCCTGTTATTTCTCACAAACAAAAAATGTGCTGTTTCTTCCTGCCATGACAATGTTTTCCATTGGAATGCCTGTACACGCTGTTGTGGCGCTACAGGTATCTATGTTATGTAATCATATGCACCATAAAAAAAAAATTTTTAAAAAAAAGAACAAGAGATATTAGAGACTGGTAACAATGTGACCATGGATGCTTTTATGGACTTTGACCATGCACGTGACGTCACTTTCAGATGACGTCCGCGTGTTTCCTTTTGTATTTGATTGGACTACATGTACTAAATATGTTGATAGGCATTGTGACAAACTTCCCTTTTTACATGAGTTTGCCACGAGCTTCTGGAGGAGCCTGCTTGCCAGCCTCCTGCCCACAGACTATGTACCCTGTGAAATATAATGTTAGAAAGACTCTGTTCGTGCAATTGGGATTATATGGTTCGGTTACCGAACAACATCACAAACCAGAGACCACCCTGGAGCTTGTTAACACCTATTAACAACTTGGAACGTTTCTCACCGCAGTGTTCTAATTGTTCTTCTGGGTGGCCACAATTCCTATGGACAACCACAAGGTGGCGGCCATGTTGTTCGCATGAACGCATGCAGCGGTGTTTGGGCATGAATCTCATGGAACTAAAATCGGACACAGAAGCTCCCGAACACCGCTGGACTTCCATCGTCGCCTGCATTCAGTTCTATACAATTTAGAAGGGCACTGTTTGGTGAAATCATTCATCTGGATGAGGGGAACAAGCTCCAGGGTAAGACTATTGACTCTGTTTGGTAGTTTGTTAGTTTTCAAATTACCGAACAACACCAACTGCAAGCCCTGATTCTCTGTTTTGGGCACTGTTTTGGGCATGGGACCATGCGGGAGGTCGGTCAAAAATAAGACTTCCAGGAAATTCCTGAACCCCTGCACTGATCTGGGTGATTTTTGGATATGTTGGTCACCCCACCCAGATCAGGGCTATCAGGGGATGTAACTTTTGTGGGAGTTTTCTGTGTTTTAAGGTATTTTTGGGGGTTTGTAAAAATTCTTAGTGTGCTTGGAGATAATTGGATTAGATTAGTACAGTTTCTGATCCAATTATCTCCCAGGCACAGATGATTATCTGATTTTGTATGGGAGTGTCCTGGACCTGAGAGCCAATGTGATTGTGTATTTATTTTTATTGTAGTCTACTCTCAGGTCCAGAGGGGACTGTCCCTGCCTGGGACTGTCATAAAAGGCCAGTTGTGGCTACCATTATCAGAGATTCTTTTTACCATCCATGAAGTCTAGGCTCATGTTTGGTGGGATTAGAGAGCTATATTCACACTCTGGGGATTGCTATAATCATTATACTCCCTTGGATCACAACACTTGCTCCTATAAGAGCAACCTGCTTTTCTCTCTGGACTAGGAGAGGTCTACCCACTGGAAGCTGGATCCTGGTTTTGGGTCCAGGGTGGGTGGAGGACAGCGAGACCCCAACCAAGCTGCGGCTGTTTGAGTTTACAGTGGTTATGGTGTTCCAGTGCAGTGCTTATGGTACTCGCAAGTACTAGGAAGCAACGATTGACGGAGGTACCCGGTCAGGGTGCCAGGCGGTCCGTTACAGGCATCACCCTAAGGTGATACCCCTATTGATTATTTAGTAGATTAGGTTTTAAAGGACACCCAGTGAGAAGACATATATCTAAGACACCCTTGATGAAATCACTGTCCGGTTTAACACAAAAAAACAGAAGTAATGATAGAAAGCCAATGAATACTTGCAATACACACCTGGTTTAAATGATTATGTTAATTTTATACCTATAGTCACCAAGCACTTGACACAACACTTCTGATAAAACCCCAAGGTGAAACGCGTAAAGTGTGGCTCTAGCACCTATGTACCGGTAGGTTGTTTTATAGAATATACTTTTATTGATTTATTTGTTTATATTAAAGTTAATCCTTTTAAATGTTATTTATTTTGGATTTTTGGGGGATTACACCCTGCATCTTTTCTTGGATTCTTATCTACATATATCCCAGGTGGGTATTTTACCCCCAAGGCATTACAACACTAAAGCAGGTCAATGCTCTATCTCATGTGAGTAGGTTATCTATACCTTTTTTGCACAGTCACTTTACCATACTGGCTACACCATTGGATGTTCTTCTGTTTGACGGGATTGTACCATCAACACTTAATACAGCAGAGCTCTTTGAAACTCTAGAAAGTGTGAGTGTGCTTTTGGCGTATTATTACATCTCACTCTCCTGTTATTTGATATATTGCACTATTGCATTATTATTTTTTTGTTTCTCTGTTTCTTTGCGATATTCAAAAAACTGTGTAAATCCGAACATAGGATTCAATCAACATATGTATGTATAGGTACCTGTTATGTGATTTCACAGAAGGGTTATTATCTATTTAGGCATGGCTATTTATATCTTTTCTGTTTTTACCCTTATTTGTTCACAAGGTTTTGGGGAATCCTTGTTAAGATTGTCTGCTGCCTATTTATTGAAGTATATAGATAGCACATTCCGCTTGGTAACCATGTGTATAGTGTGTGTTAGTAAGTGCAGCAGTGCAGTGTATATATAAGGGTAACCCAGCTGTTCAGTGTATGTATAAAGGTAACACTCATGCACTTACTGTGTGTGTAGTGGGTTTGTTTGTAAGTGCAGGGGGTGTAGTGTGTCTAAAGGGGGCTTTATTTGTGAGAAGTGTGTTTGTGTGCAGGGAGTGTAGTGTGCATATAAGGGGTAGAATAGGGGCTGTGATCCTTGTTTGCAGGTAGCACGGTCCTCTAGGGTAAACAATAGGCACAGTCCTTGTAATTGCATATACTCCAGGCACTTTATTTGTAAATCCACACAGGATACAGCAGTAAATGAAAACATAAATGTAACACAAAACCTTATAAACAAAAACCTAGCTCGTCTGAGCACTAACTGACATTAGGTTCCCTATCTCTCAGGGTTAAACTAAACAAAACAATAGTGATTTCACCAACCTAGAGTCTTTGTCCACTCTCAGCACTCCAGTATTTAGCCAGCCTGCTGCTTCCAGCCTTTCAGAGAGAAACAAAACATTCTCTTCCTACCTGCCTAGCAGGGAGGGATTTATTCCCACTGCTGCAGCCGATTACCTGCAGCTGAGCAGTAGGTTGGAGACAGTCCAAAACCCTGGGCTGGATCTATGTCTTCCAAGAAAACCGCTAAACTGCGGAGTGGAGCACTGGCCCACCCTGCTCTCCAAATGCTCCACCCCAGGGGCCCATAACTAAATATTCATTCTGGTTACATACACAGAAACATACACTCCCCCTGGGGTTAAAAATCATATGCCTCTCTGAACAATTCTGTCGAGATATAGACTCCCTCACAGACCACCCCATTCACCTTATCACAGGGCTTAAACAATTAATTTACTAATTTAATTATTTTTTAAAACAAAAACATTTACTCACTTTCCCTCTTATTACCTTGAAGGGGAAGAGAGGGCACGCTGACCCCTGGTGGTCCAGTGGGCTAGTAATCGCAGGGTATAGACCGATGTTTCAGACTTCGCCAGTGTTTCTCTAAATTTAGACTGTTCCTTAAAATTTGTGCATGAACAACAGTTTTCATCACATTCAAGATTAGATTATAAGCTTCAGAGCAAAGCAGTTCATAAGACTTCAGTTTTCCTGGAGAGAATGAAGAATTAGCTTAAAATAATACTAGTGTGCAACACATTCTATCATCCAACACTCTAACTAAAACACCAAAACTATTATTCACGCAACTATGTGAGTATTATCAACATTCAAACATCTAACCCCTGATCAGTCTTTCGTCCAAATCACTCAATTACAACTGCCCTCTTAAAAGTTTAAAACAAACAGAAAAGGTTAACAGCGCTGAAGTGACATATTACAAACGTAAAAAGGGGCGAGTAACTTCCGATGTATGTATCTTGAAAAGGAAAAAGGGGACAAATAATAGTGCAGCACAATTAAATAATAAATAAATGTCAATGAACACTCACACTTTCTAGAGCTACATAAGCTCTATTTTAGTGGCATGGACAGCATAATTCCTGTCTAGGGATATCGTAGTGGAAGTCAGTTTGGCTTGATTCCAGGTGGAAGGTAATCACCATATAAAGAGAAAAAGCAAAAGACAAAATCACAAAATCCAATGGTATGGTATGTAAAATAACAGTAGCTGTAAAAGGATAATATCCTGCTTACATAACCTAGACCAAGTACCTGCTCTGGTATGACAAACTTTAGGTGGAACAATCCCCACCTGAGGATATATGTAGAACCGGATCAGCAACAGGAACTGGGTGTAAGGTAAGTACTCAAATGACTGGGTGTAAGGTAAGTACTCAAATGATATTATTTTAAAAAGTACTTTATTAAGTAAAAAAAAAATATAGTAAAATATTAGTTAAATACAATTGGTATAAAAGCCAGCCCTCTATAACAAAGAGTAAATTCTCACTTGTTCTCACTTGACGCGTTTCGCTGAACCTTTTTCAAAAGTGGACTTATGCATATCGGGTCTCGGCTATTTAAATTATCCCGGGTCATCATTAGCCGGTTCCGGTTTGTATGACAGCTGTTTCCGGGTTCCGAAGATTAAATATCGTGGGTCAAATTCCTGTAATTTCTGGTTCCTCTATGGGATAGTTCTATTGTGTAAGTCACTCGGAAGTTACATAAACAGAAATCATCTGGACGCCATTTTGGATTCGGGCAGCCGTCCAGTATAGTTGTATATGTGGTGTCAGGGAGAAATATCACAATTATAGTAAAGTATATGTGTAGGTAACGTGTAGATATCTTAAATTTGCAGAAGAAATATAATGAATGCAAAAAAAATTTTGAAAAAATGGTAATAGAAAATGGCAGCCACATATTACATAATCTACATGGCGGCCGCCATCTTTAATTCAGGCAAATGGAATGAGGAAACCTAACTGGAGCTATTTTCCTTGGTTTTTCCAAGTCCTTTGACATAGTAGACCATGGCATCCTAGTGCAAAAACTTTAAAAAAAATCAGAAATTGGTGACTGGGCATCTCCATTGAATATCCTCGAAGCTGGAAGAAGCGCTGTTTAGTAAATAACTCTATTCCCCCCCAGTAACTAGATGACACAGCTCTAGGAGTACAACTGTTTTTGTTCCATAGGCTTGGTCTTTTATACACAGACGCCGAGCATGGGGTTTCCATTGCATTCACACAGTGCCCACCCAGGCGCCTCTGTGGCTGGGAGATAATTAAGTTGCTGACTGCTAAACTGATTATCTCCTGGATAAAAAGTTCCTAACACAAAACAACCCCTAAATATAGTAAAAACACACAGGAACTCCAGATATCATACATCCCCGGATAGCTCTGGTCTGAGAGCCCTAGTTGGCAAAATAGTGGTTGGATCCATAAAGAAGTGTCCAATCACCACTGGGCTAAAGTTTTGACCGGTCGCACTTGAGGACTAAGCCCAAAATAGTTCCAGGGCAATTGTGGCTTTGGCCGGTCAAATAGCGGGAGCAACGGGTCCAACGGAGGGGGGCTCCCCCTGATTCTCAGGGAGTGATTGTTCCAATTAGTCTGTAGTATCTTCCCTCCAATTAGCACTCTCCTGGCAGGTCGGCCAGGGGGTTAACACATTGGGTCAAGGTGACTGGGAAGTCAAACAGCCACAGTTTATTTCCAAAGAGTTCGAGGCTAAGTACCGCTGGGGACAGTTTAGGAGTTTGTACGACCGAATGACTGCCAGGGTCGGCTCTTTCAAAAATAGACTTTCGAGAGAAGGTACTGAACCATGGGGACAGTATACAGCGCTTTCGAGGAAAAGTATGGGTATCAAGACAAAGTCCGCCACACAATATCATCCCCTAACCTGGCTTTGATTGTATGTACCTGATAGATCACAATATGTGTCCATTTCTGACAGCCCCTCCCTCTCCCGGTCACGTGTGGTGTTCCCCAAGGCTCCAAATTAAGCCCCTTACTATTCACATTATTCATAAATGATCTGCCTAACGTCTGCAAAGCTCCAACTGTACACATGTATGCAGACGACACAGTAATCTCCGCTAGCAAACCAAATCAAAACCAAAGCGTTAGTTTTGTGAGGACACTTTCAGAGAGCATAACAAACCATAGATAAACATGTGCAGAGTAACATAGCATCATAAGGAATTTAACATCTCTGTCATATTCAAGGTCATGTGCTAAAGACACTGTCTATGTTAACCCCTTAAGGACATGTCATGATCCCCTTTTATTCCAGAAGTTTGGTCCTTAAGGGGTTAAGTTAAACATGAAGAGCTAACCAAGCTAGGAAACCAAATCTACCACAGCTTGAGGCTGTGATCCAAGACCAGTTCACAATGTTAGAAAAGTTGATTACAGATAACAAATTCTTCCTAAACACGGATGAAATTGTCACAATGATCTTTGGAACTGTACCAAATTACATAATTTCCAACATTTCCAACCATGCATCAGAACAAAATCAAATAACACACTGACCACAGTCCATTCTTTCAAATATCTGGGTATGCTGCTAGACCCCAGTCTATTTTTCAGCCTACACATTGAAAAACTCTCATCAAAACTTTATCCAAAACTATATGCCCTTTAGAGAAACAAACCCTGCCTAAGCCCGCAGTAAGGAAGCAGATTCTACAAATGCTAAAACCACCTCCGATCCAGTACTAGCATTTTATTTAGTATACCATAAAGACACCTCCCTGGACTGACAAGGAAGGGGGGACATGACTGCGGCTAGGATAAGGAGTCTTGAAGGAGTAAGGGAAGGGAGGGGTATAAATGGATACATAGTTGCTAAGATGGAAGACAGTTATAAGGACAGATAGGGGAGGGGACTTACCAGTCAGCTTTGGAAGTGCAGGGATCCTGACTTTCATCTGTCCTTCATCTGTCCTTCTGTGCTGACCCCCCAAAAAAAACCCAAAAAAAAAACCAGCTATTATTATTCAGTTGTTCCCTTACCTGTATTCCTGCTTATCTGATGGATGTTTCCCAGGAATCGTTGGTGGCCCTGTTGCAGGCTTACCGGGCTGCACATGGTGCAGGCTCGTTGGCAGCGGTGTTGGCCGGCATGGAAGGTGTCCCGGGTGAAGAGGCGAGGCCCGTGGAAGAAGGGCGGCGGGCCAGGCGTTCAAGGCCGCCGTCGCGGCTGTCTCCCAGCCCGGTGCGAGGAGAGCGAGAGGGCCGCAGGCGCCGGCGGACTGGAGTGGCTGGGAACGTGGAGCCGAGCCTTGGATCCCCCCCCCGAGCGGTCCGGTCCCAGGTGAGGGCTGCGGTGGCGTCCGGCAGCCATTCCCAAGATGGCGGCATGGCGGGAAGATCGAGGAGCCCTCTACCTTCTCTTCCGGTGCGGCCGGAAGTGACGTCACGACGCCGGTCGCGCACGGCCGGCGCGCCGGATATGACATCACCTGGCGGCGACGGGCAAAACCCGGAAGTGGGTGCCCGCGCTGCAATTAGGAGGCCGGGCGCTCGGGGATGGCCGGCGCCGGCTGAAGAACCCGGAAATAGGGGTGCTGTGACCCGGACAGCAGCCCCAAGGCGGTGGGAGTCCCCAGGTCCGAGCAGTACACGGGGTGCTGCGGAGCAGACGGCAGCCCCGAGGTTGCAGGGCTGTCAGGATGCCGGCGGTCGGGAGGCCGTGTCGGTTACAGCCCCCCTGGGAGCTGGGAGGCTCCAGGGTGATTCCGGTGAGTCAGAGGAGTCAGAGGAGGAGCGTGAAGCTGATGGAGAGCGGCCCCTGCGCCTTCCCTCATTCGGTGAGTTGGCATGCGCTGGCGCCTGGGGTTCAGCAGGGGGATCAGGTCAGGATAGTGAGGTGTTGCGCCTGCTGAGGCTTTTAGTGGAGGGTCAAGCCAGGGGCAGTGGTCTCGGGGTTCAGGGTGCTGGGACGGATAGTTTGAGGGGTCAGGGGATGGGGGTTGGTTCCTTTCTCCCGGGGTGTGAGCTGGCCCCTTTAGGTTTACATGTGCCTGCTGAGGTGCAAGAAAAGATTATTCGGGGTGAGTATGTGGATCTTCTTTCTCTCGTTCCGCCGGACAAGGAGTCCGTGGACAGACCGCGTCGCGGCGAACAACTGGAGGGGGAGAAGGGTAAGTCTATTCCGCGTACTTTCGGTAACTGGCTGCAGGGATTTAATATCTTTGCGAGCGTGCTAGTGCGTCGGTTCCCAGAGAGGGCCCCTTCGTTATTTGGTTATTTGGATTTAATTTGGGGCGCTTACAAAGTGTATGGGGGACAATGCTGGTTCAAATACGACCAGCAATTCCGCCAGAAGATGGCGGCGTGTCCGGGGATGGGTTTCGGGGTGCAGGACGGCAGCCTGTGGTTGCTACTGATGACCCCGTGTAGACCCTCCCCCTTTTCGGGGGTTGCCGGCGTCCCCATGGGGACGTCGGCAGGTCAGCGGAAGGGAGTTTGTTGGCTCTTCAACGAGAGCCACTGTAAGTGGTTTAGCTCTTGTAGATTCCGGCACGAGTGTGCCCATTGTGGGGGAGCCCATCCGGCTCTCCGTTGTTTCAAGAAGGGCAGACCGTCTGCCGCCAAGGGCTCTGGTAGGGACGACGTTCCTCGCGGCGAGGACGCCGGTGAGCGTGGAAAAGATGTGTCCCTGGTTAAGTAGGTATCCTAAGAGGGACGCTGCAAGCCTTCTGTTCGACGGTTTTACAATGGGTTTTTGGATTCCCTTTGTGCTGTCGGATGAGGGCCGGTTTGCTGACAATCTTCGGTCCACGCGGGGTAGGGAGGGTTTATTGCAGGAAAAGCTGGAGGCGGAGATTCAACGGGGCCGCATGGCCGGTCCCTTTGATTTCCCCCCGTTCCACAACCTGAGAGTGTCTCCGTTGGGTCTGGTACCCAAAAAAGACCCGGGAACTTTTCGGTTGATTCACCATCTCTCGTACCCTTCGGGGGCGTCGGTCAACGATGACATTGACAGGGATGTGTGTCGGGTGCTGTATGCGTCCTTGACTCGGCCTTGCTCCTACTGCGGCGGGCCGGTCGTGGGGCCTTTTTTGGCAAAATCGGATATTGAATCGGCCTTTCGTTTGTTGCCGGTTCATCCGGATTGTTTTCATTTGTTGGGGTGTTTCGCGAACGGTTGCTTCTATTATGATATGTGCATGCCCATGGGTTGCGCTATATCTTGTTCTTATTTCGAACTGTTTTCTTCCTTTTTGGAGTGGGTCACGTCTCGAGTTTCGGGTTTGGGGTCCTTGACCCATTACTTGGACGATTTTTTGTTTGTCGGTCCGTCGGGTTCCCAGGATTGTATGGCGTTGCTTCAGGCGTTCCGGCGGGTAGCGTCGGAGTTCGGTGTGCCTGTTTCCGAACAAAAGACGGTCGGCCCGGTGTTGGTTCTTTCGTTCTTGGGTATCGAGATCGATACTGAGAGTATGGATTTCCGGCTTCCTGAGGAGAAGCTGGAGGGGTTGCTTCGGCTCGTGGACTTGGTCAAAGGTTCCAAGAAGGTTCAGTTGCGGCAGATGCAGGGCCTTTTGGGGCACTTGGTTTTCGCATGTCGAGTGTTACCGATGGGTCGGGCATTTTGTCGCAGATTGTCTTTGTCCACGGTAGGGGTGAAGGAACCCTTCCATTACATTCGGATCACGAGGCGCCTCCGGTCGGATCTGGCGGTGTGGAGCTCCTTCCTACGTAGTTACAACGGGCACTCTTGCTGGTTGAGGGAGGCCACCTCCAACGCCGCTTTGGATCTCTTTACGGACGCCTCGGGGTCCGTTGGTTTTGGAGCGTATTTTCGGGGTCAGTGGTGCGCGGGGGAGTGGCCGCGGGCCTGGCGGTCTTCCTTATTGAGGAAGAATTTGACCTTTTTGGAACTTTTTCCGATAGTGGTCGCGCTGGAACTGTGGGGCGAGGATCTGAGAAATCACACGGTGGTCTTTCACACGGACAACATGAGTGTGGTTCATGTGATTGCCCGTTCGTCGTCCTCGTCTCCTCCTGTTTTGGCGCTTCTCCGTCACCTCGTGCTCCTTAGTCTTAAGTTTAATATTTGGGTGCGGGCGCAGCATGTCCCGGGTGTTCAGAACGTGGTGGCTGATGCATTGTCTCGCTTGCAGTGGGAGCGGTTTCGCGAGGCAGCGCCAGAGGCGCAGCGGACCGGTCTGCGGTGTCCGGACTCCTTATGGAAGCTCGATTTCGAGGTCTGATGGGCTTGGTATCGGATTCCTTGGCGGAGTCTTCATGGAAGGCATACCGGGCAGTGTGGAGGCAGTGGCTGTCGGCAGCACGGGATGGGGATGTATCCACGGCCTCGGGTCGTGCGGAAAGGACTCTCGTGATGCTGGATGACTTGGCCAAGGGAGGTAGGTCCTGCGCTGCTGCGGAGAAGGCGTTGGCTGCCCTGTCATTTTTGTTTCGTTTTATGGGCTGGCAGGATGTTACTAAGGACTATGGGATTCAGAGGGTGGTCAAGGGTTGGCGGCTGAGGCGTCGCCCGGATGGTCGTCGTCCAATTTCGGTTGACATGTTGCGGCGGATTATGTTAGTGCTCCCGTCGGTCTGTGGTTCGGAGTTCCGGTCGAAGTTGTTTCGCGTGGCCTTCTCTGTCTGTTTTTTTGGTGCCTTTCGTATCGGCGAGTTGGTGGCCCCGAGCAAGGGGAAGGCCTCGCCGTTGGCATTGTCGGATGTGCGATGGTCCCCTTCAACCATCGACATTTTTGTGCGACGATCTAAGACGGACCAGGCGGCCCGGGGGGCCTGGGTTCGTTTGGGGGCCACGAGGGACGAAGTCTGTCCGGTTGGGGCCTTCCACGCCTTTCTGGAGGTACGCCCGGAGCGGGGAGGCCCTTTGTTAGCTCACGGGGACGGGTCTCCTCTAACCCGCTATCAGTTCTCGGCGATGTTGAAGAAAGCGTTGGTTGCGAGTGGTATGGATGGTCACGGGTTTTCGGCCCATTCCTTTCGGATTGGGGCGGCTACCCAGGCGAGTGTGTTGGGGTACTCGGCCGCTGGAATTCAACGGATTGGAAGATGGGGGTCGGGGCGTTTTAAGTCTTATGTCCGACCTCATATGCTGTAACCCCTTTTCTCGTTGTAGGTGGTCGGCCCCGGTACGTGTGGATTATAGGGCATTCTTATGTGTACTGGGCAGCTAGGCGAGCTGAAGGCCGGACCTACGGACGGAATTTGGGGTTTTCGGTGGACGTGGCCAGAGTCAGGTGGAAGGGCATTAGGGGCCTCCAGTGGCAGCAGATTTATCCAGAGTTCGTGGCCCTGCGTAAGTTTGTGTCGGGGCCGGTGGTGGCGGTTGTTCACACGGGTGGTAACGACTTAGGGGTATCCCGGACTGTGGACCTTCTCCACGCGATTCGGCACGACTTGGCAAGGTGCATGGCGCTCTTTCCAGACATGACCTTGGTTTGGTCGGAGGTGGTATCCAGGCCGTGCTGGCGCGCGCTTCCGCACTCTCGCGGTTTGGAGAAGAGCCGGCGCAAGCTGAACATTGCTGTGGGGAAGTTTGTACGGCGGTTGGGAGGAGTGGTCATCCGACACGTGGAGCTGGAAGGAGAGAACCAGAATTTGATGAGAAAGGATGGGGTCCATTTAAACGAAATAGGGTTAGATATCCTGAACACGGGCTTGCAGGGTGGGATTGAGGCTGCGCTGTCGGCGGGGGGCGCGATGACGGCAGGAGGCGCGAGGGGAAGTCGTCATCGCAGTGGCGGGAGTCCTGGCCAGCGCAGGCAGAAGTGGTGAAGTTGCCGAGGAGGCTTGGGGAGTCGCAGCCTGTTGGGAGCTGATGGCGGAGGCAGGCTGCTCAGGACTCATGGTTTGTGGGGATAGACCTGTCTGTTGGGCAATCACCCCAACAGCTGACAGTATGAATATGTTGCTGGCATGGAAATTAATTAATAAAAGCTGTGGCCGATGCCCTTACCCAACGTAATTACGGTCTCTGTGTGTTATTGGGGAACTGGGGGCATTGGGTGGGTGGTACAGACATCTAGACAGCAGTCAAGACACCTCCCTGGACTGACAAGGAAGGGGGGACATGACTGCGGCTAGGATAAGGAGTCTTGAAGGAGTAAGGGAAGGGAGGGGTATAAATGGATACATAGTTGCTAAGATGGAAGACAGTTATAAGGACAGATAGGGGAGGGGACTTACCAGTCAGCTTTGGAAGTGCAGGGATCCTGACTTTCCCGCCCTCCCTCCCATAGGACGTTTAGTTAGACAGGAATGTGGGTTGTTTGTTGGTGCCTGTTGTTGGTTGTCTTTTTTCCTGTTTTTGTCACAGCACGCGGGAGTCCTGGCCAGCGCAGGCAGAAGTGGTGAAGTTGCCGAGGAGGCTTGGGGAGTCGCAGCCTGTTGGGAGCTGATGGCGGAGGCAGGCTGCTCAGGACTCATGGTTTGTGGGGATAGACCTGTCTGTTGGGCAATCACCCCAACAGCTGACAGTATGAATATGTTGCTGGCATGGAAATTAATTAATAAAAGCTGTGGCCGATGCCCTTACCCAACGTAATTACGGTCTCTGTGTGTTATTGGGGAACTGGGGGCATTGGGTGGGTGGTACAGACATCTAGACAGCAGTCATGCAAAAATAAAGCTGCTTGATACTCATTTTCCTACAGAGCAGCGCAATTATGGAATAACCTCACAGACACAATCAAATCTTCCTCCAGTCTTAACTATTTTAAGAAATCACTGTCAATATATGTCAATACAGAATGTTCCTGTAATCATGGTTGATTAGATTTCTTACCTGTTCTGTGTGAATTTATATAGGTGTACTTTAATATTATTTTGTGTTTTTAATATTATATTGTACCCTATTGTAACAATGCAATGTTTGTGGGCCAAGGACATACTTGAAAACAATAGAAATCTCAATGTATCCTTCCTGGTAAAATATATTATAAATGAAAATAATAATAATAAATAAAATAAATTATATATATATAGTCCTCTTGTGTGATGTCTAGCTATAGACAAAATTCGAACACTAGAGGAAACAAGACACAGTCTACAGTTGGTCACCGATCCATTTAGAATATCAATCATACATTGTCAGTGTGGGTGCTCTCCAGAAATATGGTTATGAGCCAAGCTGAATAAATGTTGGGGAAAATCTGCATTTTATCATTACTAGTATTTTAAAAATAACATACCACAATGATTTTATATTGTAATCACACTGGAAGCTATAATACGACAATAAATTATGGAGTGAGATGGTTTTGTGTAGCAGATTTATTTATTCATTAGAAGGCATTCTTTTACCACTTGCCAGTTGTCACCAGTCATTTAGATTCCTTTTGTGACGTTGGCCCTTTAAATCACTGTCCAACTGTTCATTCTACGGTAAATAATTCTCTGTTGATTTTATAATGTAATCTTACTCATTGTCACTTTTTGTTTCAACAGAGGGAAATGCAAGCCTCTGATCACCTCCTAGCTAGACAGCTAATGCTCTTACGGTCTCGAATATCACAGCTCAAAGTGGAACAGGCCTGTGAGCGTCACAAGGAGATGTTAGATGATGCCACATTTGATCTGGAGGGTTGTGATGAAGACTCAGACCTACTCTGTGACATCCCACCAAGGGCAGCCTTTTCGCTCTCTACTCCACTTAAACACATTGGTGTCACCCGGATGAATATCAACTCTAGGAGATTTTCTTTGTGCTGAGAGACCCACCAATGGCAGCTTTTGAGATATTAGACTTATTGGTTTACAGTGTTTTGGATGGAAAATAACATGAATAAATTGGAACCTCTTCAAAAATGAAATCCACAAATATATTTAATTGAAGTTAAATGTCAAATTACTCCAAGGTTAACTCATCCCTATAAATATACAGATTTGCAATACAATATATATATTTAAATGTGTATATATGTTTATGATAATTTCTTTCAAGATGAACAACATGGCAAAACAGTCCCAATAAGGCATAACCTATTCAGAATTTTTATGTATGTAATCAGTTTGTGTACTTTAGCATGAAAATATGTACAAACAAAGGGATATTGTCTGTCTATAATGTGTTGTTATTGAGTCTTTAAAAAGGAACTGTCACACAAGTTGTAGGTGCATTTTATTGTTTAATCCAATGATGTAAGTTCCAGAAAAGAGATAGTTCTCCTTTAAATACCAATATGTAATTACACATCTTGATTCCTGTAAGTAGAGCTGTGGTTCTCTTTCGGATTGTCACTGTGAGAAAAGCTGATGTACAGGAAATACATGATCAAAAGTGGGTGTGAGGTTGCAGCAAAAAAAGAAAGAAAGAAAGAAAGAAAAGAGGTAGAAGGTTACAAACAGTATCTTAAGGAGCAGAGAGAATGAGAGAAGAAATATCACTCAACTTTCATATAAAGTACCTTGCTGGGACCTGTAGATCAACAGCCTCGCTCTAAATGTGATATTTCTTTGTTTATTTTATACTGTATCAAATCAACAGATCAATGAAAAAGCACATTAAGAATAAAAAAATGAATGTTTAATATGTTGATTTGCTGCTTACACATTCTTTTTATTACACTGACACTCTAAGCACCAAAACAACTTCAGCTTAATGAGGCAATTTTGGTGTACAAATCATGCCCCCTGCAGTCTTACTGCTCAATTCTCTGCCTTGAAGGAGTTAAATCACTTTATGGATGAGGAGTATCCCATAATAATCACAATTTATAAAAGTGCCAATTTTATAGACATTTTAAAAATAATTATGGAACTGTCAATCAAACAAGCAGGGGGGTTTCTTCCTGCTTCTGGAAGCTCAGGGGAGCTAATTGAGCATCCTTGCCTCCCCCCTGCACATTTCAAACCAGCTTCCTGAATGCTGCTCTTACAAAGTATTTTAGGTTAAAAAAAAGGGGCCGGGCAAGCAAAAGAACTGCAGCTTTTTGCAAACTGATATACCAAAATGAATAAATGTATGAAAATACACGCATGTATTCTTTAGGTTTTATCTACTAAACAGTGATTTATACTTTTCCTCAATATAGGCAGTGGAGTGTTCCATTAAGTGAAAGTTGTTTTGGTGCTTAATAAAGCGTTCCTTTAAATATCTACAAAACAATTGGGAAGTGTACCTATAAAGTAGGGAGAGGACTAGAATGAGCCTGGTCCTTCTTTGTCAGAGATACGGAATACAGTCTCATCTAAAAGGACCACGGGGTCCAAAAAATAAGAAACAAATTTATTGAAAATCGATTATATATTAATAGAAACAAAAAAAAAAAAAAAAAGGATAAGGTGTACAAGGTAAACACATCAAAAGTAAGTTTAAAAACACAATGTCGGTATATATGAAGTAGGATAGCCTCTGATTTCTAAGCACATTAACATAGACACAGTAGTAGCGCACGTCTGCGCACAAGGAGAGGGGGAAGGATATAAAGGTGCCAGCAATGATGTGCAATTGAATAGAGAACAATAGTAAGAGCTCCAAAAAGAAGCGTTTAGCCTATGAGCCCAATCTCACTGAAAAGTATATTTATATAGCTGTAGGAATATACTAAATGTATGACAATTTAAATATGTAAATCGGCAGATCGAGATTTAGAACAGCGCACTGTGAGTGCTAAAAAAGTGTGTATATAGAGATAATAAGGGTACGCCCCTAAACCTGTACCATTATGTCAAACGTTCCCCACAGCACTAGAAATGCAATATGGTGCTAAGAGATCAGATGATATATCAAGTATAATAACTAATGTCTCAAAGAGAGCTTGACTAAAAGGTAATAGGGATAATAAAGCAGAATGTCAAAAAAATATATATATCAAAATAAAATAATAAATAAAGAATAAAGTAGAGAAAGAACTGACTGTGCTAACAGCACTCTACTAAACTGCACCCTGAGAGTGTGCATATATGCATGACGGCAGATCAAAGATCTGAATAGCGTACTGATGGCGCGCTGGAAATATATGTCTTTAAATAATGAGGGTGCAGCCCTACACATATATCGTAGGTTTAGAAATAACCAACAGCACTAAAGATTGAATGTAGCGCTGTGATATCTAATTGAAACAATATATAATAACCAGTGCCTAGATAAAAGCTTAGCTAGGGAATGGCAAAAACAAATACTAAATAAAGAATAAAGGAGAAATAATAAAGTAAGGGATAACAGTACTGGTAGAGCGATGGTGAACGGCACCCTAACGGTAGTAAAGTGCTATACACACTGAGCCGACTAGCACTGGACTGATTAGTGGAAAAAACTGACACGGCGGCTAATATCTATTTAAGATTTTCCAAGAACAAAATCCTGTGACATAAACTAAAATTACACAATCACTGAAATAAACAAAAGTACCTTTATAACAACAAGATTTCACACAAAATAGTGCCCAAAAGGTGAAACGAGAGATGAAAGGTAACAATATAACAATCTATCTCGGGGGGCGGGGCTAGCAAGCAGACCAAGACAGACGCCATTTGCTGGAGCTCCTCCAAACAAACCTGAAATCTGCCCGATATCATCGGAACACGAGCCCATCCAGCCTCAAAAAGCACGAAATCAGACTCTGCTGCCCGAGCTGAAAGCGTAGATGCCCTTCTTACAGCCGCAAAAACAGCCTAAGCGGCGACGGAAAACTGAGGCCTATCACCCTCTCCAGATCCCCAGCCTCGCGTCACTCTTCGGCGGAGACCTCGCGGAACGGCTGAGGGCGACCCCATCACATACATCGCCCAACACACTCACCATGGGCCGTAAATCACAGAGACCCGCTACAGGGTCGGACACCAGGGATATTGGGGCGATGCTCCAGAAGCCCAAACAAACTCGGGCCGGAGACCAACCGGAAACAGAACCAGAACCGGACCGCCACGAGATGGAGGTACCACAACACCCCCTGGCGGTAAGAACCACACAAGCGGACCCTATGGATGAATCAGCCCCAACAACTAGGGGAGACCTGAAGGTCCTATTAGCTGATATCCACAAGCTCCTGGCTGCAGACTTAGCTGTATTTACAACACAGCTACAGGCCGTAACAGAGAGAGTCAAGGCCACAGAGGGGGTTATAGCAGACACACAATCTGCCATGCAAACCATGCAGGACTCTATCCACCAATTACAAGCGCACCAGACTAACCTGAACGCAAAACTCATAATCCTGGAGGATAGACAACGCTGCGCAAACATCAAAATAATGGGTATCCCTACGGCAATATCCGCGGAGGAACTTCCCCACTACACCCGACGCCTCTTAACATCTATATTACCTCCCACGCTAGCCCGCAAAATCACAGTGGACAGTCTATATCGCATCCCTAATACAACCAACACTAATACCAACCTGAACCGGGATGTCATCCTGCGCTTCCACTCAGTACAAGACAAAATACATGTCATGACAGCTGTGAAGGGCAAAACCCCTCTTTCATTTGAAAATGACACCTTGAACTTCTTCCAAGACCTTACTATGGCAACGCTGCTATGGAGGAAAACCTACGCACCGGTAACTTCCCAACTACGCACGGCAGGACTGCCATACAGATGGGGAACCGACAACTCTTTAACGGTCACCACAGAAGGAACTACGCATATCCTCCACACCATGGCCGACGCAACTTCTTTTCTGGGAAAATTAGGACTACCCATTCCAGCCGATAACCGTGCGCTTCCTGAGAGTGCCAGAGACCCGGCCACCATCAACCCCTTTGTCCCACGCACCAGAGGGACACCACCACCCGTACAGTGACAGCCCAAACAGACACCTATGGCTACACAATCTAGCCCACGTTAGAAGGCTCTGGCCTCGAGCCACCCGGAGATGACATTGATACACGAGGGAAACCTCGTACTCGGATGCAATGCAGTTACTAGAATTGTTTATTACCTTTACAGTTACTATAATCTAACTTTTTTTTTTTTTTTTTATCTATGCTTTCACACCCCTATCCTGACTACGAGCAAACCACACCCCAGCCAACACGCTGGACACAACAACAGAGAGTCAATGGGGCCACATCTCTCCTCCCCCCCCCCCCTGCAACCCCTTTGGTTAGGGGTACCACGCATATCAGCTACCGCTGAAACAACCCACGCGCACAGGCCACACTGACAAACCACAGCCCAAACTGGGAACCAACAACCAAACTGAGATCAAAACTGTACTCTCTCAAGCTGGATAACAAACTGGGAACCAACAACCAAACTGAGATCAAAACTGTACTCTCTCAAGCTGGATAACAAACTTGGTTTCATGCTGATAAAACAACCAGTGTTATCCACCTTCTATAGCTTGACTAAAGTACACAAATCATTATAGAATCCATCCGGCAGGCCAATAGGATCAAGACGGGGAAACCTGACCCAGAATGTGAGCATTTTTCTTGAAAAAATGCTGTTTCCGATTGTATCTAAGCTGCTCTCATTAATAAGAGACACTAAACAAATGCTTAATATAATGAGGAATTTGCAGGTACCCAAACAAGCTACTCTCTGCAGATTAGACATGGAATCATTGTATAGGTCCATCCTCATAGATTGAGGATTGAGTGTGTTAGACCTACGCTGGAAAATAAACTGAACGTTCCCCCGATATACACCAATTTTGTTTCTGAATTACTTAAATTTCTTCTCACTAAGAAAATGTTTCTGTTCAGTGGTACAATCTACCAACAGATTAGGGGGATTGCCATGGGGACTTCATGTGCACCCTCCTATGCGAATTTATATCTGGGCGCATGGGAGGGACATATCATGACAGACCCCCTGTCAGCAACTTACTTTGAAAAAGTACACTGTTGAAAGAGATATATTGATGATATCTTTGAAATATGGTTGGGAGCCCCAGAAGAATTTGAGGAGTTTGTTAAACTTTTGAACAACCTCAATTTAAGATTCACAAGTGAAATTGGGGGCAAGAATCTAAACTTTTTGGATTTAACCATAACCATACAACCAGGTGGCAATATCTCAACCACTTTGTACCGGAAAGAGACAGCTTCCATTGGTCTACTCAACTGGACTAGCCATCACCCACCGTCCTTGAAGGCAGGGATCTCTATAGGCCAATACTTAAGGCTCCATAGGAATTGTTCCACATTGGAGGATTTTAAAATCAAGGAATGGGACCTTAGGAAATCCTTTATAGAGAAGGGATATGCTAATAGGGTACTTAAAAAAGCCCGGATCTGAGCGCCCAAGTTGTCCAAATAGTGCTCAGATACATGTAATATAGCCAAATCACCACCGGGGTAAAGTTTTGACCGACCGCACACGTGGCTGCTGCCCAAAATAGTTCCAGAGGAAAGAGGTAGCAGCCAGTCAATGTTCGGGAGTTATTATGTGAATATAAATTAAGCTTCCCCCTGGCTCGTAGGGAGCGAATGTTCTCATTTTGGAGTGTCTTTCCCTTAAAAGCACTCTCCTGGCTTGTTTGGGCAACGGTATGATTTGTCCCGGTGTTCGCGAGGCAATGTATCCGAAATGTACTCAGAAAAAACAAAAAACAATTTGTAAAGATAGAGACACTGGAGATTACTAACAAAAAATGGGGGGTAACCCCTAAGTAGTGAATACATATGGAAATACCAAATAAAAACAAAATACATAAATCTCCAAAGTGTCTGTGTGAGCTCAAGCAAATGCTAAAATGTTACTTTTGTTGTACTTAGTTTAAAATAAATATAAGGTAAAGTGTGCTTGAATAAAAAAGATAAAAATATTAACAAACTCTATTCCACTGTAAGGGAAATGCAGTGCATAAATTCACAGTAAGTGCCTTATTTAGTCGTAAAACAAGAAACTGTATAATACTTTTGTATTGTAAAGGCAATAGAGAGTAGGGAAAGGAGTAAATATAGGTGGCCCTGATCTTGATAGAAAATCAGACTAACATGCCTTCGAGGGCACCCCTTACCCAAAAACTACTGTCTCACTGTTAGCCCACCTTTCCCAGTCCAACCAATATATAATAAGAGAGACAAAGCACATTGAGAGTAGCTGAATAGTAATGGCTGTGTAAACTAAATATCTCCGCAGCTATTTTGCGGTAGTATCATACCAACTAATAAATTGTCTATCAGTGCCTTGTTCCATGTACATCAGAGGCAAAAGGTAATAAGAACATTTGCTAAGTTTACTGTGTCACCACGACTATTTACTGATAGTTCCTAATACCTAATGAGAGATTTCCTCTCCGTGCCTAAGCCTCAGTATCTCAGAGGCAGAACGAGGTTGTCAGTGGAGCGATCGTATTCATTGGGGTAGCTAAGATGTCAGTATCAGCGATTCAGTATGCGGTAGTATCGTACTTGACATCTATGATGAGGCAATCGTGCTACCCCTCAATGTATCCGAAATGTAGTTCCACGCACTCAACAACCAAGTACCACTGCCTGTGTTCGGGAGACAAAACGGACACCATTTGCTAGAACACGTGTGTTTGGTTATACGAACGGCGACCACCCAGGGAGAGCACTTAGTAGTTTCTTTGAAGTTAATGAGCCAGGGGGTGGTCAGTGTTCAGAACTGCAAAGGTACCGAACCAAGGGGAAACAGATTGGGTTCGGTAAACAAAGAAACTTAAATAGGGGAGGTCTTTAATGTCTCTTGGGTGGTATATTAGGGGTAGGGTAGGCTAAATCATTGATTTTTATGACACTCTTAAATGCTACTTACCTCTGACCCTCATATTGGAAAAGTAGTCACCCCCTAACCTTCAGTGATGACACGTAGAGGTAGGAATTTTAAAGATATGCTGGTACCGAGCCATTTTTCTCATTTGAGTAGACTTTGAAACAATATTTACCTAAGGGCACCTTCAAATGTGGCTACTGCAATGCGTGCACATAAATTGCTAGAGAAACCAAATATTTCTCAGATAGTGGGAACTCTGAGACTTTCCCTACATGTTCCTTCTTTAATTGTCATATTGAAGGGGAAATTTATCCTTTGACAAGTTAATGTGGAAAGAAATATATGGGAAAAATCTTCCGCCCCTTTAAACTACAAATAAGGGAACACGTCAACTCCGTAAGGAGACAATTAGAGACACCTATCTCACGCCATTTGAAGTTTCATCATGCCAATTCTGCGTGCAAAATAAGACTTATGGGCATTGAATTAGTCCCTCAACCATAACATAAGGGTGAGACAAAGGGAGAATGAGACAAAGGGAATCCTATTTGATATACAGACTTAACACCCTTTCACCACACGGTCTTAATGAGGGTTTTTCATTTTCGGTTTTTTTTATAGCTCTCTTCACATTTTGGACCAAGGTCCTTGAGGGATATAAGAACAAAGGTTTTTGTCAACCCCCTTCTTTATATCTAGAATTAATTGTAAATATGTAAATATGTAAATATTTTGAGCATAGTGTCTAACTACCTACCCTGTTAACACCCTTTTGATCATTTAAACAATGACCCTCCCGCCCTCCTCCTTGTCCCTTCATTAACTAATAAACAAACTAATAGGACATCCATAGTCATTGCCATACATTAACATTCTGTTATGTTTATTGCAAAAAAATAAATAAATAAATAAATAAATAAATAAGACATGCATACCAACAAAAATGGAATGACTTGGTACTGGGCATTGGATGAGATACGTTCCCAAAAAGACAGACACTAATATTGGATGAAACAGGCCACAGCATTTATTAAAACATACAAATACTGCATAACACATAAATCATATTAAACTATAAATATAAATAACAATCATGACAACATAAATAACAGTGCAAAATGTCATACAGTACGAACTTACTCTAATCAAGATGTCCTTGCCAATCTAACTCACACCCATCCCTAAGGCTCTCCCCTCTCCCCTCATCATAACAAATTTCTCTTCCCTTTTTGGGCTCACCACCAGTCGGCTTTTAGCTCAGTGGGGGCCCATCCATAATGCACCCCACAAGCCGGCTTTTAGCTCGGTGGGGACACATCCAACCTGGTACCCTTGCGGATTACCATAAGAGAAAGGGGAGGTTGAGACCCGGCCATTATCCACCTTAATCTTCTACCTGCAACCATCTCCCAACCTGTTTGGCAAGGACATGCACCCCGCCTAGCTGTCACGACACCCAGGGCCTAAATTAAAGGGAGGGTGGGTGGAAAACTGGTGCTGGCACAGATCCTAAGTGGCACTGAGGTCAGCTTAACTTGACACCACCCCTTCCTCACATACAACACTCCCACACATACATGACATTCAATCACATCCATTCCCACACTCATACATGTGCCCTTGTCTGCTAAGTTGCACACTCTCCCTTGGGCCTAGTCCACAGACCTAATGAGCTGGGTCTGAATTTATATCACACATTATGCAAAGGTTTACCATTGATACATAATATCACAAGCAAACCTTAAATAGTGAATAATGGAGTTATTGGACATCTGACACAGATCATTACTAGATCTAGATTTGGGGAAGAGTTTGGGGACATGCTGTTTTTTGGGGGCGCAACCCCCCACTCTGCTCATTCGTGGAGACCATGACGACCCCGCCCCCTGACTCATCCAAGTGTAGTTTTCACCGCGCGGACCGACCGGGAGAATAAACTAGGGTCCCTCAGATCTGTAGGATCTCGTATGGGCGCAGATTACCTTGGTTCAAGAGCCATTGCTGATCTGGGGGGAGGGGGGGGAGGAGGGGAGAGGAGGGTGTGCCGAGGTGGTGACACATTCCCTCCCCTCCTCCGGGAGCTAATGTCGTATCCTATGATTGACAATGCCCCACATGGACATAGGTGGCGTGCCTCTGATAAGACATGCTCAGTCTTGACAGATGCAGGGAATACCCTGCTAATGAACAGGGCTATAGAAATCGAGAACTCAGACAGCTTTACTAATTTGCTCCTGGCAACGGTGTGTTAATACACCAAAATGCAGGTCAAGCTATTTTTATTGCTTTATCACCACACTAGGTAGCACTTGTCTTTGCACTATGTTTGTTGGATTTGTAATTAATATTTTTCTTTTCTTTCCTTTCAGTAAGGGAGAGTAGTTCAGGTAGGCATTAGTGGCTTGTCCATGGTGCCGAGGTATTTCAGGGAAAGATTTATTGGAGTTTTTATTGTTGAAGCTGGTATGATATACAGGGATTATAGATTTGCTCCATAACCCTGATATCTAATTTACATAGTTTCTTAGATTCAATAAAGGCAGGGATCCCTTCTCTATTTTGGTCGTTATCCTCCTCAGGACCCCCTTTGAGTTAGTGGGTTCCTTTCTTTTTTGCAGGGGCATAATCTATCCACCAAAACTGCTTCATTAGGATAAAGTTGTTTGGGTGCCACTGCCTATAATGCCCCTTTAAAATGTATCCTGCTAGTGTCCCTCCAGCACCATTTCAACCAGATACAAGATACTCAGGAGGCATTACTGTAACAGTGCTTTCAATCAGAAAGCATCTGTAATTATAGTAATCAGCACCAGGCCCAGCAAGGTGTTTGCATTAAGAACTGGATAAAAAAATAACACTTTGTGCTTTTAATGTAATGGTGAAATGCACATTTCCTGTGAAAATCCCCATGAGTTCTAAAGTGTCCTCATTTTCCACATATAATCTCTATGAAGATAGACATACACCTACTTGCCGTTCCAGTTTAGTATTGCTTTGTTGGTTGTAAAAACCAAATAAACACGTTTCCATGTACAGGAATATTAGGTCAATAAAACCTAATAAAAGGTTTACTAGTAGAGCAGTTTTTAAAATTGGAATATGTGATTTTGGGGTGCTCACTTTGTAAAACCACATAGGATGCAATACGTTCCTCCCTCCTATGTAATATCCTGCTTAAGTCAGTGTTTTGTATATGCCAAGCTGGTCCATATTTCTGCATCCCATCATACACAATAATCAAACTAGAAACCAGGTGTGTATCGGCAGCCTGCATCAACATTGTACAGAAGCAGGCGACCTACCAAAAGAAGTCATGAGTTGCTCTATATTAGAGCTATTTTATTATATAACATAAAAGAACATTTTGTAGCCATGAGTAGCTGAGGCTGAAACATATGTCAATGCCCAGCAACAATGTTTCCCATCCTAGGAGCAGTGGGCATTAATATATTGTTTAGATTTCCACATCACTACTTCCATATGTATTATTGTATTCACTTAATAGAACGGGGGCCAGACTGGGAATACAAAGCAGGCCTGGAAAAATATGTATGCCAGCCCTATAAGTCATTGTGGCATGTAACGCAATATTTAATATTACGTATGTATATTTATTTTCTGGCCATATCCATTGAGCACAACAATTGGTAGCTTCCCCCTCTCCTAATTAGACAGAATCCTAACTTAAACAAAGGGTATATACACCCCTCGTACCCTCATTCTAGGACTGACTGCAGTAAATCTTCCAGGGAAGAAGAACACAGTGGAAGATTTCTTCAGTTGAGTACAGATAAATCCAGAAGGTTTTATTTATGTATTATTTATGTGAGCAATTCAAATTACAGATATATATTATAGACATGAGCAAAATGCATTAATTATAGCGTCTTAAAAAAAAAAGTAGGGGCGTGGCCTGATCGGGTATGGAGTAGGACGCATCCTGAACCTGCTCCGCGGCCCCAGCTCACACTAGCACCCATCAACGAGCGCTATCCGACCCGGAATGGGTAAATCCCGGAGACCCCACACGCCGGGACCCTCACAAGCCGGCTCGCCGGGTCGCACCTCGGGCCCCATGGACGGCTATATATGCACGCCGCGAGACATGCGGTCCGCGCCGGCCGCATCCAAAATGGCGCCGGCCTCCCCAGGGGACAGCAGCAGTGACAGCCTGACGCAGGGCTCACCCAGGGGAGACACTCTTGCGCATATTTCATCCGAGCTGGCCAAGATCACTGCCAATATGCTGTCCAGAGCTGACAAAGCTGAGATGCTGGCAGAAATCAGGACTGCAATCAGGGAGGAAGTCATGGAGGTGAGGAAAGACCTGACAGCCCTTGAACAAAGGGTAGAGGCCCTTAAAGCAGACAGAGCCCAGACTGTGCAGCACCAACAGGCCACAGACACTGCCACCACCAGACAGGGCAATGTCCTACTAGATCTCAGGAGACAACTAGAAGACCTGGACAATCGCGCAAGGAGGAACAATATCCGCATAAGGGGCCTACCCGAAAACGCGGACGAAACGCTGCCAGAGCTCCTGACAGACCTGTTTACCCATATTCTGGGTGACAGAGCCCCAGAAGACTACGGTATCGAAAGAGCCCATAGAGCGCTGAGACCCTTGTCCCCTGAGGGACCGCCGAGAGACGTAATCTGCTGCTTGCTCTCTTACGCCTTAAAAGATGGCATCATGAGAGCGGCGCGCAATCAACAGAACATCGCCTTTAGAGACGGGCAGGTCTCGCTTTACCAGGATCTCTCCGCGCTCACGCTAGAGGCCAGGAGGGCGCTACGTCCAGTAACCGCCATTCTCCGGGAGCGGAGGATCCCGTACAAATGGGGCTTCCCCTTCAGCCTGCAGGCGAGGGTGGGCCAAACCTGGCATATAATCCGCTGGCCAGCTGATGTTCCACGCTTCCTACGAGCCACGAGTCTACCCGCGGTGACGATATCCAACTGGGTCCTGGAGCGACAACCACAGCATCCACGGGCGGTTAGCGACAGGCCGGGCACGGGCCTCACAGGAAGCGGGTTCCGGCGGGGTGGCCCAGACAGCCATGAAGAATAACTGTCCCCTATGAACCTGTTCCCCTACCTCCCATTCTGCTAACCCGACCGTCAACCTGCCACCCCACCAACGGCCCCCCAGCCACTACGAGAGAAGGCCACAAGACAGCTCAGAAGGCCTAGACACGACCACCGGAAGCTCCTGTGGGTGTCGGGCACCACGAGACGACATTGCCCCCCACGCACCTGGTCGAACCACAGCACAACTTGGTATGTACTTGATTCCCTGACCTAAGCCCGCAACATGGGGTCCAGATCCTCATTAGCAGGGGGTGGCCTAACCTGAGCCTCACAACCAGGGGTGGGGACCCCCAGGAGATAGACTTTGCATGGACATGCCACGCTGGGACTCTCCTAGTGGCCAAGGCCCGGGAACACCAACTACCTTTGGGTGGAGGGGGTGCGGGGGTGGAAGCTGGGAGGCTGCCACCATACCAGGGTTATACCCACCGCTATAAGGGTGATCTCCCCAAGCTCTAGCCTGAAGGGCACGACCGATAGCATAGATCCCAGCACCTTCTGGACAGCCGAGGGCCTCTCAGGCATGTAATGGGGCCACCAAGGGGGGGGTGTGGGGAGCTCCCTTTGGGGGGGGGGAAGAATGGGGGGCCTTGCTCCACAACTGTTTATTATGATTGTTATATTGGTTTATGGTTTTTATTGTTTGTAAACAATTGCGCGGACGCGGTACAATACGTGTAGCAACAGTTACAGAATGACGTGAAACTTGGGGCCCGAGTTAGAGTCAGACACATACACAGGCCATACATAGGCCGAGACAGGGAGGGGCAACGAAGGTGGGTGGGGTTTCCGGGACGGAAACATACTCGGAGAGATCTACAACCCAACACAATAGGTGAGCTGGGAGCCAAGGGAAAGGCTCGACACAACACTATCGAACGACCCACACTAGAGGGACCGCATACCCCAAGCAACGGACTCACGTTGTATATACACTCGGAGGCCACCGAGGTGACTCACCCCCAGGGGAACAGACACCAGAAGGCGACAAAACCGAGGCGAGTCACAGTTGCCTTTCTCTTGGACAGACTATCACCCTCCCCAGACACCGGACAGACCTTACCCCTATACCCATCAACCACTGACGCACACATACCCACACACGCCTCACAACAAACGCTGATAGAGATGGGCTCTAACTACAAGCCGACACCACTGACCCTATGGTCTAACAATGTAAGAGGCTTAAACATTCCCGAAAAAAGGTCCCAACTACTTCGCACACTGTGGGCAGAGCGCGCCTCAGTGGCGTTCTTACAGGAAACACATTTTCAGGGTACAGAGGCGCCAACCGTGAGAAACGGGCGTTACCCCACAGGATTCTATGCTAATCACCCGGACGGGAAGAAGGCCGGAGTAGCAATCCTACTCTCCAGTACAGTCCCATTCGTTTGCACGGAGCAGAAGTCAGACCCCGGGGGTAGATACGTATTTATCAAAGGCACGATAGCACAGTCCACCTACACATTTGCCTGCCTGTACTCCCCTAATCGACGTCAACACGTCTTCCTAACTAAAACGCTAGCCCTACTAAACAAATTCAGAGAAGGCCTTCTGATAGTGGCAGGAGACCTCAACATTCCCCTTGACTCTAGGTTGGATACATCTAGGGGAGAAACTTCGATACCAGGTCACTGCATACGCTCAACAGGGAGGGCCTTAGCCCGGTGTGGCTTAGCTGACTGCTGGAGAGTGGCTAACCCCGAGGGCAGAGACTACACCTTCTACTCGGCTGTACATCGACGCTACAGCCGAATAGACTACATCCTAATGGCGCAAGAGGCCCTAACACTACTCCAACGAGCTAGCATAGGGCATATCGCAGACTCTGACCACGCCCCCATTACAGTACAAATCCAATCCCCCCTACATAAACCTGCAGAGCGGCAATGGAAGTTGAACGAAAACTTACTACTTGACCTAGTGGACAAGGAACAAGCCAGGCAAGCACTGACACAATACTTTGACACTAACAACACGTCAGACACCCCCCCCCCTAACAATCTGGGAGGCACATAAATGTGTCATTAGAGGCCACTATATCAAAATATGCTCACAGCGTAAAAAAGAACGCACACAACAATTGTCCACCCTAAACGCACAAATCACCACACTAGAGCAGGCACACAAACAAAATCAGGGGGAAAACGAGTACCACCGACTGACGGAGCTTAGGAGGCAGAGACGGGACATACTAGCCAAGGGCCTCTTGCGCACCCTTAGAAAGTTGGCTCGGCACTTCTTCGAGTACTCCAACAAGAGCGGTAGGCTTTTAGCCCGCCAGCTTCAAGACAGGAGAAGGGCGAACCACATACACAAAATTAACACTAGAGACAAGACTGTAACAAGTCTACCCGACGGAATCCAACGTGCTTTTGTGGACTACTACACTGACTTATATAATATCCCCCAGCCCACGACGGTCATCACACAGGCCCAACGCCAGGGCCAAATAACGGAGTACTTAGACCAAAATGTAGAAAGACAATTGACCCCAGAAATGATAGAGGAACTAGAACGACCCCTCACGATAGAAGAGTTAGCCGCAGCATTAAAAATCTCCAAATCCCACAGGGCACCTGGCCCAGATGGCCTTCCGCTGGCATACTTGCGAACATTCCGCGATGTATTATTGCCGAACCTCCTACGAGGTCTTAGCTCACTTCAAGACGGGGAACGGTTTCCCACTGACACACTAGCGGCCATAGTCACGGTGATACCCAAAGAAGGTAAAGACCCAGCGAATTGCGCTAGCTACCGCCCCATATCCCTGCTCAATGCAGACCTCAAACTGTTCGCCAAGACACTAGCCCTGCGAATCGCGAAGCACCTACCACACCTAGTGCACTCGGACCAGGTCGGGTTCATCCCAGAGAGGGAGGGAAGAGATAACACCATCAAAGCCCTAAACATACTGCAAGTAGCAAGGTCGCAACACCGGGAGCTACTCCTCCTCTCGACAGATGCCGAGAAGGCCTTCGACCGGGTGGACTGGCTGTACTTGGAGGAAACACTCACACACATGGGATTCGGCCCACGCATGCGATCATGGGTCCTTTCCCTGTACACGAGCCCGACGGCACGGATTCGGGTGAATGGTGCTCTGTCCACCCCCTTTCCCATTCGAAATGGAACCCGCCAGGGCTGCCCGCTGTCCCCCCTCCTGTTTGCCCTCTCCCTGGAACCCTTCCTGGGGGCGGTCCGACGAGATGGGGGTATCACGGGATTCACCGTCGGCCGGCGAGAATATCGAGTTGCGGCATACGCGGATGACATGTTGTTTTTCCTCACCCTTCCGCGGATATCACTTCCTAATCTTCTGGCCGCATTCCGAAGGTTTGGCTTGATATCTAACCTTAAGCTCAACACAGATAAGTCAGAAGCCCTTCACCTTCCAAGCCCCCAGGACTCCTCAACGACGCTACACACCCAATTCCGCTTCAAATGGTGCCCCACTAAATTGAAATACCTGGGTATATGGCTACCAAAAGACATGACCCAACTGTACTACCAAAACTACCACCCGCTGCTACAAAAGATCCAGGCAGACATGAGAAAATGGGCCCCACAATATATATCTTGGTTTGGACGCATTAACGCAGTCAAAATGAACCTACTACCCAGACTGCTCTATTTATTCCAGACGGTGCCGATCGCGGTCCCCAGGGCGTTCTTTAGCTCCCTGTCGACCGCCATCCGCAGATTCGTTTGGAATTCGCGCCCAACACGCATCAAGAGAACGACATTGGAACTGCCAAAACCGTTGGGGGGTACCGGCCTGCCCTCAATTGAGACATACTACCGGGCCGCACATTTACACAGGCTCACAGACTGGCACGCACAGCATCCCACAAAACAATGGGTCACGCTGGAATTGGAACAGTCGGGAGGGCACATACCCCCCACATTATGGCTACACACTGCTACGCATGCAGATCTACAAACTAAAAACCCCTTAATAGACGCCACCCTGAGGGTCTGGATGGCAACCCGATACCGTCTACAACTCACCACTTCGCCCAGCCCCCTGATCCCCCTCACACATAACCCGGACTTGGCAGATTCACTGACTCGAGGTGACCTAGCCGGACTCCAACCGACGGACTGGTCATATATACACCAATGGCTCAGCACCAACGGCCTAAAAACAATCGGAGAACTATGCCCCGACAGAACACCTACATTCCTTGAACAGTTTAGATACCGCCAAATAAAATCTTACTACTCAGCCCTGTCGGGTAAGGGGCACCTACACAGACCCTTAACTGACTTTGAAACCCTATGTGTGCAACGCACACACATCACCAGGGGAATTTCAACCCTGTACACCCTACTCACGACTCAGACGAACAGGGACGTGGAGCTTAGGTTCAAAGACCACTGGGAGAGGGATGCGGGAGAGACACTCACTGCGCACGAATGGGACAAGATTTATACCCTCACGCACAAATGCTCTATCAGCTCAAAATATCAGGAATTAAACTATAAAGTGCTAACGCGCTGGTATAGAACGCCCGACACACTGCACCGCATGCACGGTACCACGTCAGGCATGTGCTGGCGATGTGGCACACAACCTGGCACGTATCTCCACATGTGGTGGTCATGCCCAGTAATTGCCCCTTTCTGGGAACAAATTAGAGGAGAGATCAACAAAATTACAGGCACCGATATCCCCCTGGCACCCCTAACGATGCTTTTGCACCACACCCAAAGCCCACTGACAGCCTACAAAAAATCCCTGGAACTGCCGCTACTCAATGCCGCCAAATCCCTTATCCCGAGGATGTGGAAACAGCCAAGAGCGCCCACCTTGGGGCAATGGATGTCAGTGGTAGAGGACATATACTCAATGGAGACCCTGACGGCCGACCTCCACGGGAAATCGGAGCGGTGTGCATTGACCTGGTACCCATGGACCACATACGTGGCAGATGGAACTGTAACCCCCGAGCCAATATAGCTGAAACTCACAGAACACCACGATAACTGCCTTACCCCCTCATAAGCACAGACACGCCCTACCCATTAACCACACACAGACTACGGACAGTTTTCACCCCCCCCCGACCACAACAGACTTCAGGAAGACATAACACCCGCTAGAACAAACTACACAAACCACCGATACCTGGAGTACTCCAGGACGGACACCTTAAATACCCCCTACAACTACTACACCAGATACCGGTTCTCACCCTAAACGTAGAGTGCACATCATAAGTGCAACAAACTGCGCACTGAATGCAAGAGGAGCTAGGAGCCTTGAAACCTGATCATATGTTACACTACCTAATGCATGTGAAGGAAACTATTGAAATATTTATGATTTGAGAATGTTAGTATAAAGGCTACGAATGTTGTTATGCTATTCAGAAATATGATGTTACAACTGATATTTCACCGTATCTACACATTTCTGTGACAAAATGATAAAAAGGAAAATAAAGATTGTCAAAAAAAAAAAAAAAAGTAAGTGTAAGCAATACATATAAATTGTTTATAACATTTCCCAATCTAGATTTCCAACAAAATAAATTGAAATATGTTTCCCAGAGCAAAGCTTAGAGCTAACATTCTCCCAATATTAAAAGCAGGATAAAGATCCATCAAAAGTCGAAAGCTACAGACCAATCTCTCTGATAAATACCGATGTAAATATCGTTTGTGTAGCGGATGGCACTGGGCTGTCCTGCAAATGTCTTTGAAATTACTGCATTCGTGTGATCTGCTAGTTTTCTATGTGTTTTAAAAGAATTGTATTCCTCTGATTGTTCGGTAGTTTCATTACCTTAGTTTATTCGAATGAAAATACCAAACAACCAGACCTCCCCTGTGTGAAGTGTGTCCTCAATTACCCGTTGCAACATTGTTGCGAACGGGTAATTGACTAGTAAGTAGCCGTCCTTTGTTCTCGGGGGTGGCCGCCATTCGACAAACGAACACGTGGCGGCGGCCATTTTAAAACTCCCGAACAGCGGTGTTTTGCCGTCGAGTGTCTGGAACTAAAATCGGACACTCGAGTAGGCGAACACCGCTGAGACCTCCACAAGCCCGGTCCGTTCGGTTCCAAACTACCGAACAAGGGGCCCCTCGTTCGGTAGATAGAAAGAACCGAACGAGGGGATTCAGGCGAACCCTCCCTAGCCTCTATAGCTAGAGGTTTTCGTGTATTTAATTCCCTTATGCCAGGACCGACCGCAGGGCCCATTCGCATGGAACCTCATTCGGCTATCTCAGTTAGTGCGGTCGGTCATTTTATTCCCTCCATACATTTCCCGAACCCCTGGTCTGATCTGGGTGATTTTTGGATATGTTGTTCACCCAGATCAGGGGTATCTGGGGATGTAGGATTTAAAGCGGTACCCCTACGTTTAGGGGTACATCCAGAAACGGGGGGAATTACTGTACTGGATAAGGGGATTATGATGCTGGCTGAGGGGAGGAGATGTGTGGGAGGTTACCAGGACAGGATTGGCTACTGTAATAATTACTGTAAATCCCTCCCTTGCATGGGAGCATGCTTTAAAAGGAGACTGTGGATTAAAGCTTTCAGTTCTGCTCCTGAAACTGTGTGTCGTCCAGTTATTGGGATTGCTGTGGGGATATTGCTGTGATTTTACCTGCTGGAAACCTTGCCTGTGGATTTATTATTTGCTTGTTCCTGAGCCTCACTTGGATCATAAGCGGAGATAACCTGGGAAATATTGCATCTCCGCTACAGTTTGATAAAAGGTTTTTTCCACCAAATAGAAAGATCTCAAGCTGAATCTGTACGCGGACAACTTGATCATAACCTTAATTGACCCTGTCAAAATCACTAGAAGCCCTAATGAAGGAGGTGGAAGAGTAGAGTTTAATTTCTAACTATAAAGTTAATATGCATAAATCAACAGTGATGACTATTAACATGGACAGAAGTAGTAGGTCACATTTGAAAGATAGTTATAATTTCAAGTGGACTAATGACAGCTTACCATACTTGGGGATAATAACTAAGGACTTGATGCAGACAAATTTTTTATGTATTTTCAGATTTACTCACAATTCTTTGAAAAAATTGAGAAATGTTGAGTTAACATGCTGGGGGAGAATAAACTCAATTAATGCTTGCTTGTTACCCAAATGGTCTTATATGTTTCGTCTGCTCCATTTAAGAATGACCCAACCTCGGTTGGATTTGGTCCAACGAGATTTTGTTAATTTTATTTGAAAAGGGAAACGACCAAGAATTAATAAAAAAATAAAAAAACACAGAAAACCTGAGATGGTGGGATTGATTTTCCCTATATAAAACATACGTATCTTTCAAGTATTATTTTCATTTAAATCGGACACAATTGTATAGTGCTAGGAAGAGGTTTGGTACGCTCTGGAAACAGAAATGAGTGGACTAGAGGACCTGAGTAGTTTGATGTGGATGGGGAAATAAGATGCCCGGGTTAAATCAGCCAGACTCTCTAACGCCTCAATAATATATGAGTGGGAAAAATTGAAACAGATGAGTGGTTTAGAAAATAAAGTGCAGAGAAGCCTCAAACTAACTGATATTTCAATATTTGTTAGGGATTTACAAGTCGAGGGGTGGACTCTAAATTGTATAATGCAGATCAACCAATTATTACTAAATGATAATATCAAACCATTCTCAACAATCATTCAAGAGTTTCAAATATCACCTGAAGAATGGTATAATTATTTTAGGATCATAAACTTTATAAAACATAATATTCTTTTTAACACCTCAGAGGGCTCCATCTGGCAACTCAAAAATGGGAGTAAGATCTTAAAATCTAAATTTCAAGAGAAGAATGGTGTCGGGTGTTACCCCAAAGAACTAAAAAATATTCACTGTTTAAACATTATAGAAGTGGTATTTAAGATAATGAACAGGTGGTATATTGTACCATCTAGGATGGCTAAATTGTACAATTCCAGCTCCCTGATGTGTTGGAGATGTAGCAAATATTATGGCTCCTTTTTACATATATGGTGGGGGTGTGAGTTGGTGAAAAAGTTATGGTCAAAGGTTTTCTCTGAGATAGAAAGACTAAAAGGAAAACAAATTCTCAGAAAATGCCCTGCTACAACTTAATATTCATAATCTACAATCCAAAGAAGTTTATATTTATTTACACTATATGGCGGCGGCAAAACTAATTGTGGCACGTAATTGGAAGAATTCTGTACATTTTAATTTGGATCATTGTAAGCTACAACTCCTTTACCAATTAAGGATGGAAGCCTTAATAGGCAAGTCTTATTATACTAATAGAAACAAACAGCATATATGCGAGCATTGGCTCAAACTAATGGAGAGACAAGGGATTTAAACCTGAACATAAACGGTACATTAATATCAAAGCGGTAAAGGAAGAAATCCCTCCTAACATTCTCCAACAGTTTTGTTGTAAAGTTTTGTCTATGTATTATCTATGTTTTTAATTGTCCCTATTTTATGTCTTACTGTGCAGGGCCTGTGTCCTGGCTCTATGGCTTTTGTATAAAAAAAAAAAAAATAAAGTTTAATTTTCTCTCTTTTTAAATTTAAATATAGATTTAAAATACCTAATCTCAAAGAGAATGAAGAAACAAAGTATCAAACAATTAAATGAACAAACAAAAAAATAATAACTATTCATGTGATTCCCTGACTATATGTCAGGGTCTAACCTGAGGATGGAGTCTGTAACACAGAAATGTTTGCTCACCCTTGCAGATAGACAGTCCAAGGTGACCAGAGAAGAAGCCACCTGGACTGTGAATCGCTGCATGGGTGCTGTGCAGGAAATGTGATTCCAAAGCAGTACCTACAAGAACACAAACAGCAGGATATTCAAGGGGTAGCCGAAGTCAAAGGATGCCAGGATAAACAAAGACAGAAGCCGAGGTCAATATGGAGTACAAATTCAGGAGACTTGAAAACAGGCACTGAACACATAAACCAGGATCAAAGAACTGACAAAGTTCCCAGGGCGAGGCAGTGCTTATATACCCAGCTGATGACTGATCAATCTCAGGTGAAGCACAGCAATAGACGAAGTCCAGCCCCCAGTGCGGCAGACAGGCCAGGATTAACAGGACTAGAACATTTCCAAGGACTAGGAACTGCTGTGGCTGAAAGGCAGATAGCAAGCCCAGTATAGCAAAGTATCCAGGTTCAAATCCCCTGTCGAGCACTTCTGGGGCGACCTTATCTGGCCGTCTGGATGTCACAGCTTTAAGAATACACTGTGGTTTTCTTATCTATTCTTGTTGGTAGTAAACTTTCGCCATGGATCTCAAACTTTGTTAAAGGATGGGATTGAATGTCTGACTTTTGAAATCAGTTCGTCCATAAGTAAATTACTTACTTATTGGTGGAGTAACAGTTTTCAGCCATCCAGCATGAGCTGCTAATGTTATAGACTACAATAATTTTTGTGAATGCTTGGGTATTCCCTCTTTAAGTCTAGAGAATTCACTTGATCTTTGAAGGGCGGCCTATATAAGATCTTTTGCTAGTTTCCAAAATTAAGTCATTTTAGGGCACTCCCACCACATATGTAAGTAAGTGCCCCTAAACCAACATATCTGATGGGTTCCTGCCGATTCTATACATGTAAACAGGAGTTACATGCCATCTAAACAAAATTTAAAACATTTTCTCCTGTGAGAGCACACAAACTGATAGTTTAGATGCTGTTTTCCAGATATCTGTCCAAACTTCCATCTCTGGAGCTTCTCCTAAGTCTGATTCCCATTGTGACATATATGTAAGTGTGCCCCACACTGATGGTTCCTGATATAAATGCAAAGAGTTGAAATTAGGCCTTTCTTACATCTCTCTGAAATACACAGTTTTAAAAAAAGTAACGGTGCAGTCTGTGCTGCACTCCAAATAGTCGGGGTCTGGGCAAAATGTCTAATCTGAATATAGCGAAAATAATCCCTATCTGTTTTGACTACTCATTTTCTGGGGATTTCTGGTCTCTTTAATCACTATAATCAATGCTCTATATTCTAATCTAAGGGCACAGATACAACTTCCTGGATCACAGGCAGTTTCTTTTGAGATTTTTAATGGCACTCGTCAAGGGTGCCCTCTCTCACCAATTTTAATCGCTCTTTCATTGGAACCTCTTCTTCATAGTATTAAAGCAGCTAGAACTATCCAGGGTGTTACAATAGGCTTAGAGATGTTCAATTTTGCAGCTTATGCTGACAATGTTTTACTTTCTGTTGCTAACCCTGACTAGTCACTTCCTTCTTTATTTCGATTATTAGACTACAAAATAAACTACTCTAAATCCTGTGCTGTGCCCTTCCATATATCACAAGCTGAGATAGAGTGTCTATCATCAAAATTTGATCTGATCTTCAGCTCATCTTTTCAATATTTGAGTGTTAAGATTGGTTCTTCTTATGCAAATCTGTTTTTTTGATAATTACAGGCCTCTCATTAACAGATCAAAGAAAGACTTGAAAGGATGGATCGATAAGCCTATTTTGTTGCCTCTCAAAATTACAAAGAGTTATTTAGATGGCCTGCAGAAAACAATAGTGCGTTTATCAGGCAAAATGGGCAGACTAGATGGGCCAAATGGTTCTTATCTGCCGTCACATTTTATGTTTCTGTTTCTAAAATAAGGATCATAGATTAGCTAGGAATCTTTTATTTAGAACCAGGAACAGAGGAGGATTAGGTCTTCCGAATTAGCTTTTTTACTATTATGCTGCACAATTTTCTCAAGTAGTGATGTGGCACTCCAATCCATTAGATCATCGTTGGGTCGAGATTTAATTATATTTCATGATATCGGCAGATAAAGAAAGTCTAGTAAACAAACTTAGTGAACTAGATAAAGCAAATAAAATGAACCCCACTAAAATAATATCTAAACAGATAGCCAAAATCAAACAAGAAATACAAGAGATGTGCGTAAATACAATAGAGAGACAATTAAGGAAACTAAAACAGACATATTATTCGCAGGGCAATAAGGCTGGTAAATTATTAGCAAGTAAATTAAAGTCCCAATATTTACAGACTAAAATTCCATTCTTAATATATTCAAACGGCATAAAATTGTACAACCCGCAAGATATAGTGGAGGAGTTGGGCTCTTTTTACCAAAAATTATATAACTTAAGGCTGGACATAAATACGTACCAGCCTTCAAAAAATGACATATCCGTTTTCCTTAACGAGGTTAATTTGCCTAGATTAACTACTCAACAATGTAATGTCCTTTTGAAGTAAGAAAGGCAATATATACACTTCCCAAAAATAAAGCTCCGGGCCCAGATGGGTTTCCAAATAATTTTTATGTAATTTTTGAAGCTCAACTTACACCATATCTTACAAATTTATTTAATTATTTTAAGGTTGCTGGGTCTTTACCGAAAGAAATGCTTTTGGCCCATATTATTACTTTACCTAAACCAGGTAAAGTGCCCAATGAATGTGTTAATTTAAGACTGATTTCTCTATTAAATACAGACATAAAACTATATGCAAAAATTTTGGCTACACGAATAAAACCTATGTTAACAGATTTGATTTCACCGGAGCAATCAGGGTTTGTACCGTCAAGAGAACCGGGAGACAATACCCGTAATTTTTTAAATATAATCACTTGGGCACCAGTCAGCAAACAGAAGGGTTTATTATTAGCCCTCGAAGCAGAGAAAGCGTTTGATCGACTAAACTGGTCTTATATGCAGGAAGTATTGTTAAGAATGGGGTTCCCCCTAGCTTTTTTGAGTAATATAATGGTTCTTTATTCTAATCCTGTGGCCAAAATATATAACTCTGGATTTTTGTCTAGATCATTTCAAATTACAAATGGATCCAGACAAGGATGCCCACTATCCCCACTGATTTTCATTTTGTGCATGGAACCCCTTGTAAGACATATTAAAGCCCAGAAAGGAATCAAAGGTTTAAATACCCCAATAGGGGATCTAAAAATCGCTCTTTTTGCGGATGATGTCCTATTATTTTTATCAGACCCAGAATCATCAATATCTCAATTATTGAGCACGCTTGAAAGATATGGCCAATTGTCATATTATAAAAATAATTTTAAAAAATCACAGGCATTGGTACTAGGGCTCTCAACAGCTACTATACAATGCTTAAAATCATTATACCCATTTGACTGGCGCAAAACATCCATATCCTATTTAGGTATCAAACTTCCCATAACACAAACGCTGATAATAAAAGAAAACCATCTCCCATTAATATACAAATTAGACCGCCAACTCAAAAAATGGGAAAATAAAGAAATATCCTGTTTGGGTCGTATACAAACAATAAAAATGATGATTCTGCCCCATATCCTATATCTTTTTCGGACATTGCCAATTACCATTCCAAATACCATACTTCGGAAGTTCCAGGCACTTATCAATGTGCATATCTGGAAAAGGAAACCCCCACGAATCGCACAAGACCAGCTTTGGCCTTCATTTGGTTTAGGTGTTCCAAATGTCAAAATTTATTATAAGGCTACACTACTTGCTCAAGGTCTTTCAATACTTGAAAGGGTTTCTCCTCCGCTGTGGCTGGCACTAGAAAGTGCACGATTTTTACAAGGCTCATTATCGTTCGCACTATGGTCTGGGAATATAGTACCTAATAAGGCAACAGAGTTGTTCCCAACCACAAAAACTCTTCTCCATATATGGAGAGAGTCAATTCTCAAACTTTCAGTAGGACAAGATTTATTATTTGTGGCACCTCTGCAGACTCTGACTGTTTTTACTCCAGACCTGCAGTTGGAACCTTGGACACAGCTAGGTGTATGTCATATACGGTCATTACTTAATGGCTCAGGTTCCAAATCATTTCCCGAACTGGTTAAAGAGTACTCCCTACCACCCAGAGAAATATTCACATATCTAAGGATTAGGAATATTCTATACATAAACAAAATTAAAGAGATCCAGTCACTAACACCGTTTGCATTAAAATGCACGAAGAAATTACCTAACAGCAAAGCATTGTCTTTTTGTTATAATACTCTGCTAACACAGGAGGAACCTAAGAAACAGAAATATGTCCTAAAATGGGAAAGTGATTTAGGGGAATCATTCCCGCTAACAACTTTGTTTCAGGCACAAAGGAAAACTAAAGAGGTTTCCTGTAGTCTTGGTCACTGGGAAACTTACTGCAAAGTTATTATGCGATGGTTTTGCCAAATTAGCACATATTTACCTAGGAACGAGCAATTTATGCTGGCGTTGTTTAAAACATGAGGGATCTATACTTCATATTTTTTGGCTTTGCCCGAGTATTACTAAATTATGGGAGGATATAGAAATTTTTTTTAGGATAGTACTGAAGGTCACTATTCTATTCAGACCAGAATGTTTTTTACTCCATATATTCCCTATACAAATTAGGGAAGAAGCAATATATATGATTATTCATTGCTTAACAGCAACAAAAATTACCATTGCTCATAAATGGAAACAAACACCAACAATATCAGAGGTCTTGAGCAGATTTGATTCTTTTAGCCTCTATGAAAAAATGTCAAGCAGAGTTAAGGGTAGAGAGGATCTATATAAACGAAGATGGCAACAGTGGTTGGAAATAAGAGATCAGTATATGCCAATGATGAATATTGCTACATAGCCCTTAAAAAATAAATAAATAAATATATAAAAAGGAAAAGAGACATTTTTTCATAGAGACTAAAAGAATCAAATCTGCTCAAGACCTCTGATATGAATATTGCTACATAGCCCTTAATAAATAAATAAATATATAAAAAGGAAAAGAGTAGCCCATGCTGAAAATGTGTCTTAGACTTTGTAATAAGTGGATAATCCTGAGTGGTTTATGGCCTTTAGGAGGGTATCAGTCATCGCAGAAGAGAAGCCCTTGTCTTTAAACATGTCCCTTTCAATCGTCAGATGTGTCTTTGAATTTAAGTCTTTCATAAATAGACTATCTTCCCACCTGGCCATAGATGTTGATATCTCAGAATACCTGCCCTTTCTAAATTTTTAAAATGATGCGGTCTCATGCCAGGGGTGAACTGCCTATTCCGTAAAACTGGAATAAGTGGAGAGGGATTGTTGGCAAAATTATTCTTAATTTTGAACTTATTCTAGATATGTGATGAGTTTAAAATTGAGGGACACGACGTTCCTAGTGTTAGTTTAGATGGTTTGGCCATGGCAGAAAAAAGATCCCGTATTGCCCGTATTGGGATGTATTGCCCTTTAAAGACATGATTTGGGCATAATGGACTTGTGTTGTGCTGCTGCTGGCCCTTTAAGAACTATCTGGGGACATACTGTGGAGTTACTGGGTGGCCACCATTTCATGTATCAGAGGCACATGGTGAGAACAATGGATGAAACACATGGTGAGAACAATGGATGGCGGCCTTTTTAACTCACAGACACTGTTTGGACTTTTCTACACGGTGCCATCTCACCAGTATTTGGTGCACAAAGACACAGTGCAGTAGTTTTAAACTATACAACAGGGGACACATTATACAGTAATTATTTTTCATATAGCCTGTATGTGTTCTGCGGAATCTGCATTAAA